>CM062812.1:38356650-38794150 GCA_031772625.1 Pinus tabuliformis
TTGCCTAGAATCAAAGCTGCATACCAAAGAGCCAAGGGAGCCACTGAATCACTCTATTATATGAACAAAAGGAGGCCACATGGACCTAGATCTTACCAGCAGGAACTGCAAGGGATACCCGAGACCTATTATGACCCCTATCAAGCCACTTTCATGCCTTCTTGGGGTCCCCCTGCTCATCCTTCCTGGTCTACACCTCCTCCTTGGTCATATTATCCTTGTTCCTTCACAGATCCATATTATGCCCAACCAGTTGCTCATTCATTTCACTCTTATGCTCAGCCACAGCCTCAGTGGAATACACCTTATCAGGAGTGGAGGCCCCAGTACAACTCTCATCCCACTCATTTTCCTCCACCGCCTGCTCATCCACAACCATCGCCTCCTCCTCCACCAAGGCAACCCCAAATGCCTGCCCAACCACAATGCCATCCATCTCCATCTCAATTTCACACCTCCACTCAGCTACCCATACCACCATCTCCAAATCTACACATTGGAGTAGCTCAACCCCATTGCAAATCTGAGGCACAACATATCCAAACAACTCCTCTTGAGCCCAATGATCTCCACCAAAGCTCAGGAAGAGTGTTGCAAAGCAAAGATTATATTGACAACATTGAAGAACCAAAGGTAGAAGAAGATTCCAAAGAGGAGATCAAGGAACCATGAGCTGCACTTGATGAACAGAAGAGATCTAAATCAGAGATCGAGAGAGTTCCCTCATGGTTACCATCAAATCCTCCATGTACTCAAGAGAAAGATCAGCAAAAAGAGGAAGATGAGAAGGTCATGAAGAATGATCCAGATCAGCAAGATGACCAAGGATATCAAAGCTATATTGAGATATGGTTTCAGAAGGTCACTAAGTTGCAGCAGTACTTTCTTCCTCAGTTTTGTTTGATCCCTTCAACGCCAGATCATTTGGTCTCTGAGATCTGGATACTTGTCCAAGCATGCATTTCGAGCCTTCACATCATTTTTTCTCTAATCTCGATGTGCACATGGCTCCATTGGAAGTATTATTATACTTGAAAATGATTTTTTTTTTCAAGTAGGGTAGGGTAGAAAAAAGAAAAAAAAAAGAAAAAAAAAAAGAAAAAGAAAAAAAATGAAAAAAGGAAAATAGAAATCTAAGGTGAAAACCTCCTTGGAGGCGCCTTAGATTGGCTCATTGATTGAAAACCTCCATGAGGTGGTCAATGGGTTGAAAAAAAAAAGAGAAAAGAGAATAAGATCTTTGGGTGAAAACCTCCCTTGGAGGTGCCCAAGGCAGGCAATTAGGGTGAAAACCTCCATGAGGCGCCCTAGTTGTTTTTCAAAAAAAAAAAAGAGAAAAAGAAAAAAAACAAATAAAACTAATTTCCATTGGCTAATTGCTGGTTGCAAGAAGGACATTGTAGGTCAGGTGGATCACTCAAAACAAAGACAAAGGAGTTTTTGTGCCTTCTACAGGAAGTTTCGTATCTTCTACAGGAAGCTTACAAAAAAGCCAAATTGATCTCCGAGGAGGACCTGAAGGCTTGGAATATGTCCATGAGGCCTACCCACATCCATGTTTCCATTCCTCACCCCTTTTCCATCATTTTTTCATGTCATTAAGCTTCTTTCCTCAAAACTGTGTCTTCTACAGGAAAGCTCTGAATTTCTACAGGAAACATCCTGTAGAACCTTTGGACGAGCCAAATCCAATTTCAAAAGTGAATCTGATGGTGGGAGTCTATTGGTCAGGCCTGCAAGCACTTGTGTGTCCATCCCTTGCCTTTCTCCATCATTTGTCCACCTCATTTGCTTCTCATTGTGCTTCTACAGGAACTTCCTGTAGAAATTGTGGGAAACTAGGCATGCATTTCAAAAAGTGGTTTGGCGAACATGGTAGCTTCCTCAAGGGTTCAGAAGTCCTCACGCAGTCTTCCAACTCATCCTCCATCATCTCCACACCTGCATCACAGCCAAAATTCATTTTGTCATCCCATGCAAGCACATGCAAAAAGCCTTGAGGCAAAAATCCATAGAACCAAATTTGTTTTTGCCATAACTTGAAAACCATGCATCCTTTTGACAAACCGTTTTATGGGGAATTGTACAAGGTTGATGGCAACATGCCTGAGCAGTTTCATGCAATTCTGGTGCACGGTTTCCAAGAAATCAGCCTCCATCACCATCAGCCATTTTTGCATTTTCTCCATAACCGTGCATCCGTTTTAAAACTTGTTCCATGGGGAGATGCACATGGGTGATAGTAGCCTACCCAAGTAGTTTCAGCCGATTCCGATGCACGGTTTCCGAGAAATCGACCTCTGAAATCTACAGCCATTTTCCATTTTTCTCGAAATCCGTGCATCCATTGATCACGAATTTGCTATGGGAGATGCATAATGATGGTAGGAACATGCTCACTGAGTTTCAGATCAAACCGATCTACCGTTTGGGAGAAATGGCAAAACGAAGTTCTGGTCCTGTGAAAAATTAATGGCAGCAGTTTGAGGGTGCAGATCTGAACGTGGAAATGAATTCTTGTTGCATGCATCTGGCCAGAGGACACCTGCACAAGGAAACCAGCCATGAATCAGCAACCAAGCCATCATGCAATCATAAAATCAATGCATGCAGCAAGGACAGGCCACAGCAGCTCACGGCAACCATTCAACTTCGAGGTATGTGACTAATCTCATTCTTCTATTGCATAGATTTAATTGGGAACTGCATAAACGAATGGGATGAGGGATTAAGCCACGAATGTAGCAAGGCTCAACTGATTGTCTGCTTCAGAACTCCGCTGGCAGCCACGCAGTGCACGTGGACAATGGACTCCCGTAACAATTAAAAAATTGTAAAAGAAAAAAACAGTGATCGGAAGTTTAACTCTAGTGCAGTTGATTAACAAATAGAAGACATGCAGTTCATAAAATCACTTCAGTTCGGAAAAAAACCAGCGTGCATGTGTTTTGCCACCTCACCACAAATCACGCAGTGAATAAAGGAACGCTCGGCTGAAGACTCACGTTAATTGTTGTTCATGTACACTTGCTAACTGTTGTTCAATTACACTTGCAAATGTTAAACTCACGTCCCTCATCAAGTTTTGGGCTCGTTAACAATTCTCCCGCATGCAAAGATCATTCAAAGGCGCAGAGACATCCTACAGGCGTTTCTACAGGATGTCGTCTATAGGAAAGTGCAGCAGAGTCTTTTCAAAAGCAGAGAAGCCCAAGTTTTTTCTTCATCCAGTTGAAGCTTGAAGAAAGCCTATTGTCTAGCTGAAGTCAAGATTGTTGCAAAACAACTACAGCCCAGGGACAAATGGATTGCTTCTCCACGGCAGAGTTTGGACAGATTAAACAGGGATAGAGTGCGAATTCTTGAGCACAAGAAGCACTTGAATGAAAGCAAGGAAAAGAGCTCGAGATTATGAAGTTTTTTCAGATAAAACATTATTTTCTGACTTCAAATGCTCTGCTACCTCATTGGTGAGTCTTCACCAAGGAATTGATTATGGGACAGAACTGTATATTTTGAAGTGATTCATACCATTCAAAGTTATCCAAAATAGTAGAGGGAAAAATGACCAGAGAGTTCTTGGTTATAGATAGGCTTGCATTGAAGGATATTGATGAAAGTTTATCCCTCTTGGAGAAAGCCCCTTGCTTCATTGAACGATATGGAAATCAAAGAGTAAGAATACCTTTGGTAGGTTCTTTCATCTCTTAGGAGTTGTATGAGATTTTCTTCAAAATAATTTGAATTTATCCTAGACCAATATGGAACATGGGGAGAACTAATTGTTGAGGAAAGATGCCATCTCTGCAATATGATCATGAATTCAAAACAGAGCAGTAGAATGTTGATAAAGAAATGAATTCAGGAGTGTCTATAACTAAAATTGTTGACATGAAGTTCTTATTTTCCTTGAGACACATGCAGAGCCATAAATGAAACAATTGACTGCCAATTTTTTTGTCAAAATTTCGCTAGATGACCAGGAAGAAAGTAATTAATTTCTGCTGAGTTTTTCTAGTAATTATACTCTTACGAAAATAACCCATGAATAAAAGCAGGAATATATTTTCCAAAAAGGGTCAGATGACGCAAAGCTTTTGTATCATATACTTCCATAGATGACAAAGATTATTCTTTCAAACATGGATATGGGACAGCTCATAAAACAGGAAAAGCAGCAGGCAGTGGGAAGAACCAAAGCAAAGAAGCATGGTTTCATGACAGTGATGAAAGGACACGAGAACATGTTGTCATGATATGTGTTGGAATAAATGGTGAACTGAATTGTTGAAAAAATGAATGAAGAGTTTTGGCCAAAGATATCAGTCCTTTTAACAGTGAAGAAAAAGAGCAGAAAGGGGGAGAAGATGAAGGCTGCCACAGCCCAGCTGAAAGGAAAATCGCCCACAGCCAAGCCAGAACTCAGCTACAGGACTGTTTCTACAGGAAGACAGAGACTGTTTCTACAGGAAGCGAGCAAACAGTTTCTACAGGAAAGTCTGAAAAGCGGGAAGCCAAAGGAGAAATTGGCCGAGATACTAGCCAAGGAGGCCATCAGGGCCATCAAAGACAAGGAGAGAGATTGGTTGCTCAGAGGATGAGCAACACTTTCAGTAGGGGGGTGATTATGAGCCCCAAAAATGTACAATTATTTGGGCTCATTCAACCTCCTAATTTGGCTTAGTCCACCATTCTCATTTGTTTATTGCATGTTTTTTATTATTTTTATGTTAATAGAGTGAATTTGGTTAGTCATTATGCCAACAAGTCTAATGGGTGCTTTGTGTAGCCTTTTTGGTCAACTTGGAGACAAATTTGAAGGTCTTAATGAGCACTTGGCAGCCAAATTCGTGGGAGAACAAGCTAGAGGATTTGTAGGAAGGTGTCCCCCTCATTTATGGGCCCTTACCTCGAATTCTCCACCATCAGCTCGGAGTTCAAGGGCCACCGAATCAATCAGCTCAAGGGCAGCCAAGCAAGTCAAGTTGGACTGCTGTTAACTCCAAGTCTTGGGCAGCCAAGTCCCTAACTTTTAGGAGGACTGTTGGGTCCTCAAATTGTATAAATAAGAAGGCTTGGGGCCTCATTTTGGTTAGCTAGTTGGTAGTCATTTTTGTAGCTAGTTAGTCATTTTGTTTTAGCCATTAGTTAGCTAGCTTGTAGTTCGATTTTTAGGCCATGGATTAGCTTTGCTTTCAGCTCATTCTCAAGCTCTCCTTATGGACAGTTTTGATGTACTTTTCATTTCTTGATTAATAAAGATGGATCCAGCTTTGCACCAGCTCTAAATCTCTCTTGGGAGGCTCTAGTTCTTGGGGTTGGGCCCATCTCAAGCGCCCAATACCTCCCTTGTTTATATTTATGTTTCTTTGCTGCATTCTCATAATAAAATCTGCTATTTGGATTTAAATGTTGCGTTGTTGTTTAGGTTGCTTTTGATGATTAGAAAAGGTTTTTAATGTTCAGATTTGCTTGATAGGTTAATCACAGGGAATATATTCAGAAAAAGGCTACCAAGTACTTTGGATCTCACCTCCCCTTCAGTGGAATCATGAGCTGGGACCAATGTAACCTTGCTGCCAACAAAAACACTTTCTTTGCTTCACCATGCAATCATTAGTGTTTGAATCTCATTTGCAGAACTTGATATCAGTTTGGATGCATGTTTAGGTTTATAATCACTTAGTCTCATAATTGTTTCACATGGTTTCACTGCAAATAAACTTATGTTCATTTCCTTTGCTGATTAGGTCAGATTAGAGTAAAGTAACTAGGTCATAGGTTTCATAACTAGATCTTTGTTTTCTTGCATGTCCTTGTTGGTTCAGTTGTAAACAATATGCAGGGCACCTTCATCATCTCCTCAAGTTCTATTTAACCTCTGTCTCACTCATTTACCCTCAAACTCTCTCATTCCCCACATAGCTCTATCTCCTTCAACTTTCGTTGGTTCCATCCTTCCAATCATCAAACCATTGCATACACTCTTCCTTCATCTGATTTTCCAGCAACTGAGCCATCATCAGGTCCATCTCCATCTCACTTAGCCTCCCACACCACTCCAACACTCCATCATCTCCCAAAACCTCCACGGCCACTCATCCTGTAGAATTGCACAGCCTTCCTGTAGAAACCCGTGAGTTTCCTGTAGAATCCCCTGCAGACATCCTGTAGGAGGCCATTCACTCGGTTGCTGAGCTTTTGAACGTGAGGAACCTCTGTGGACTGATGCTAAGGATCTATTGGGACCTCCCATAGCCATTCTGACCTTGCCCATGCTTTCCTCCCATTCCAACCGCTCCTGCACAACCAAACCTTAATTTAAAGCATCATCACAATAAGTCCAACCACTTAATGAAAAACTTCAAAAACATGATTTTCCAGATGCAAGTAGCTTAGATGCATGTATTTCAGTTCACTGCAAGTAATGGCATTATTGGTAGTTGTTTCATTCACAGTTTTGCATAGTTAGGGTCTAGCTAGTCAAATTAGGGTTTCCTAGGGTTTCCATGCTTTGGTTTGCTTTCAGTTCATTTTCGTCAAGTAAATTAGTTTTCTTTGAGCTAGCTTTCGTCCATCATTTAGCAAGCTTCTTCTGAGAGCCTATAGAAGTTGGCTTGAGCCCTAGCGGACTTGTGCCAGCTGACCAAGTGACAACTGCGACAAGAGCTAGTACTTGTGCATACAGCACCGCCGCTTCCAAGTTTGTACGAACTACCGGGTTGATAAAATTAGAGATAGGAAGCTCCAGGAGTTGTAGCATTATTGCTACAATACTGGAGCTCACCACATATATCCCTATGCCCAAAAGAGTGAAATTGAACGTATGGTTGCATAAATGCTAGAGGCTGGTATAATTCAACCTAGTCAAAGTTCTTTCTCTACTCCAGTAGTATTGGTGCACAAGAAGGATAGATCATGGTGCATGTGTCTAGATTATAGGGAGCTCAACAAGCTCAGTATTAAAGATAAATTTCCCATTCCTGTCATTGATGAATTATAGGATGAATTTCATGGATCAATTTAATTCACCAAGTTGGATCTTCGTTCAGGATATCATCAAATCCGAATGAAGACTGAAGACATTTTGAAAACAACATTTAGAACTCATGAGGGTCATTATGAAATTTTGGTCATGCCTTTTGGCCTTACCAATGCACCTTCTACATTTCTAGGTTTGATGAATTCCATTTTCAAACCCTTCCTCAGAAAATTTGTGTTAGTATTTTTTGATGATATACTAATCTACAGCAAGTCTTGGAAGGATCATGTTGAACATGTTGACAGGGTGCTCAAACTATTGAAGGAGAAACAATTATATGCAAAAAGCTCCAAATGTTTCTTTGGAGTACAAGAGGTGGAATATTTGGGTCATATTGTATCTCATGAAGGTGTTAAGGTAGACCCTAGCAAAATTAAAGCCATTAAGGAATGGAAAATACCCACATCCATAAAGCATTCGCGAGGATTTCTTGGGTTGACAGGGTATTATCGTAAGTTTGTTAAGAATTATGGGAGAATAGCAACACCTCTAACAACATTATTGAAGAAAGATGCATTTTCATGGACTCTAGAAGCAACAAATGCCTTCAAACATCTTAAAGAGGCAATGTTCCAGGCACCAGTGTTAGCTATGCCAGACTTCACAAAAACCTTTATTGTAGAATGTGATGCTTCAGGAAATGGAATTGGTGTTTTTTTAATGCAAGATGAAAGAGCAACCAAAATGGGTCACAAAGATGTTGGGTTATGACTTTGAAATCATCTACAAAAAAGGGAAGCAAATGTTGTGGCAGATGCACTCTCAAGAAAGGATGAGGATGTGGAAGCATTGTTGTGCGCCATTTCTATTATCCAACAAGATTGGGTAAACGAAGCAAGGGATGAATGGAAGAATGATGAAGAATTTTGGGCACTCATTCAAAAGTTATAACAAGATCCCAGTACATCTGATACATTTAGCTGGAAAAATGATTCGTTATTGTACAAGGATCGCTTATACCTATATAAGAATTCCCAACTCAAACAAAATATTCTTATGGAATTGCACACTTCTCCCTTAGGAGGGCACTCAGGTTTTAAAAAAACTTACCATAGGGTTAAGAATGAATTTTTTTGGGATGGCCTTAAATCAGATATTTAAAAGTTTGTGGCGGAATGCTTGGTTTGCCAACAAAATAAAGTTGAAAAAATTAATACCCCAGGTCTATTACAACCTTTATCCATTCCAAGCCAACGTTGGGAAGAGGTTTAAATGGATTTTATCACAGGTTTACCCAAGTCCGAAGGAAAGAGTGTCATCATGGTGGTAGTTGATATACTTACCAAGTATGCACACTTTTGTGCATTATCACATCCATTTAAAGCCAGTACAGTTTCTACTACATTTATGGAAACAATTCAAAAGCTACGTGGAAACCCAAAGATTATTGTAAGCGACAGAGATCCCATTTTTACTGGAAATTTTTGAACATAATTATTTTCTTGTCTCAGCACTCAGTTAGCTCATAGCTCATCTTATCATCCTCAATCTGATTGGAAATCTAAGATAGTAAACAGATGTTTGGAAGGATATCTTCGTTTCTTTGTATCTGATAAACAGACACAATGGGTCAAATGGTTGCCTCTAGCTGAATGGTGGTATAACACTTCCTTCCATACTTCAGCAAAAATGTCCACATTTATGGGACTTTATGGATATCATCCACCATCCATCACATCATATTTAAGAGAAAATTCTAAGGTTCAAGCAGTGGAACATCACATCGAGCATCAACAACAAGTTCTCCAACTCTTAAAGGATAACCTCATGTTGTTGTAGAATAGAATGAAACAACAGGCATATCAACTTTGCAGCGAAAGAAGTTTTGATGTAGGTGACTGGGTATTCCTACGGCTACAACCATATCAACAAATGTCCCTCAAGCAAGCTAGGAAGGATAATAAATTATCACAAAAGTATTATGGTCCGTACAAGGTGTTGCAAAAGATTGGTACTATGGCATACAAATTGGAGCTTCCTGCAACTTCTCGAGTGCACCCAGTTTTCCATGTTTCATGTTTAAAGAAGGTTATAGGTGACAAGCTCCCAGTTCAAACAATATTGCCAGAACTTGATGAGGAAGGAAAAATCATATTGGAACCGGAAGCAGTCACAAAAACAAGAACTTGATAACTATGAAATCGATCAATTTCGGAGTATCTCATCAAGTGGAAGAAGTTATCCACTGAAGATTCCACATGGGAGGATGAGAATTTTATACAGAAGCTCCAGAACTACTCAAGCATTGAGGACAACACTTTTTGGAAGGAGAGGGGCATGTTAGGTCCCTATAATACTAGTGATTCCCCCATTATTATTGTCATTGTATCCCTTATTGTTATTATTGTTCCCCTATTGTCCCCATATTATTATTAGTGTGTGATCCGGATTTAAACAAGAACGCAACAAATTACAGAGATAACCATATACACAAAGATGCAGCGGAAATAATACTTCATTTCATTAATGGAAATAATGAAATATGCTTACAATCAGAAATGGAAATAAACTAGCTAGGGCGATGGTAGCTTATCTCTGAGAAGAGATGTGATGGCTACATGCCTCTGAACTGTGTTACAATGAGGCTCGAAGGCCTATTTATTGTTGAGAAACAATGGAAAACCCTTAACATTCCAAAACCTAACCCTAGGAGATGAAACGCCAAACTGTGGGCCCGTTTGGGGGTAAGTTGGTACATCAACTTCCCGGGGTCGTAACTTTGGCATATGATCTCCGTTTGACGCGTACAATAGCTCATTAGAAAGATCTATCCGAGCACTATCATTGTTGGAACGGGCAACACCAGTCCATTCCATGGACTCGTGTTGCCCTCGGATTCCCCAAAAAACGTCGTTTAGGGCCTCAAAACGGCTCCCGAAGTTCAGGACCCGAAAAACTGCTAAAAATAGTAAGTTGTGCTACAATTAAGGAAACTGAAAATGCTGAGAAAGACAATGGTGGGGGTCCAGGTGGACTTGGCAGGTGGCCACCAATATCCACCTGGATCATTCCTCCCCCCTTAGGAAGCAATGGTCCCCATTGCGTTGAGCTCCTCCATGAGATGAGGAAACTTCTGCTGAACTTGTTCCCTGGTGAGCCACTTGCCCTGCTGAAGGAGTTGGCCTGCTTTGACAACTCGATACAGTTGGATATTCTGTTGGCGAGTGTTCTTGATCTGTGTGTCCATGATCCGATCAGTTGCAGCTTGTTCCATGCAATCTGGATTTAATTCTGTGGGTTTGAGCTGTTCTGCAATGTCGGATGTGTCTAGCAATGGTGGAAAGTATGGCCGAAGGCGGTCCACATTGAACACTGGGTGCAGGCCAAGGAATGGGGGAATGCTGAGCTCAAATGCATTGTCTCCCATAGCCTTAGTAATGGTGTAAGGACCATATCGGAGTGGTCTCAATTTCCGATAGGCTCCAGTAAGGCGTTCCTTTTGCAAATGCAACCAGACTTTGTCGCCCACCTGAAACTTGTGTGGCACCCGATGTTGATCATGTCGCTGCTTGTACTTGGCATTTGATTTCTCAAGAATGTCATGGACCTGCTGGCGAATATGTTGGATGCGCTCAATGAAGCTGGTGGCCTTATCTGTTTCGGACTGGACATGAGCTGAATTCATGTGAGTAGCTGCAAGTGGCATGGCCACATCAATGGGGCATAGTGGCTGGAATCCCAAACCCACCTGAAAAGGGCTATGGCCAGTGGAGCTGTGAAGAGCTCGGTTGTAGCTGTGCTGAACATAGGGGAGGCTCTCGTCCCATGTGCGTGGATGCTTTGAGTTATACATGCGCAGAATGTGCACAATCATCCTATTGACAACCTCTGTCTGGCCATCAGTTTGAGGATGGAAGGCTGTGGACTTCGTGAGTTTGGTGTCCAGCATTGACCAGAGACTGGACCAAAATGTGCTGAGAAACCGACTGTCCCGATCTGAGATGATAGACTGTGGGATCCCAAAGTGCACCCACACTCGTTCAAAGAAGAGTTTAGCAGTGGCTTCTGCTGTGATATTCTTCTTGCAGGCCATCATAATGGCCATCTTTGAGAACCTGTCGACGACCACAAAAACACAGTCATTTCCATGCTTAGTGGAAGGAAGGCCTGACATGTAATCCATGGAGATGGATTCCCAAGGTCGACTAGGGGTAGGCAACGGGGTATAGAGGCCTTGCTTCTTAATGGTCGGTTTGGCAATGGCACAGGCAGTACATGATCGGATGTACTTCCCAACATCCTGTCGAAGATTCGGCCAATAGAAATAATTTTGCAGTACTGCCACTGTTTTCTCGACCCCGAAATGCCCAGCAGCCCGACTGTAGTGTGCTTCCCAAATCATCTTGGCACGCTCGCTTGAAGGAACACAAAGGTGACCGAGGTGGCATAATAGGGCATCCTGGAGGTGAAAATCTGCAACCTGCCGACCCTCCAAGAGTGTCTGGTATGTGTGGCCGAATTCTGGGTCGCTTTTGTAGAGAAGTGGCCAATCAGAAGTCTCGTGCCCGCAAGAGTTGAGCACGGTGGTTAGCGCCATGATCGGTGGTCGACTGAGGCAATCTGCAACATTATTGGTGCTGCCCTTTTTATACTTGATATTCAAGTGAAACTGTTGCAGGTATGTAGACCACTTCTGATGGCGATCATTCTGCAATTTCCCTTGGGTCTGTATGAACTGCAGAGGTCGGTGGTCTGTGTGGATGACCGTTTCCTTCCCCAAAATGTAATGCTTCCATTGTCGGCAGGCCTGTACAATGGAATACATCTCTTTATCATAAGTGGGGTACTTCCGGACTGTGTCTGAAAGTGTTTCACTGTGATATGCCACTGGATGTCCATGTTGAGTAAGGACTGCCCCAATAGCATAGTCAGAGGCATCTGTCTCGACCTCAAATGGTTGTTGTAAATCTGGTAACGCGAGCACTGGTGCCGTGCAGAGGCGATCCTTCAACTCCCTGAATGCCTTCTGTTGAGATTCAGACCAAAAGAATTTTGCTTTCGCCCCGCCCTTGGTGACTTGACTCAAGGGCCAAGAAATATGAGAAAACCCCAACACAAACCTGCGGTAGAAGTTGGCAAGACCTAGAAAGCTGCGGAGCTCTGTTAGAGTGGTTGGAGAGGGCCAATCCCGAATGACTTGGACCTTGGCTGGATCGACATGCACCCCCTGTTCATCAATGATGTATCCCAGATACTGAACCTCGGTCATGCCAAAAGTGCATTTCTCCAAATTGGCACATAGCTTGTGTTGCCGCAGTGTTTGGAGAACCTGTCGGATGTGGTGGAGGTGCTCTTCCCAACTCTGGCTGAAGATCAGAATGTCATCCAAGTATACTACTACAAAGGAGTTGGTGAATGGCCGCAAGATGTCATCCATTAGCCTCATAAAGGTTGCAGGAGCATTCGTCAATCCGAAAGGCATGACCAACCATTCGAAGAGGCCCTCCTTGGATTTGAAGGCAGTCTTCCACACATCTGAGGGTTCGATTGGTACCTGGTGATATCCTGACTTCAGATCGATCTTGCTGAAATATTTCGCCCCCTTTAGTTGGTCTAGGAGGTCATCAATCCGCGGGATCGGGTACCTATTACGGACAGTGATCTTGTTCAGCGCCCGATAGTCAATACAGAGTCTCCACGTCCCATCCTTCTTCTGTACCAACACTATCGGGCTCCCACAGGGCGAAGAACTCGGACGGATGTGACCTTTCTGCAGGAGCTCCTGAATCTGCCTCTTGATTTCATTGTTCTCCAGAACGGAGCGCCGATAAATTGGTCCATTGGGTAGCGGCGCACCTGGGGTCAGATCGATGGAGTGCTTGACTTGACAGTGCAGAGGAACCCCTGCCGGGGAGGTGAAGATGTCTTCGTACTCCTCCACAATCTTGTCCATCTGTAGCTGCCGTGCAGAGGGACCCCGTTTGGAGGCCGCGGCCACTGTCTTCTTCTTCCCTTGAGGGCGTATCATCAGGAAAACAAATTTCCTGGTTTTGGAAATGATCTTACTGCATTGTTTTGCAGTAATCAAAGAGATGGCGGCAGGTGGTGCTACCTCTGGTATCCTGAACAACTTATTTCCCAATGTAATAATAACAGCACGGGGCCTTGATTCATACACAGCATGTCGCTTCCACAAGTATGGTTGTCCTAGTAATACATCACAAACTTCAAGGGGAGCAATGTCACACAATACCTCATCCGTGAAGGGCTTGATGTTGTATGGAAGGCGACACTGCTGGCTCACGCGAAGATCTCGTCCTTGGTGAAGCCACCCAATGGTGTATGGTTGTGGATGTGCTGTGGTCGGTAAGCCCAACGCTTCACGACCTCTGCCGAAATGAGGTTCTTTTGACTCCCGCTATCAACAATGAACTGTATCGGGGAGCCCTTTACCCACATCTGGGAGTGGAAGAGACGCTCCTCCTCCTCTGGATCTTCGGGTTCATTTTTCTGGATCTTTGCGGTAGCAACAGTGGCGCTGGGATCCGCATCAATGATCTGCTTCCCTTTTTCATACCCCTTATCGGGTTCTGACTCAGAGTCGGAACATGCATCTGATTCTGAAACCTTTAGCTCAGCCACCAGTGACTGCTTGGCCCGACACTCACTTGTGTTGTGAGTGGAGCTCTTATGGAACTCGCACCATTTTCCAGTGTCCTTTCTCGGCTTCGCGGCGTTGTTCTTTGCTTGCAGCTTCGGCTGGTTGTCTTGGGCTGTCCCGCCTTGGCTTTGTCCTTTGTTCTGTGGTTTAGGGGCACCTTTCCCCTGCTTTGGATTCGCAGATCCAAAGTCTCGCTTCTTTTGTTTAAACTTCTGCTCGACCTTGACGGCATACCGGTATGCTGCGCCGAGCGAGGGGATGTTTAGGAACTGTATTTCTTCCTGGATGTACTTGTGCAGGCAGCCACGGTATTTGAGTATCAAATGTTGCTCCGAATCCTTGATACCCAACTTTGTGCGAAGGGTATGGAAAAGATTGGTGAACTCCGGCACGTCTTGGTCCCTTCCCTGCCGCAGCGTGGTCCACTTTATGTATTCATCCTCATAGCTTCCGACAGGGTAGTACTGCTCCTTGATGGCATCCCGGAACGAATCCCAGGTGGGTGCGGCTGAAAATAGTGAGCCAGTACTTTCATCCTTCTGCTCGCAGTAGGTTTCCCACCAGTCCTTGACGTGGGGGGCTGCTTTGAGAAGAGCAAAAACAATCTTTTCCCGACTCGAAAATTCATGAACAGAAAAATAACCCTCTAGCAGATTTAACCATTTATCTACGGCATCGGCGTCTATCTGACCCTCGAATATGGGGATTTCAAAATTAACTTGTACCTTAAAGGGTGTGGCGTTTCCAGAGGAGCTGCTGGAAGCCGATGCGCCGCTTCTGGGTAGCCGCTGAAGGATCTGCGCAAAGCTGTCCATCATCGCGTTCCGTTGTCGCTCGAGCGCTTCTTCGAGCAAGATTTTGATGGGATCTCCTGCCCCCTCGTCTTTCTTCTCGTCCGCCATGGGAGGCCGTCGGGATTTGCGAGGCTGGTCTTGCAAAGGTTCAAGCCCTAACTCCTTATATCCCGACCTTGTTGGGGACATGCAAAGAAAAACAGAGAAAAAGCAGACCGCTCTGATACCACTGATCCGGATTTAAACAGGAACGCAACAAATTACAGAGATAACCATATACACAAAGATGCAGCGGAAATAATACTTCATTTCATTAATGGAAAATACTGAAATATGCTTACAAACAGAAATGGAAATAAACTAGCTAGGGCGATGGTAGCTTATCTCTGAGAAGAGATGTGATGGCTACATGCCTCTGAACTGTGTTACAATGAGGCTCGAAGGCCTATTTATTAATGAGAAACAATGGAAAACCCTTAACATTCCAAAACCTAACCCTAGGAGATGAAACGCCAAACTGTGGGCCCCGTTTGGGGGTAAGTTGGTACATCAACTTCCCGGGGTCGTAACTTTGGCATATGATCTCCGTTTGACGCGTACAATAGCTCATTAGAAAGATCTATCCGAGCACTATCATTGTTGGAACGGGCAACACCAGTCCATTCCATGGACTCGTGTTGCCCCCGGATTCCCCAAAAAACGTCGTTTAGGGCCTCAAAACGGCTCCGGAAGTTCAGGACCCGAAAAACTGCTAAAAATAGTAAGTTGTGCTACAATTAAGGAAACTGAAAATGCTGAGAAAGACAATGGTGGGGGTCCAGGTGGACTTGGCAGGTGGCCACCAATATCCACCTGGATCAGTGTGCCCCATAGAAACCCATTATTGTTATTATTGTGCCCTTATGTTATTACTGTTATGTCGGCTTGATTATATTATGACCCCTTAGACTCCTATATATAGAAGGGAGGTTTAGTCATTTGTATCATCCAAGAATTATTCATTTGTGTAATGTAAAGGAGGCTGCCCCCTCGAAGAGGCTGAATTCTAAGGCGTTGATCTATCTTTTCTATCTTTTGGTGAGCTGGTTTCCTAACACAGGCAATGTGCGCAGCCACGTGTGAGGCTATTTGGTTGAGGAGACTTCTCCATGATGCTGAAGAAGAACAAAAAGATGCCATCGTAATTAGATGTGAAAATCAAAGCTCAATCAAGCTGGTGAACAACCTTGTGTTTCACAAAAACACAAAACATATTGATACTCAGTTTAATTTTGTTAGAGAGAAGGTTCAAACTAAAGAAGTTTTATTGAATATTTTAATACTTGTGATAATGCAACACATATTTTTAATAAGCCCCTTCGGAGGATTAAATTTGACATGTTTAGGGAGATGTTAGGAGTATAGATGAACCCTTTCTCCATTAAGGGGGAGTGTTGAAATTAATGGAGAATATGTATTATTGGAGAGAATTTGTTTCACAGTTAAGCGTGTGTCCTAGATTAGGATTAGTTCCTATTTTCTAGGTGTTAGTTCGAATTCTCTCTATTATGGTGTAAACTTATATATTCTGATTTTAATGATTAATTGAAACAACAGTTCTGCTTGGGCAGTATCCAGGTGCAGCGTGCTCACCTGAGAGATGCTTGTTTTCATCTACCCAAATCTATAACGTCCAAAGAGGATATGTTTCCCAAGCAGGCTGAGATTGTACCAGTGATATTGTTATCTTCTAAGTTAAGGAATCATAAATTAAAGAGAACGCATAGTTTAGATGGAATCTTTCCTATGAGATGGTTAGTGGTCATAGATAAGTTTTGTAAACTACGACATATAGCAAGGGTGGGGGGAATATAACCTTGGAGTTGATTCATAGACATAAAAAGCATATTCAAGCGAAACAAATTTCCCAATCAATAGAGAATGTGATCATGAAAACTATTATTTCTCAAGTCAAGTATTCTAAGAAAGGAGAGATTGTTGAGAAGAGGAGAGATTGTACCTCGCAATCCCATGCTTGAAACATTGAGTGAAACCACTCTCTGTCTGCATCGGCTGCATCTGATCCCTCTCCACTCGTAGAGAAAAACATTAGGTTTCCAAGAAGTGGTTAATGAGTGTTATGGATCATATGTGATTTCAAATATGAATCCAAACATAACCTCTCTATCAGAAGCATTGTTGATATGATGGTGATGCTATCAATTAGATGATTGAAATGCGGAAGGCCCAAAAGGAATGACAAAGATATTCAAATAAAATAATGTCATAATTGTTGGAAATAATACTGAGAGGGGGCGTGAATCAGTATTATTAAGTCAAATATTGATTTTTCAAAATCAACTGCTATATGCTACTTCAGTTAATTAAACCCGCGTATATACGCAATAATGCAGAAGAAAACCCGCGTATATAATGCAAACTTTTAATTTACTTTATCTTTCTGATGTTGATTGTTAATATGTGATTCAGAAGCAAATAACCAGTAACCAGAAACAGTAAAGCAGAGCAGAAAGACAATCGCACACAAGAACACAAGATATAAGGTGGAAACCCAATGGGGGTGAAAACCACTTGCTGCAATTCGTCTCTATCTTTTCTTTAATTAGAAACTTATTTTTACAAATGTACTGGTGTAGTCCTTTACCAGTACGCAGGCTGCAACCTGCAGAGAGCTACAACTCTCTCTCGTTTTCCAGCTTCTCCTGGAAGGGAGCTACAACCCCCTTAGCTCTTGCACTAGCCAAGATACTAGTACGTAGGTGCTGGCCTACAGAAGGCTACAACCTTCTCTTTCTTTCAAGGACCACGTTTCATAAATTTTCAGACTGGATCCACAAATAACATCAATCAACCATCAAGAATTTCTGCATCAACCAATCACCTTTTCACCAATCAAAACTAAATCAACATAAACACCTCTCTGACGACTGTACCCAGATCACAGTAACAGTACCACACACCAAAACTGAACCCAGAACACTACAGCAATAAACAGAAGCAGCAAAAACACAACTCAAAATGTATACGCTACTTTAATGGCCTGAAACCTGCGTGCATACGCTTCTGCGTATGGAACAACCTGCGTATATGCTGTTTTCCTTCACTGAACCTGCGTATATATGCGCCTTAGCTGAACTGAACCTGCGTACAGATCTACAAACATAATTCACTCTTTCAAGTATTCAAGCACTGATTAACCCAGATTATCAGATTTATAGATCACGCATGTGCCAGATATAACAGATCAAAATCATGCAAAGATATTATCATTCAAGCCAAGAGATTATGACCCATCAATAGAACTTATCCTTCTTTTCGCTAAGGTTCCTCCTTCATTCAGATCCAGATATGCTCCACAATGCTAATCACCAATATTTCAGATCTCGTACATTATCAGATATTCAATAATAATTCAGATGATTCCTTGTCACATGATCTCCTTCCTCTTTTATAGTTTTAGGCCTTCCACAATACCATGGTCCAAAACCATAATAAACCAATACCAAGGGCCCAAAACCTGGGGTCAACACTTCTGACGAGATACCATGGTCCAAAACCATAGGTTCAAATTCCAAGGACTAACAACCATGGACCAAAAATACGTTTCCCACCATGTACGCGTTTTTCTGTGCATAAAAGTGCGTGTATACGCATAGGCGACTTCTGAATGTATAACCCGTGTGTATACGCATCTTCGGCAAGGTGAACCTACGTATACAAGATTTCCTTCATTCTGAGCGCCTGAACTGAGGTTTGACACCAAAGTGAGTTGCCATCAAGGACAACACCTATACCATAGGGCCACACTTGTGCCAAAATGCCAACAATCTCCCCCTTTGGACTTGATGGCAACCCCTAGGTCCTCAAAGTCATTCTCCCCCTTTGTCATCAAGGGCAAAGGGCTGTGCTCCCCCTGAGTACATGCTGATATCTCTACTCTGTTGTGCTGAACATGCTCCCCCTGACTGTAGGCAAGATCTGCAAAAAGGTGTTCTTCAAGAGGAACCATGACTTATACATCATAAAAGACCTTCCTATCACCAAAAGACTCGATACATACAACCATCACCCAACCAAGTGGGGATCATCCACCCAACCAAGTGGGGATACATCCGAAATTTACATATGAAAACCAATCACATTGCATCAATCATCCCAGGCATAGTGGGGAAACCAAAATAGGCCGTTACATGACCTTGATAAAAAATATATACATGACATAGAGACGAAATATCAAGACTATGCAAATCACCAATAACTACTATCAGCAACATCTAACAATCACTGTATATATCAGCAACCATGTTCTCCTTCTGTTCTCCTTTCTGCAACTGATCCACTTGAACCAAAAACAGCTTGAGTACTAGAACCAAGAGCTTCTAAGGTAATGCCAACAATGCATTATTAGAAGATTATCTGCTCCCCCTGAACCAGTGCCTGATGGTCTCTGACATACCCATATCAGACTCTCTCCAACCAGAGTCTGTCCTTGCTGATTTTCTTCAGAACTCCATATACGCGACTGCACCTACATAAATCGACGTATGTACGCGGATTCCCCTCATCCAACTCACGTACACCATCTTTTCTCTGAAACAGACAAGCTTCAACAGCAGGATGAAGCATCAACTACTCCCAGCCTCTGTCTGAGATATTCAAAAGTTTCCCTGGGCAGTGGTTTGGTGAGTATATCAGCAACTTGTTCCTTAGAAGGAACATACTCCAACTTGACTTTTTGCTCAAGCACTTGTTCCCGAACAAAGTGATATTTGATAGGTATGTGCTTGGTCTTTGAATGCATGACAAGATTCTTTGAAATGCTTATTGCACTCGTATTATCACATAAGATAGAGACAGGTGGAGTACAAGTGATTTGAAAATCCTGCAAGGTTTGCATCATCCAAAGAAGTTGAGTGCAACAAGATGCAGCAACCACATATTCCGCTTCAGCTGTAGATAAAGAAATCGAACTCTGTTTCTTGCTGAACCAAGATACTAATCTGGAACCCATAAAGAATGCACCACCACTTGTGCTCTTCCTGTCATCCATGCTTCCGGCCCAATCTGCATATGTGTAAGCATGAAGTGTGAGATCTGTATCTCTAGGATACCATAAGCCATAGTTTTGAGTTCCTTGAATGTACTTGAAGATTCTCTTGACTGCCTGAAGATGAGTTTCCTTTGGATTTGCCTGAAATCTTCCAACTATTCCCACTGCATGCATGATGTTTGGTCGTGTACCTGTCAAATAAAGTAGACTTCCAATCATCGATCTATAGGTTGGTTGATGTTTTGCTTCTTATTCATCATTTGCACTAAGACTGCATCCTGTAACCATAGGGGTACATACTGGTTTCGAATATTCCTTGCCATATTTCTTCAGAATCTGCTTGAGGTACTTGGTTTGAGACAAGAAGATACCGCCCTCATTTTTTTGGATTTGCCCAAGAAAGTATTTCAGTTCTCCAATCAAAGACATTTCAAATTCTTTCTGCATCACCAAGGCAAAGCTTTGACTCATAGCTTCTTCATTGCTGCCAAAGATAATATCATCTACATACACAACAAGTATTAGCAATTTTTCATTTTCAATTTTTATATAAAGATTGCTATTTGCTGATCCTTTTGAAAAACCTTGTTGATGAAGGTATTTGTCCAAGCGGTAGTACCAATCCCTTGGAGCTTATTTAAGCCCATAGAGAGCCTTTTTAAGTCTGCATACAAGATTTGGATCATTCCCAAGGACAAAGCCATCTGGTTGCTCTATGTACACTTCTTCTTCTAAGTCTCCATTCAGAAAGTTTGATTTTACGTCCATTTGAAATACTTTGAACTTCTGGAAGCTAGAGAGAGCAAGGAACATTCTGATGGCCTCAAGTCTAGCAATGGGAGCAAAAGTTTCTTCAAAGTCTATTCCTTCCTATTGAGCATACCCTTTACAAACAAGTCTAGCCTTGTTTCTAATTACTTCCCCATTTTCGTTCAACTTATTTTTGAAGATCCATTTTGTTCCTATGACATTTTTGTCTTTTGGTCTAGGAACCAACTCCCAAGTGTTATTCTTTTCGATCTGCTCAAGCTCTTCATCCATTGCCTTAACCCAAAACTCATCTTTGCATGCTTCTTTTACATTTTGCGGTTCAGTGGAAGAGAGCAATGCCAAATAGCTTCAAGCTTCTGCTATTGTTCTTCTTGTTTGTATACCTGCTTCTTTCTGCCCCAAAATTTGAGATTCTGGATGACTCTTCTGAACGTACCTGGATGGAGTCTTTTCTTCTATCCTTATCTGTTCCTCTGGTGCCTCTTGGGGTTCTTCTTCATCATCTGTCTGATTTGGAGAGTAGTCTTCATCCTCATCGATATTTTCATGATTCACTTGCCTAGGGATGTATCCTTTTTCATCAACCACTACATCAATGTTGTCAACAATTCTTCCAAGTCTTTTATTGTAACACTTATATGCTTTGCTGTAGGGAGAATAACCAAGGAGAATGCCTTCATCTGCTCTAGGTTCAAGTTTTCCAAGCTGCTCATCAGTATTCTTAATATAGCATTTTCTCCCAAAAATTTTGAAATGCTTTACCGAAGGAGTCTCACCATACCAGAGCTCATGAGGAGTTTGAGTGTTGTTCACTCGGACATTTGTTTTGTTGAGAATAAAAACCGCAGCATATGCAGCTTCACCCCAGAAGGTTGCTGGAGTTCCAGACTCATCAAGCATAGCACGAGCCATTTGTTGGACTGTTCTGTTCATCCTTTCCGCCACTCCATTTTGCTGAGGAGTCCTAGCTGTAGAGAATTCCCTTCTTATTCCATGTTCTTCACAGAAATCAAAAAATTCATTTGAGGTAAATTCCCCACCTCTGTCAGACCTGAGGCACTTAATTTTGTAATCTGATTCATTTTCAGCCAAGGCTTTGAAGGATTTGAATTTTTCGAATGCTTCGTCTTTGTGCTTCATAAGTCCTAACTAAACAAACATGGAGAAGTCGTCAATGAATAATATAAGGTATTCTTCTCCTCGAGGTGACCTTGTCCTAAATGGACCACATACATCTGTATGGACTAGCTCAAGAGGCCTGCTAGCTGATCCTTCCTTCTCAGGAAAGTTAGTTCTGGTTTGCTTACCAAACTGACATGATTTGCATATGGTGTTGTCTGGAATTTTGATATCTGGAAGACAATGAACTACCTGGTATTTGCATGCTTTCCTTATTTGTGAAAATATTAGATGCCCCAACCTCCAGTGCCATAACTAGTGTTCATCATCCTTGCTTAAATAGCATTGTTGTTGTCCTTCTTCAAATATGTATAGATTATTTGGAGTTCTTCTGCCTTTGATCATTGTTTCTCCTGTATCAAGATCACGAACACTACATCCAGTTGATCGAAATATTACCTCGGTTCCTTGATCGCACATCTGAATAACACTCAGTAGATTATGCTTCAAGCCATCAACATACAAAACATTTCCAGCCTTGACCTTTTCTTTCAACTGAGCAGTGCCTTTTCCTTTTATGGCTGCAGGGGTATCGTTTCCAAAAGAAACCTTCTTTCCCTTTTCTAATGCAGTATATGATTCAAGTTTTTCTTTATCACCTGTCATATGCTTCGAACATCCGCTGTCGATATACCATAGATTTTCTTATCCTTCTACATAAAAGGCTATCCCACATCTTTCTGGTTGTGGTTCCTTCATTCTCCATGTTCTGGCACTTGAGGTTTGTTCCTTCTGAGTTGTCTTCCAAAACCTGCTCCTGCATTCAGAATCTTCATGACCAAAGTTATTACAAATAGAAAATTGAACTTCATTTTCAAGGGCTGAAAAGTTGTTATAAGTCCTTTTCATGATCCCAGTCATATTCCTTTGTTTTTGAGCTTCTCTAGTCATGATTGTCTTATAGGAAACACATTGGGCTGCTTTGTGACCAAAGTTATGGCAAGAGAAGCATTGGCCATTGAAGAAACTCCTGCGATTATTAAATCTATCATCCAACCGATTGTAGTTTTTACTGACATCCATTCTTGAGGCAAATTGGGAAGATTTTACCTGAGGCTGATTGTAGCTTCTATTTGTCCTTAAGGCAGCTTGCCCCTGATTTTCTTGATAGTATTTGTTAGTTCTTGAGGTAAACTGTCCCTGATATACCTGATGATTTCTATTAGGCCTTTGCTCGCTCCTCCTTGCTGCATCAAGATAACTTTTGGAGGTGGATGCTTGAGATGTTTCTTCATTATATCCCAGACCTGTCTTAATTAGTGGAGAACGCTACACATTGATAATCTCATCCAGAGTTTCAGATCCTTTAACAAATTTAAGATTAATAGCTTTTGTTTTCTCAATCTCCTTTCTAAGACCAACAATTTCACATTCCAAATTTTCAAGATGTTTTTCCCTTTCAGCTAGTTGACATTGCAGAGAATCAATAATCACATTTTTCTCTTCTAAGCAAATTTTGAGATTAGATATCTCTTTATAAAAACCTTCTACATCTATAGCATCCATGTAGTCATCATCTTCAAAAGCCATTAAAATTTTATACTTATTACCTCGTTCATCTTCGTCACTATTTGAAATTCCATCACTATCTTCATGAGTGTAATAGCTTTTCTTATTTGCATTCTGTTTCTTGTTCCATCTAGCAGGTTCCTTCCCTTTGTCAATCTTATCCTTGTGAGGACATTTGGCAGCATAGTGACCGACTCTTCCACAACCAAAGCATTTGAAAGGTAACTTACCTCGGAACCGCCCAGTACCCCGTTGAAGATTTCTGACAAAATTTGATTCTTCTTCTTCTTCTGACACGTGTCCTGACTCATAGTACTCGCCTTTGCCTGAAGCCTTGAAGGCAGCTTCTCTCCTGTCTGATGGACCTCCTTTCCTCATTTCATAAGCAGTTAGAATTCCGTGCAGCTGTGACATTTTAAGGCTTTGTAGATTCTCTTTTTCTTCTATTGCAGAAACTTTAGATTCAAACCTAGGGGACAAAGATCTTAGAACTTTTTCAACCACAACAGCCTCTTTTATTTCTTCACCCAAATTTTTCATACAATTAACAATCCCATCTACACGAAGAAAATAGTTAGCCACACTTTCATCATTATACATCCTGAGATTTTCATACTCAATCCTGAGGGTTTGAAGTTTTGCTCGTTTTACCTAATCATCTCCTTCATAGCTTAGAACAATCTTGTCCCATATCTCTTTTGCGGATTTAAACTTCATTACCTTGACAAATTCTAATTAAGATAGGCATCCTAATAGAGTATTGACCGCCTTTGCATTTGTTTCATATTTCTTCTTTTCAGCCGGATCTGTAGGAGTTGCTGATGGAAAAGTATACCCTGTATCTATGATATCCCAGACTCCTGTACCAAGAGATTGAAGATAGGCAGTAACTCTTACCTTCCAATAAACGAAGTTTGTCCCATCAACAATCGATGGCCTGATTGATGCTTCCCTCTCGTAGTTGCTCATGATGAATGATCTTCCTTCAAGCGATCAAGCTTCTTCTGAAGGACTTGCTCTGATACCAATTGTTGGAAATAATACTGAGAGGGGGGGTGAATCAGTATTATTAAGTCAAATATTCCTTTTTCAAAATCAACTGCTATACGCTACTTCATTTAATTAAACACGTGTATATACACAATAATGCAGAAGAAAACCCGCGTATATAATGCAAACTTTTAATTTACTTTATCTTTCTGATGTTGATTGTTAATCTATGATTTAGAAGCAAATAACCAGTAACCAGAAACAGTAAAGCAGAGCAGAAAGACAATCGCACACAAGAACACAAGATATAAGGTGGAAACCCAATGTGGGTGAAAACCACCTGCTGCAATTCATCTCTATCTTTTCTTTAATTAGAAACTTCTTTTTATAAATGTACTGGTGCAGTCCTTTACCAGTACGCAGGCTGCAACCTGCAGAGAGCTACAACTCTCTCTCGTTTTCCAGCTTCTCTTGGAAGGAAGCTACAACCCCCTTAGCTCTTGCACTAGCCAAGATACTAGTACGTAGGTTCTGGCCTACAGAAGGCTACAACCTTCTCTTTCTTTCAGGGACCACGTTTCATAAATTTTCAGACTGGATCCATAAATAACATCAATCAACCATCAAGAATTTTTGCATCAACCAATCACCTTTTCACCAATCAAAACTAAATCAACATAAACACCTCTCTGATGACTGTACTCAGATCACAGTAATAGTACCACACACCAAAATTGAACCTAGAACACTGCCGCAATAAACAGAAGCAGCAAAAACACAACTCAAAATGTATACGCTACTTTAATGGCCTGAAACCTGTGTACATACGCTTCTGCGTATGGAACAACCTGCGTATACGTTGTTTTCCTTCACTGAACCTGCGTATATACGCGCCTTAGCTGAACTGAACCTGCGTACAGATCTACAAACATAATTCACTCTTTCAAGTATTCAAGCACTGATTAACCCAGATTATCAGATTTATAGATCACGCATGTGCCAGATATAACAGATCAAAATCATGCAAAGATATTATCATTCAAGCCAAGAGATTATGACCCATCAATAGAACTTATCCTTCTTTTCGCTAAGGTTCCTCCTTCATTCAGATCCAGATCTGCTCCATAATGCTAATCACCAATATTTCAGATCTCGTACATTATCATATATTCAATAATAATTCAGATGATTCCTTGTCACACGATCTCCTTCCTCTTTTATAGTTTTAGGCCTTCCACAATACCACGGTCCAAAACCATAATAAACCAATACCAAGGGCCCAAAACCTGGGGTCAACACTTCTGACGAGATACCATGGTCCAAAACCATAGGTTCAAATTCCAAGGACTAACAACCATGGACCAAAAATAAGTTTCCCACCATGTACGCGCTTTTCTGTGCATAAAAGTGTGTGTATACGCATACGCGACTTTTGAATGTATAACCCGCATGTATACGCGTCTTCGGCAAGGTGAACCTGCGTATACCATATTTCCTTCATTCTGAGTGCCTGAACTGAGGTCTGACACCAAAGTGAGTTGCCATCAAGGACAACACCTATACCATAGGGCCACACCTGTGCTAAAATGCCAACAATAATATAGGATAAAAGAGAATAGATTTCCATTACCGCTGCAAGATAATAGTCTCTCAAGGATAACAACTGGGAGGATGGAGTTTCTTCATACTCTGATGTAGTTATATAGCAACATGGATTATTCATGTGGAAGAAATTCGAACTTCGAAATACTCAGGTCGCTTAGTTGTCTGTAAATATTTTCAATCTGCCCACTACCAACCGAGATCTGAATTCACCGCTTCTACTATTGTGTCAAGAGGCGCATTCTACAACCTAGTATGACCTCGATGTGTAAGTATGTCACGTCCTCAAAAAATAATAAAAATAATTTTATTAATGTCGGAAAAAACATTAGTTTGAATCTTAAATTATATATAACTTGAATCTTTAGATTATATATAACTTTTTGATTTTATTAATGGATTAAGATTAATCATTAAAATACAACTATGCATTATTATATATAATTTGAATGGATAGTAAATTATCTCATGCGTTTAATAGTTCCTTTTATCATATATGTGAATTTGAATGGATGATAAATTTATCTTTAACAAAAAAAATTACCACATCAACATTCCAAATTAGGTAAAATATTAATAATCTTTACTTAGATTTAGTAATGCCAATACCATCTCTTAAATCAAAGGATAAAGGTTAATTCAACACAAAGAATCGGAAATCTTGCTCCAATTTTTTTAAATATTTATTTTAATTAAATATTTGTAAAATGAATCTTTAAAGGGAAAAACCATATATTATGGATATAATAAAGTCTTTAAAGACATAAATACTTCCACATCAAAGTTCTAATATTTAAAAATATTAATTTGATGTAGTTTTATTATAAATTTTGTTATCATGCCGTATAAAAACATTATTAAATCTAATATTAATATTATTAAATTTAATAACTTTGGATTAACACAATATTAAATTTAATATGATATTAAATTTGTTATATTATAATATATATTAATATATCATGATATATATTAACTCTAGATATATATATATGGAGGGAAGAACAAAGACATAAAGTGATAGATGTGGAGAGATAGAGGGAGTGACAAGGGAGAGATGGAGATAAAATGAAGGAGAGGGGAGAGGAGGAATAAAGAGAGAGAGAGCGAGAAAGAGAGGAGTGAGAGATGAAGAGAAGGGTAAGAGAGAGAGACACACACACACAAAGATGGAGAGAGGAGAGAGAGGGAGAGAGGGACAAGGTTGGAGAGAAGAGAGAGAGCGAGGGGAGATGGGCATAGAGAGAGGGAGGTAGGAGAGAAAAGGAGAGAGGGGAAGGACTAGAGAGAGGGGGAGAGAGGTAAGGAGGGAGAGGGAGGGTTAAAGATATCGAGTTGGAGGGGGAGAGAGGGAGTGAATAAGAAAGACATATAAAGAGAAAAATGGAGAGAGAGAGAGAGAGGGAGTGACAAGGGAGAGATGGAGAGAGAGTGTGTATGTTTTGGGGTGAGATAGAGAGACAAATAAGGACATATGGAAGGAAGTGGGAAGAGAAGGAGAGAGGGAGGGATATATTGACAAAGTTGGAGGGTCAAGAGAGAGCGGAGGGGAGAGACAGATGGAGGTGAGAGAGAAAGGGAGAGAGAGGAAGGAAGAGAGAGAGAACATGTGAGAGAGGAGAGAGAAAGGGAGAGAGATGTGGAGTTGGAGGGAAAGGGACAGGGAGGTAAGAATAAATACAAAGAGTGAGAAAGGTGGAGAGAGAGAGAAGGAATGATAAGGGAGATAGAGAGAGAGGGAGAGAGGAGAGCAGGAAGGAAGAGAGATAGAAGGGAGAGAGAAAAAGAGTGAAGGGTAAGAGAGAGGGAGAGAAAGAGGGAGGGAGAGATATACAAATATAGAAAAAGAGTTTGTATGTTTGGGGGGGAGGCGAGGTGAGATAGAGAGACAAAAAAGGAGAGATGGAGGGATATATAGATATAGATGGAGGGGGAGAGAGGGAAGAATATTGCTTGTAATATATGCATTGATTTCAGTGTAGATGATGTTTTCTAATCCTATTTGATGACTTTCACTAGATGCATTGATTTCATTGCAGATGTTGATTTCTAATTATATTTGATTGCTTGCACTAGATGCATTGATTTCAGTTTTAGATGTTGATTTCTAATCCTAGTTGATTGCTTGCTCTAGATGCATTGATTTCAACATAGATAGTGATTTCTAATATTATTTGATTTCTTGAACTAGATGCATTGATTTTAGTGTAGATGTTGATTTCTAATTATATTCGATTGCTTGCACTAGATGCATTGTTTTCAGTGTAGATGTTGGTTTCTAATCTTATTTGATTGCTTGTTATATGCATTGATTTTAGTGTAGATGTTGCTTTCTAATCCTATTTGATTTCTTGCATTATATGGATTAGCTATTTTTAATCTTGAGACTGTAAATTATTAAAAATATTTTTCAAGATTAGGTGGATGGGGGAGAGAGGGAAGAAAATTTCTTGCACTAGATGCATTTCAGTATAGATGATGATTTCTAATCCTATTTGATTGCTAGCACTAGATGCATTGATTTTAGTGTAGATGTTGATTTCTAATTATATTGGATTGCTTGCAATAGATGCATTGATTTCAGTGTAGATGTGGATTTCTAATCCTATTTGATTGCTTGCATTAGATGCATGGATTTCAGTGTAGATGTGGATTTCTAATCCTATTTGATTGTTTTCACTAGATGCATTGATTTCAATGTATATGTTGACTTCTAATCTCAATTGATTACTTTCATTAGATGCATTGATTTCAGTGTAGATGTTGTTTTCTAATCTTATTTGATTGTTTGCATTAGATGTTAATCTTGAGGCTATAGATTATTTAAAAAAATATTTTTCAATATATGTTTAGTAATAGGTAGAGGGACACTATTAAGAAATAATTAGATGTCAAAAGTTGTGATACCTAGAATTAAAATGAAAAAGATATGTAGAAAAGTGAAAATTAATCCTTGACAAGATTGTCTCCCTTATTCATCACCAACTAATTACTAATAGACAATTATATATATATATATATATATATATATATATATATATATATATATATATATATATATATTATATATATATATATATATATATATATATATATCTACATTCCTATATGCAATTACTCTATTAGTAATTTTGAATATATATATATATATATTCAAAATTACTAATAGAGTAATTGCATACAGGAATGTATTCAAAATATTTATAAGAGGAAAATGTATATAAACATCAAAACAAATCAAACTATTCTAGAAGGAGATGTGATAATTGTTTGGACAAACAAATAATGTAAATATTTTACAAATTACCACTCATTAAAAAAAAATTCAAAAATACATTATTTCTTGACTTTGCAAAATAGACTATAGATAAAAAAATCATCAAAATATTCTTGAAGGAAATAAATTATTTCAAACATAAACAAAGAAACAAATTATTTCAAGAGTAATCTTGACGCAATAAATTATTAAAACTACTCTTCAAGATATATTTTGTAATATTTGGAGGAACATTATTTAGAATTACTTAGTTGTCAAAAGTTGTGATACCTAAAATTAAATGAAATAAATGTGCAATATCAATCTTCCTACAAACTATTGAAAACATTGTCTCCCTTCTTCATCACCAACTAATTACTAATAAACAATTACATACACATATAAAAATATAACACAACAACTATAACATTCACAAACATTACCATCCAAATCCAAACACATAAACACAAAAACCACTCAAAGCATCCAAACACAAACGTACAAACCATTCAAGGAAAGCAACACAGACCAAAATAAAGAAGAGAATGATATGGTCATGCCAAGAAAATAAAACCAAATGTGAATTTTGAATTTTATCTCAAATATAGAAAAAATAATAATAATCTAAAAATGTGACATTGTTTCCCTCAACTGGAACCAACTTAGATCCATCTAACACTGGATCTATCATGTGCCGAGAGGGATCAAATCCCTCAAGGTGAAAACCTGTAGAACTTGAGGAAAGGTTTTCACCTCGAGGGATTTGATCCGGCTTGGTGCATGATACGTCCAATGTTAGATGGATATAGGATGGTTTAATTATTCAATAATTATTTTCCTTGTGCCAATCATGAAATTTCTGCACAAACATCTTAAAAAATGTTAGTTGTGTCTGCATAAACATCTTAAAAAATGTTTGTGTAGAAATTTGAGCTTTCGCAATATTCGAGTCTATAAATCTTCTCAACCCGTTGCGTACGGGTACTACCGAGATTCGAATTCACCGCAAATATTATTATCCCTGCTACAAGGTAGAGGATATACGTATTCGATTCATGGTCAAGCCGTTAATTAATAGACTAGTTGACAAAAATCAAACAACTATTTATAAAGTTTAACATTATAAATGAAATTAAATTATTTTTCAGAAATCTTTTCAATTTATTTATCTAAAATGTGATTGGTTAAAAAATTTTGAGTCTTATTGTTTCATGATGATTTGCGTCATCGTTTAGTTTGACAAATTGACATCTCTGAGCACAGTTTGGGCGTTTGTACTAGGTTTTGATTAGGTTGACAAATTGACAACTCTGAGCACAATTATGAGCGTTTGTACTTACTGTCAATCTATTATTTAATAGCGTGGATTTGTAATTAATGTTTTATATTTTATTTTTTATTACAGTAGACTTTTTTATTACTAATAAAGTTTGTTTTTTTTTTTTTAATTTAAATCCTATTCAAAAAACATGCTACACGAACTCGGTCTTCCTTAATTACGAAAACAAAAGGTATATCAAATATTTACTCGCAGATTATTGCCATGGGCGTGGGTCAACAGGGGGTTGCTGGCTAATAAATTCATATCCAACCACCAAAAATTAACAAGGCAACATAGCTAGCTTTCCCTGCTGCTTAGTTTAATTATTGAATTTTGAAAAGTATGAAGTAATTGCCACATTTAAACAAAGGTTGCATTCTAGATACTCTTGCTTGGTTTAATTATAATTAAGTTAGAGTAAAAAACAATGAAGACATATATGAATGGAGGAACAAAGTCGACCTTATACATTACATTTTTGTTAAGTATGCCTTTACACATAATATTTAAAATACCCCTTTTCCCTATAACAAATATTTTGCACAATATATTTAGAATACCTTTCAAGCTTCACAAATCTCACTGGACAAAAAATTTCTTTCTTGTGATTTCATGATTTACTCAAAATGGTTAATATAAATGTATTAAAATTTAAAAACTTATAGTAAATATATTAAAATTTTAGAATTTTATAAATTTAATGCATAATTAAGAAATGAAAAGAATAATCAAATCATTATTTTTTTAGCTTATTAAATATAAAATGAGGACCAACTAAACACGCTCAGGAATTTTCCTCTGATATTCCCCTCAATTCATACGTTACTTTGGAAGATACATACGTTACATATTTCACTATTTTAGAGAGTGTACAAAGGGAATTGGAATGTAATAACATATAACCCGCGTTTATTTCAAAGTAGAAATTTGAAATGTCAACATGTTGATGATTCTGAATGTGTAGAAGGGAAGATACCAACGGAGATAGGCAAACAATCGACAACTTCCAACTGCTGAAGTCATCATATGCAGGAGCAGTTATATTGAAGCATATTTAAAAAACATTTTGATTTTTTGTTTTTTTGCGCAATATGCAATCAACAAGGATTTTCGGTTTGTGTGCACAATATGTGAGCAGCAAGGGCGAGGAGATGTGACAAATCACATTGAATGGAGATGTGAAAAATCGCATTGAATTGCAGGTCTGTTAACCCCAATCTGCGGTGGAACTATGATTACAGAATAATGCTTCACCCCAATTAACCAATCAAAAATTTAAAAAACAAAATTAAAAAAAAAAAAATTTAAAATATATATCTATATATATATATATATATATATATATATATATATATATATATATATATATATATATATATATATATTCTATAATGTTAACATTATAACATGGGGTTTAATTTATGGTCAGCGCTAGAACTAATTGGATGTCAACGCATTTCTGAATGCATATATCCACTGCCATGACAGGGATAATAACTCCTACCTTTAGCAAAAGATGCCATTTTTATTACCAAAGTCGTAAAGTTTCTAAATTGGAAAATACTTTTATACCTATTTAATTCAAAATTATTTATTTATAACTATAATAAACTTTTATATCAAAATTATGTTAAAATAATATATATATATATATATATATATATATATATATATATATATATATATATATATATATATATATATATATATATATAAGGCTTACTTTCTTTTTTTTTTCTTTTCTTTTTTATATAGTAGGCTTACTTTTCCCTACTAAGATAAATTATAAGCAGATATAAAAATATAAATCCATCCTTAATTCACATATAAAATTATATATTTCTATCAATTGTATATTTCTATTATTATTTAACTTATACTTATCATTAAAATCAAATTTATTTTATATGAAATTGCATTATTTAAATTTATATTACTAAATTATCAATATTCATCTCATCAAACGTACTTAGTATCATGTACACCAAAGAAATTAACTTGAAAAAATTATGAAAAATTTAAGACACTACTAAAAATTGGTTATATTAAATTGACAAGCAACATGTACACCAAAGAAATTAACTTGAAGAAATTATAAAAAATTTAAAACATTATTAGAAATTGGTTATATTAAGTTGATACTTTTTTATGTAAGAATAATGAAAATATTATATCAAGTAAAAGATAAAAATTTATGTCCTACTGTTCTGTTCTTACTAAAAACAATTCAAAAGAAAATTTACCGAGTTTCCCTTTCGTTTTTTGAATAACAACGACCCATGTATATATACAACTGTGCATTATTTTTTACAACTGTGCATTATTTTTATTTAATTTTATGGTTGTATTAAAAAGATCTATCCAAGTTTTTTAACAACTATTAATAATATTAAGTAATACAATTGTGTTTGATAATGTGAGATATGGTTCTTACAAGTTGACACTAAGTCGTGTGTGAATTGATCGAGGGTATTTACGATAGACCTTGCGGATTCGTGCAGGGGTCTTATCAATTTTTTATTTTTATTTTTTTATTAATATTAAAATAAAATAATACTAAAATAATATTAAATAAAAAAACAAGTATGTAAATAAAAATATTTTTTAAATAATGGAGGTACATTATAATAATTATAGTACACATGTCATGTCATTAGAGTATATATTGATATAATGAGAGTTGTACAAATTGTATACATGTCATTTTTACATATTTTTTTCAAATTTATATTTTTCAAATTATTTGTTTGTTTGACAATTAAAAAATAAAGCCCATAAAAATTGTCTATTCAATAATTTACACCAATGAGAAAATATAATTTTTGAATTTAAAAAACTCTAAAAATAATTTTAATTTTGGGAAAAATCAATTTAATATGATATTTTTTTAGAAACTTTATAAAACTTTTGAAATATTTTTATAAAACAAAAAAGTTTGAGTGTAAAGTGATTTCAAAGCATTTGTGTTTATGGTGTTATGCTCTTGACCTGCGAGAAATTCCAGAATACCAATTATACGAAGAAATACAACCCAGGACACAGAATAAAATGAGAAAAACAACAAGTATTTTATTATTCAAAGATGAAAGCAATGTTCACTTGCCTCTTCGAGGGGGCAATCTCCAGCAAAGCAGAGCTCGATTACAAAATAAGACTCGATATTTCTCAATGGGGAGTCTCTTTCCTTAATATAGGATTCATACATACAATACCATGGGTCATTACCAAGGTTCTCTCAATACCATCTATCTAATACCATGGTCCGTTTGCAACTAACTATGGTCCCTTTCTTAAATGCGGGTTAACCACTTACAATTATTAATACGGGCTTTATTGACTCTTTAACTAACTATAACTATGACTCGACACTATTACATAAATAAAGGGGTTAGGGTTGGACCCTAACATGCCCTCCCACATAAAAAGCAGCCTTTTCCTCAAGGGTGAAGCTGCGGAAACTGTTGAAGAATAGTGTCTAGTTGCCAGGTTGCATATTCTAGCGTGATGTCTTTCCACTTGACGATGATCCAGGTCTGGGTGTGAAGAAGGACCCTTCCAAGACCTTTTACTTTCGTGATGTGTTAAATTTCCATTTTAAAAGAACATTAATGAATACATCTACATGCTGTAAAGAAGAGGAATAAGACAATCATCAACACAAAAAAACATAAGCATTGATAACGGAGTTCGTCCAAGAGGGACTACGTCTCCGGGCCTCGGTGTCAAGATGGTGTAGGCCACTGCATTAAGTGTTGTCAATAATGATGATGTACACAAGAGATGATGTCGCGATCATACAAGGAAAAATGCCCTCACACAGGAGTGGCTCTAAGAGACATTCCCAACCAGAATTCTCAATAAAACTCCTATCAGTATGACACAAAAACATGCATGATGAGCATCCCGCCAATATGGCACAAAAGGGATGTCAAAAAAAACATGCATGATGACAACAAGAGTATCCCAACAACATACAATAAGGGATCTCAAAGTATAACATAAAGAGTTATGACAACAAGTACATCACATAAAAGATTCCGCATCAAATCAAGCAAGGAATCATGACATCATGTAATAAACAAGATCTTGCATCGACATCAATCAAGGATCTGTGCAACATAATGCAGAAAGAAGAAGTACATGAACACATCATATACCTCACAACCAAGGGCCATCTGAAGAAGTGGATGTCACATTGCTAAAGCTGCTCGGACCATTGCTCTCAAGGCATCGATCGCATGAAGATGGCTGCTCACACAAGAATGTGGACATCTGAATCAGATGGTCAATAAAAAGCTAAAGCTTGCTGAACATCGATTTCTCAGCATTGATTGCAAGAAGAATTGAACAAAGAAGAATTGATCAAAAGATGAATCGATCCTAAGAAGAAGAATCGATCATAAAGAGAAGAACTGCTCTGGACTCTCGGCTCTGTAGCTTGCTGTCTATCTGGTTCTATAGCGCTCTGGCTTATGTCACTGCAGCTCTGCAATCTACTAGAATTTCAGGTGCTGTGACTCTATGGCTATCTGCACTCTGGATTGATCAAGCTCTGTGGCTCTATGGGGTTCAAGCGCTGCACTGTCTTTCAAGCTCTCTCTAGCACTCAGGCACTCAGGCCTCTTCCTCGCAGCCTTTCCACGCAACCTCTTGGGATTTCTGTCATATTTCTCTTACCCACTGTTACACAACCTTTCTGCACTTTCCTCATGCAGCCTTTTTGTCCCCCTAAACTCTCTGCATCCATTGTGTTTTGTAACACGTTTGGATCAAAGTCGTGCTTAAAAATCGGAGGTCAGTTTTGTTTATAATGGAAGCCGTTTGCATAGAAGCATTGGCTAGTGCAACAAAATCCTCAGAATAGCCTTCTTTCTATTTAAAACAGAAATACACGAAAAACTGATAAATCTGACCAAATTCCTTTAATGCCAGACTTCAAAACATTTTAAATCAGCCCTACAAACCCTATCAGGTCCACCTTTAGACGCTTATCACAATTGTTGCAGCTCGGGGTCCTGCCTTTGGCATCCCCGATCATCGACGCCGATCGTTCTGACCGCCGATATTGACGATCGCTAATCACAATCGTAATCGGCCCAAAGTTCTGGGTCTTGTGCCTTGGCTTTCGCTGACCCGATCCGCCGATTTTGACATTCCATCGCCGATTTGTAAGTGCCGATATCGCCAATTTAACTTCTCCGATCCCATATATTGGAAATCACTAATCGGGGGTCTTAAAGTCTGCCCTTTACACGATTCCCGATGCGATTTGCCTTATAAAGGCTTTAAGTCCATTTTTATGAGAAAAACCTCCTTTTTTCAAAGGAACCAAGGCAACTCTTTTCGTGATAACTTCATCATCCGGACTCGGATTGACGAACCATTCGCACCTCCGCGATCAGGAAGACGAGATCTATGCTCTGGTCCTAGTTCGAAGTCATTCAGAGCACTTTTTTTTATTTTTGAGCCATCTTTGTCCTGTGTGTCTCTCTGGAGCCACCTAGATCAATCCTCCCTACTGAGGAGCTTTTGGTCCTCCAAAAGCATAAAAAAAATAATCTACAACTCTCTCTATACCCTGTCTGCATCACAGTGTCCTGAAAAGGTCTCGCTTCCATCTCCTTCACCTTTGTCCTTCGGAGCCTTAAGTGACGAACTAACACCTGCTACATCTGCAGACTGTAGTACATTGTTTTGAAAATTACATGCTTAAATGATATGACCAACTAATGACCCAAACGTCCCATACTTGCCACAAGTTTATAACGCATACTCAGTAGTCAAGTTTACAACAAGATGGATGTAATATTCTAGCTATGACAACAAGGCCAACCTATCATGGTTGCTTCAAAAAGTGATGGAAAACACATCATCACCGCAACACATGATTTACACACATAAGGCTAAACACTATTGTGTGGACAAGTGATGGAAACATAACATCACTTTCATAGTTTTAACATGCAACTCAAAATACGACTCAAAACATGACCAGACATCATTGTTGCTGATCAAGTGATGGAAACACATCATCACATTTACATTTTAAAATGCAACAAGTGATTTACAAAAGAATGATCATGAAACGACGACATGTCTAGAAACCATTTCTCACTTATCTTTGTGAATGGGTCACCTCCTTGAGGTGGTTTTTCTTGTCGAACAACCGCTCTTCCTGATTCACACACCGACGCTTTGTCGTTAAGGCGCTGCTCTGGATGGAGCTTCTAGCAAGTGGCTCTTTGATGGCCATTTATGTCACAATGACTGTAGTAGGCTTTCTTCCTCCATATCTGCTTAACCTGTTTCTTTTCATGCTGTTGAGAGGGTCTTTCACGCCTCATGAGTGCTGCCATTCTTTTCCAACACTTGGAAAATGTATGGTTAGGTAAACCACAAAAGGTACATGTTTTTCAATGCCTTGATCTTCGTTCATTATTAACAACATGATCATAATCAAAATGAACATTCGAATATCGAAAATGGTTATACCTTCCTTTGTTGTCTCTGATGTTAGTATGGCGATGAGAGGTTGCCTCAGCTCTTGCCCTGCAATGGGAACTACCATGGGATGATGGGGATGTTTTCCCATCATTCTCTTTCCCCAACGATGTCTCGGATGAATCTAACACCTTTGAGCACTCTACTTTGGCGTATCTCGAGCCTGCAAATCGATGCTCATGCACAACCTCCAAAGGTTGAGTGATGCCTTGGTTATTAACACCAAGTTCTTTCTCCTCGTTCCTCGTCTTTGTAAGGAGCCTCATGTTTGTCCTTGTAATTTGGATCTCCAAATCTCCAACAGACATCATACCATGAGAAGATGAAACCGAAAGGAAATCAACATCTTTTACCTTCTCTTTCAATTTGGAAAGAACTGATGAGATCTGCTCATCATCCGTCGTTGGTGGTTCACTCACTGTTTCCCCGCATTCCCCAAATTCTTTCCTGACATACCCAAGTCTTGCTTGATGGGGTAATTCCTCTAATTTGATGGGGTTGACAATGCCTTGGCCATTAACACCCAAGCCTTTCCCTTCGTACCCCATTCTCTTCAACAGTTTGGAGCCAATCCCTGTGGTATGATTTTCAAACATCGCGAAATCATCATCAGGAAACATACATGAAGATGGAGAACTACTTTTTACCTCACATGAGTCACGCTGCAGCTTTTCCAAGGCCTCATCCTTTGCTTGCAACTGTCGTAGCAAACTTTGTTTTTCCTCTTTCTCTTCATGTAAGTGGATCTTCAATTCATCATTCTCTGTTTGAAGATTATGTTTGTTTTGCTTCAGTTCCTCCATGGCCTCTTCTGTGGATTTCAACTAAAGTTGTAACCACTCCCTTTCCTCTATCTCTTTCTGTAGAGTTTCATAGAAAATTTCCACTTTCTTGGAAATGTCGAGCATGGTCTCGTACATTGCTCTGATACCACTTGATCCAGGTTCGGGTGTGAAGAAGGACCCTTCCAAGACCTTTTACTTTCATGATGTGTTAAATTTCCATTTTAAAAGAACATTAATGAATACATCTGCATGCTGTAAAGAAGAGGAATAAGACAATCATCAACACAAAAAAACATAAGCGTTGATAACGAAGTTCGTCTAGGAGGGACTATGTCTTCGGGCCCCAGTGTCAAGATGGTGTAGGCTGCTGCATTAAGTGCTATCAATAATGATGATGTACACAAGAGATGATGTCACGATCATACAAGGGAAAATTCCCTCATGTAGGAGTGGCTCTAAGAGATATTCCCAACCGAAATTCTCAATCAAACTCCTATCAGTATGACACAAAAACATGCATGATGAGCATCCCACCAATATGGCACAAAAGGGATGTCAAAACAAACATGCATGATGACAACAAGAGTTTCCCAACAACATATAATAAGGGATCTCAAAGCATAACATAAAGAGTTATGAAAACAAGTACATCACATAAAAGATTCTGCATCAAATCAAGCAAGGAATCATGACATCATGTAATAAACAAGATCCTGCATCAACATCAATCAAGGATCTGTGCAACATAATGCAGAAAGAAGAAGTACATGAACACATCATATACTTCACAACCAAGGGCCATCTGAAGAAGTGGATGTCACACTGTTGAAGCTGCTCGGACCATTGCTCTCAAGGCATCAATCGCATGAAGATGGCTGCTCGCACAAGAATGTGGACATCTAAATCAGACAGTCAATAAAAAGCTGAAGCTCGTTGAACATCGATTTCTCAACATTGATTGCAAGAAGAATCGAACAAATAAGAATCAATCAAAGAAGAATTGATCAAAATATGAATCGATCCCAAGAAGAAGAATCGATCATAAAGAGAAGAACTGCTCTGGACTCTCGGCTTTGTAGCTCGCTGGCTATCTGGCTCTATAGAGCTCTGGCTTATGTCACTGCAGCTCTGCGATCTGCCAGAATTTCAAGCGCTATGACTCTATGGCTATCTGCGCTCTGGATTGATTAAGCTCTGTGGCTCTATGGGGTTCAAGTGTTGCACTACCTTTCAAGCTCTCTCTGGCACTCAAGCGCTTGGGCCTCTTCCTCACAACCTTTCCATGCAACCTCTCGGGCTCTCTGCCATACTGCTCTCGCCCACTGTTACACAGCCTTTCTGCGCTTTCCTCACGCAGCCTTTTTGTCCCCCTCGGCTCTCTACATCCATCATGTTTTATAACACGTTTGGATCAAATTCACGCTTAAAAATCGGAGGTCAGTTTTGTTTATAATGGAAGCCGTTTGCATAGAAGCATCGGCTAGTGCAACAAAATCCTCGGAACAACCTTCTTTCTGTTTAAAACAAAATACACTAAAAACTGATAAATTTGACCAAAATCCTTTAAAGCCGGACTTCAAAACTTTTTAAAACGGCCCTACAAACCCTATCAAGTCCGCCTTTAGACGCTTATCGCAATTGTTGTGGCTCGAGGTCCTACCTTTGGCATCCCCGATCGTTGACACCAATCCTTCTGATCGCTGATATTGACGATCGCTAATCGCAATCGCAATTGGCCCGAAGGTCCGAGTCTTGTACCTTGGGTTTCACCGACTCGATCGGCCAATTCCGACATTCCATCGCCGATTTGCAAGCACCGATATCGCTGATTTAACTTCTTCGACCCCATATATCGGCAATTGCTGATTGGGGGTCTTAAAGTCCGCCCTTTACATGATTCCCGATGCGATTTGCCTTATAAAGGCTTTAACTCCATTTTTATGAGAAAAACCTCCTTTTATCAAAGGAACCAAGGCAACTCTTTTCGCGATAACTTCATCATCCGGACTCGGATTGACGAACCGTTCACACCTCCGCGATCAGGAAGACGAGATCTATGCTCTAGTCCTAGTTCGAAGTCATTCGGAGCACTTTTGATTTTTGAGCCATATTTGTCTTGTGTGTCTCTCTAGAGCCACTTGGATCAGACAATGACTTCCTTGATCGTGCGGCCCCACAGATGTTGTTCTCGCATATTGAGGACCTGTTCAGGTTGGAGCCAGAGTGAACCTTCTTCATCCAATTTAGGTAGATTGGTTTGAATTCTGCAATTGTTCCCCACCACTTTCTTGAGGCATGATACATGGAAGACTGGATGGATTTTTGAAGTTGGTGGCAAGGCCAGCTTGTAGGTTACTGCTCTAATGCGCTGAAGTATTTGATAAGGTCCGTAAAATTTTGGAGCTAATTTTTGGCATCCCTTTTCTTTGAGCGATGTTTGCTTATATGGTTGCAGCCGCAGGAATACCTGATCCCATTCTTGAAATGTGCGCTCTGAACGATGTTGGTCTGCATGTTGCTTCATTCGATTCTGAGCTTGATGGAGATTATCTTTGAGACAAGTCAGCATGCCTACACAGTTCTTTAGGAGTTGATCCAATGCTTGCACCTTAGAGCATCCAGGGATATAAGAAATAGGTGAAGGTGGGAGTTGGCCATACACTGCTTCATATGGAGTCATCTTGGTGATTGCGTGATAGTTAGTATTATACCATCATTCAGCCAAAGTTAGCCACTGTACCCATTGTTGTTGCTTTTCTGAAGTGAAGCACCTTAGGTATGTCTCCAAACATTTGTTGATTGCTTCAGTTTGACCATCATTTTGGGGATGATAGGAAGTACTTAGTTGGAGTTGGGTGCCTTGTAGCTTGAAAATTTCTTACCAAAAGTTACTGGTGAAAGTCAGGTCACGATGAGACACAATGGAAGTGGGCATGCTATGCAGTTTGAAGATTTGGTCCATGAAATCTTGAGCCACCAAAGTGGGGGTAAATGGGTGTGGTAGAGCACAAGAATGAGCATATTTAGAAAGTTTGTCCACAACCACCATGATGACTGATTTGTTGCTTGACTTCAGAAGACCAGTAATGAAATCCATAGAAACATCCATCCAGACTGAGGCAGGGATTGGCAATGGTTGTAAGGTGCCTGGTGACTTGAATGTTTCTCCTTTTTGGCATTGACACACATCACATTCAGCTACAAAAGTAAGAATGTCAGTTTTCATGCTTGTCCAAAAGAAAGAATGACGAGTACGAGCATAAGTCTTCTGAAAGCCTGCATGTCTTGCAGTGGGAGATGAGTGCAACTCTGCCAAAATTCATGTTTTGAGGGTGAATGTCGGTGATATAAATACTCTATCCTTGTAGCGAAGAATCTCATCCTTCCAAGAGTAGCCAACTGACGAATTAGGATATTCTCTCAATTTATTAATGAGTTGGGAGAGAGAGGGGTGTGAAAACCATTCCTTGCATGCTTCTTCAATCCAATCTGGTATGGGAAGAGAGATTGATAGCAGGGTGCTTTCATCCTCAAATTGGCATGATAAAGAATCCACTACTACATTGTCACACCCTTTCTTGTAAATTATCTCATAATCATATCCCAACATCTTGGCCAGCCATTTATTTTGCTGGGGTGAGGATGAACATTGCTCCAAAAAATATTTGAGGCTTTGATGGTCTGTGCGGATTTGGAAAGGCAGCCCCAATAAGTATGGTCACCACGTACCTACTGCATGTAAGATGGCCATCATCTCCTTCTCATAGGTAGATTGTCCCAGATGTTTCCCACTCAGTTGTTGGCTGGTGAAAGCCAATGGTCGACCTTCCTGCATTAAGACAACACCAATACCAGTACCTGAAGCATCACAAATCAAAAAAGATTTTTTGAAGTCGGGTAGTGCCAATATCGAACACATGGCCTGTTTGAGAGCCATAAACGTATGTTGTGCTGCATCAGTACAGAGGAATGATTTTTTCTTGAGAAGGTTAGTGAGGGGTCTAGAAATGTGACCATAATTGTGGATAAATTTGCGATAGTAGCCAGCAAGACCTAAGAATCCCCTCAAACTCTTCAATGTTTTTGGTTGGGGCTAATCTTGCATTGTCTGTATCTTTTTGGGATCCACCCGAACACCTTCACGACCCACAATGTGGCCCAAATATTCGACTTCTTCCCTGCCAAAAGAGCACCTGGACAATTTGACAAATAATTTGTGATTCTGGAGCAGTTGCAAGAGCAGGTCTACATGTTGAAGATGTTTTTCTGAGGTTAGGCTGTAGATGAGAATGTCATCAAAGAAAATGAGGACAAATTTTTGGAGATATAGTTTCAGCAGGTGATTCATGAGGCTTTGAAAAGTGGATGAGGCATTACAGAGACCAAATGACATGACTAAGAATTCATAATGGCCTTCATGAGTTCGGAAAGTTGTCTTGGGAATGTCTACTTCTTTCATGCATATTTGGTGATAGCTGGAGCGAAGATCTAGCTTCATAAAGAATTGAGCACCATGTAGTTCATCAAGAAGATCATCAACAACCGGGAAAGGGAATTTGTCTTTGACAATGAGCTTGTTGAGGGCCCTGAAGTCTAGAAACATGCACCATACCCCATCTTTCTTGAGCACCATGACCACTGGCGATGAATAAGGACTGATGCTAGGATGAATAACACTGGCTTCAAGGAGTTCCTTGATGATTTTTTCAATTTCATTCTTTTGGGTGAAAGGATATTGATATGCGCGCACATTCGTCGATTGTGCCCCTAGGACGAAAGTGATGTCATGATCATGTTCTCCTCTAGAGGGTGGAAGCTCTTTAGGTTTTTCAAATACCTATTGGTGGCAGTTTAAGACTTGTTGCATCTCAAGATGAATATGAGGAGTAGTGGGCTCAATGGTCTGGATGTCATTAAACTCGGTGATAACTCCATGATGGCCCTTTTTCGACAACTTTTCCATTCAATGCGAGCTGGTGATAGAAGGAGCACCTGCCTGGAGTCCACGGAGGGTATGCATGTGGTCATTCTACTTAAAACTCATATATAACTCTTGGAAATCCATTGTGATTGGGCCTAGTGTGCAAAGCCATTCAGCACCCAAGACAATGTCACAACCACCCATGTTAATCGCAAACATGTGGGTCTTTCGGTGGTAGTATCCCATCTGAAGTTTGATATTTTCACAGCAGCCTTCACATTTCATTTTCCCCCCATCAACAATCTGGACCTGGAAATTAGAGACTATCCTGAAAAAACAATGAACAACTTCGATGACTCATTGATGGATAAAGTTATGAGTGCCGCCACTATCAATCAATACTACTATCAGACAATGTTTAATAAAGCCTCTGATTTTGAGAGTTTGGGGTGCAGAAATGCCTGCCAAAGCATGTAGTGAGATAATTGGTTCCTCTGGCATAGCTGGGAGTTCATTGTCCTGCTGGGTGTCCTCAACTTCGTCCTCTTGTCCCTCAAGTGGTGGGGCTTCCTCAGATGAGCTGGGATCAGTAGCATCAATTTGAAAGAATTTGGGTTCCTTTCATTTATTCCCCGAGGAGTGTTTGTCATCACAGTAGTAGCACAATCCTAGTTTTCTTCTTTCATCCATTTCTACTGGAGACACCTTTTGAACCTTAAGTGTTTGGGTAGGGCCCTGAGTCTGGGTGGGGCGTCCCTTGGCTATGAAATTTGAACGAGATGACTGGGCAACTAAAGCACGTTCCACTTTGATATCCTTTGTGTAAGCGTCCATCCATGTAGGTGGGTGGTGCATCTGGACATGCACTTGGATGGCTTCCTTGAGACCACTTATAAAAAATTCCAAGTAGAAATCATCTCCCAGACCTTCTGTGCGGATGGCCAATGTCTCAAAGGCTGCAATGTAGTCTTTTAATGTGCCTGTCTGTTGGAGCTTAGTAACGCGACCCAAAAAATTAGACTCTCTGTCAAAGCAGTCACAAACAGATTTTGAGAACACCTGCCAAGTTATGTTCTCGGGATAGAATTTTTGATGCCACTGCCACCATTTCCATCTCTCTTGGTCTAAGTAAAGGGCTCCCACATGTAGTTTAGTTAGATCATCTCAGATATCATTTAGAATGAAATATTGTTCCATTTGTGCTACCCATACTGCCAAATTAGAGCCATCAAATTTATACATGTCCAACTTGGGTGGTCGAGGGTGGGAATATGGGTGATTTCCATGGAAGTGAATATGATGGCTAGACTCTCCTTCAAGATCTTCATTAATGCCATGTGCCTCCGAATGCAACCCCGTCATGTTCAGTTTGAATTGTGCCATGAATTGTTGCATTTGGTCCGCTAGGCTCTTGAAAGCCTCCAACTTTTGTTCAAGGCTCGCAATCTTCTCATTGGCCATGACTTGAGCTCTGGTTTCTACCATACACAGATCTTGGTCACTTGTCGTCACTTAGAAAAAATTTGGGACCGCTCGCAAATTGAAGCTGACAAGTGAATGGTACCACTGCGATTAACTCGTCGTCCTGAATCTTATGGGCTAAGTCTCTTGTAAGCATCACAGGAAGGCCTCAGATTTTTTTATTTTTATTTTTATTTTTTCCTCTGAACTGAGTTTTACTACCTTTTGATCATTACTGCAGTGGCCAAATTCCAGAAAACTTGATCCTGCCCAATGTCCTGCGAAAATTGGCCCAGACTATAGGAGCCACAAGCCTCAATACGCAGGTGGTCAGATCTGCCTGCGAAACCCCAACGATTGAATGTGAGTTGGACTGTGGTGGAGACAAAACCCCAACTGCTAGATCTGAATGGTACTATGGCAGTAGAACCTCCACTGGTGGATCTGATTGTTGCAGTGGCGACAGAATCGAAACTGCTAGATCTGATCTGGCAAATATGATAATGGGTGATCTTCAGAGAGTCGAGGGAGCTATGGTCTCAAAGGAGTGTTAGGTGCTACAGATTGCAATATACATAAGGGTCGAACAATAATACTTGGCCCAATATTTTAGGGCACTAACTACGGAGGATCAACAATACCCTTAGTCGTACTACCCGACTACCCTATTAAACGCGCGAGTAATCTCCCCAAGTGTTGTTCTCAGTGTACTGTAGCAGCAAGATGGCCAATGATTTATCTAAGGTGAGGTTTTAGGTGAGCCTAAGGGGCTTCTGATATACCCAGAGGGTACATGGAAGGCAGTCTGTGCGTGGTTCTATCTAATGCGCTACTACTCGAAAGGGTACCCACAGGGGTTACAAGGGAGTCCAACAAGCGTGACCACCTCTTGTATTTCCTTCCTGCATGCCTCCCTAAATCCACAGGTTTATGCGCTCAACGATAGATCCCGTGGTTTAAATACATTGGAACACATCTCTAGCCTAAAAAAAATTCTGCCAAAAATGGAGGTACCACCGGCCCTGGAAAGTGCTCTGATACCACTTGTTATGCTATTGACCTGTGAGAAATTCCAGAATACCAAATATACAAAGAAATACAACCCAGAACACAAAATAAAATGAGAAAAACAACAAGTATTTTATTATTCAAAGATGAAAGAAATGTTCACTTCCCTCTTCAAGGGGGCAACCTCTAGCAGAGCAGAGCTCGATTACAAAATAAGACTCGATATTTCTCAATGGGGAGTCTCTTTCCTTTATATAGGATTCGTACATACAATACCATGGGTCATTACCATGGTTCTCTCAATACCATCTATCTAATACCATGGCCCGTTTGCAACTAAATGTGGTCCCTTTCTTAAATGCGGGTTAACCACTTACAATTATTAATACGGACTTTATTGACTCTTTAACTAACTATAATTATGACTGACCCTATTACATAAATAAACGGGTTAGGGTTGGACCCTAGCATATGGTACATAGTAATTAATATATAACTTTATTTTTCAAATTATTTATATTTATTGTACATAGTAATTAGTGATATAGTATATAGTAATTAGTGATAGAGTACACAAAAGCAAATTCTTGCCATCATTACACAATAAGAGGGGAGACATTTCAACCAATCATATTTGAGATAAACAGAAATAAATTTTATTTAAAGATAATAAATTTAATTTCATAATGTTAAATTTTGGATAGATTTTAAATTTTTTTAGTAAAAAAAAACTAATAGGTATAATAAGAAAATATCTTGCGAGGTTTGCAAAATCCGAGAAGAGTGACCAGCTGCGAGGTTTGCAAAATCCGAGAAGAGTGACCAGTTTGGATTACTTATCCCACGTACACTATTATTTTTTCAACCTTCGCACTTTACTCAAAACTTATGGAATAATCTTGGAATATTTTTTTTATATGAAATTATTTTGGAAAAAACATGTTTTTATTTTTCTTCAAATAATTTATATTAATCTAAATTTGGTAGGTTATAAGACAATTAAAGTGTTTTCATATGAGGAGGTTGTGAGTAAGTTGTAAAGTTTGACTAATGTAACCATAAACTAAAAATGAATAATGAATTTGATTTTTGTGTGTGCTTATTTCATTTAAAATATGTCCAATCCATTTTAGTTGGGTTGTTTATTGAAATATTTTTCACACGATGTAATTTTGCTTCAAATGTAATGACAATATTTAGAAGCAAAATGGAGGAATCGTAAATATTTGTCTCATGCTATTTTTGTGAAACACTTTAAAGGATAAAATTAATAACCAATATAGATCCATTTCAAGTATAGATCTAACATAAGCCGAGAGGTATCAAATTTCTTCATGTACAAACTTTTTTAGAGTGCAAAATACAATGTTATTTTTCATTATCTAGATTGTATTTTTGAATGCTAAATAGAATATATATAGGACCAAATAAAAATTTTAACCATGAAACTTATTTTTTATTTCTATATATAGATATATATATGAAGTTGATATCCATGTAAATTAGTTAACATAGATCTTCAAATAATTTATTTAAATCTCTTGTTGAAATATTTTTGAAAAATATAAGATTTGAACATCTAGAACTTTTTTACTTTTAATTACTTTACAACATATTCATTTTTTTAAAATTATAGCTAACATTATTTTTCTATTTTTTTTTTTTTTAAAGGGGCACTAACTGAATGACAAATTTACACGTTCCCTCATACTGGGTTGTAGAATGAGCCTGTCAGCTCAATAATTTAATGAGTATTCAAAGGGCATAGACTGATAGGCAAATTTACACGTCCCCTCATACTGGGTTCTAGAATGAGCCTGTCCGCTAAATAAGTATTCAAAAATAAGGATAATTAGTCTAGGTTGCTTTGTTGTTTTTAAGTAAAAATTATTCTATAATTTTGTCTTTGAGGTTTCTGCAAATTTCATGATTATGTAGATTATCTTCCAGATACATCGCATTAGGTTTCTTTTTTATCGACGTTTTGAACGAGCAACAGTGGTTCATCTTCAGGATGTGAAAGATTATTGTAAGACTGGTCTTATTTTTCATATATATAGAGATGTATGAGATGCTTTGCCTTACCGATAGATTTAGGATTTATTAAATTATTTATTAAATTATTCTATTTGTTTTAATTATAATTTAATTGTTCTATTATATTTTGTTAATTTAATTATTTTTGTGATATTTAGGGTTTAAAATTGTTGTAGAATTAATTTAATTGTTCTATTATATTTGTTAATTTTTGTGATATTTAGGGTTTAAAATTATTGTAGAATTAATTTAATTGTTCTATTCTATTTTGTTAATTTAATTATATATTTGTGATATTTAGGGTTTAAAATTATTATAGAATTAATTCAATTATCCTATCATGTTTTGTAAATTTAATTGTATTTTTGTGATATTTAGGGATATTTTTAAAATTATTATAGAATTATTATTTCATTGGGGTTATAGTTGTATTAATTATTTCGTATTTTAATTATATTTATTTTAATTGTTATAATTATGTTTATTTAATTTACTTATTAACTATTTATTAATTATATTTATTTAATTATTTATTATGCTAATCCATTTTTCTTGTTCTATTTGCTTTTATTAATTATTCTCTTATGTTTTGTTCATTTTAATTTTGTTTAGGATATGTTTCCCTATTCTAATTGTGTTAATTATCCCTTATTCTATTTGTTTTGATTATGATTTAGTTATTCTGTTATGTTAATTATTGAATTATTATTATTATTTTATTAGGGTCATAGCTGTGTTAATAATATCTTCTTATTTATGTTTTATTGTAATTGTTTTTACTTTGTATTTTTATTAATTTTAATCATGTTCATTTTAATTATATGTTGTGATTATTTATTAAAGGCTTACTACAAATTATTCTAGGTTGTGGAATTATTATAGTTAAGATATTTTAAATTGATGTTTATTTCATGTGATTTTTGTTAAGTTATATTTTAGTATGGTCATAGTTTGTTTTTAATTATAATGGATTAGATCTTTTATGTTTGTTCTAGGTTAATTAGAGGAGGATTATGGTTAGGTAGGGGTAGATTTGGATGATAGGATTGGAATCTAGTTTTCGCTTATGGTCCATCCGTCATCTATGTTGAGGTTATTAGGGTGTTTGCTAATTTCTATGGCTTCTCTGAATTTCCTTATGAAGTAGTGATCACTTCTAGCTAAGATACAAGTATCTTCTATACAGAATTGGTGCTTAGTTTTATCAAAATGTTCAGCTAGAGCTGAGGATTTGGATCGATTGTGTTTAATGTCAGCTGAGTGTCCCTAGATTCTTGTGTTAAAGGATCTCCCAGTCTCACCTACATAGGGCTTGCCGCATGAGCAGGGAATTAAGTAGACACCTTTATGGCATTTAGGATCAATTTTGTCTTTGACTGGATTAAGGCAGTTACAGATAGTGTTTAAGGGTTTGAAGGTGGTTAGAATTCCATTATTTTTCAGGATGCGGGAGATTTTGTCAGTAGTCCCTAGTATGTAAGGGAGGTTGACTTTTCCTATTATATTATCAAAGTTTTTATTTTTGTTAGGTCGAGTGTTTGCCTTATTTATGGCTTTGATAGCCTGATGTTTGTTGTATCCGTTTTTTAGGAAAACTTTAATAAGGTGTTCTTTCTCTTTTTCTAGGTGTTCCTTGTCAGAGATTCTAAGGGCTTTGGTTGCTAATGTGTTGAGGACTCCTAGTTTGTGGGTAGGGTGATGATGTGAGGAGGAATGTAAATATTGTTCGGGTGTGTCTTTTTTCTATATACCTGGTGGGATATAGAGCCATCATCATTCCTAGTGATGAGGATATCAAGGAAGGGGAGGCTTTTGTTGACCTCAACTTCCATAGTGATTTTATGGAAGGGGATAAACTATTTAGGTGTTGTTTGAAGGTTTCTAGGGTTTCTCTTCCATGAGGCCATATAATAAATGTGTCATCCACATATCTTTTCCACAATTTAGGTTTTAGGGGTGCGGTCATAAGGGCTTTGTTTTCAAAGTCCTCCATAAATAAATTGGCAATAATAGGGGACAGAGGCGACCCCATGGCAACTCCACATGTATGTTCATAAATATCTTCCATGAAGCTAAAAAAGGTTGATCTTAGGCAAATTTCTATGAGTTTTGATGTGTCAGGATCTGTCAATTTGCAGATGACCTCCATGGCATCATTAATGGGGATATTGGTATATAGCGAGGTGACATCAAAACTAACCAAAATGTCATTTTGATCAAGTTTGGTGTTCTTGATTTCTTTAATGAATTGGGTTGAGTCTTTGACAGAAGAGTGTTTCCCACTAGCGGTTTTAGTTTCTTGGCTAGGTGTTTTGCTAGATGGTATGTAGGTCCATTAATCGTGTTTACTATTGGTCTGAGAGGGATGTCTTCCTTGTGAATCTTTGGGGCTCCATAGATTCTCGGTGTGTATGGATTGTTAACTATGAGATTTTTGTTGTCTTGTATCTTACTAGTTTTGATTAGGTTGCATACTTTTTTGGAGATCTTGTTTAATGGGTTTTTGTTGAGTTTTCTGTAGCAGCCACTGTTATTTAGATGATCTAGCATTTTTGCTTTGTAGTCACTTTTGTTCATGATAATGGTGGCTCCTCCTTTGTCTGCTTTCAACACTACAATATCAGGGTTGGAGTTCAAGGTTTTGAGAGCTAGATACTCTTGTTTGCTGACATTGCTTTTGGGGGGTTTTGATTTCCTAAGGGTGATGGAACAGTCTTGTCTGATTTGTTCTTTTATGGTGTCAGGAAGGTTTTTGATACCATATTCAATATTGCACAGAATGTCTTCAATAGGGATCTTGCGAGGGGTGATGGAGAAATTTAATCCTTTTCTTAATAAGTTTAGGATGTGTTCATTTAGTTGGAGGTTAGATAGATTTATGACTAGATTGTCATTGTTTTTATTGGGGTTATTATTATTATTGGTATGTGACATAGGTTCAGTATTGTTGTCTTGTTTTTGGTGTCTGTGTGTTGTAGCTTTCACAGGTTGGGACAACGCAGGTTGGAATGGAGGCGTGGGTTGGAGCGTAATGTTGGAGCCTGATAGCGCTGGTTGGAATGGAGGCGTGGGTTGGAGTGTAATGTTGGAGCCTGACAGCACTGGTTGGGATGGATGCGTGGGCTGGTTATTATGGGGGGTGTTGTTTTGCGTGGGAGGGATTATTATTTGTGGCTGCGTGGGTGATGGTCGCTGCGTGGTTGTGTGTTGAGTGAGTGCTGTTAATGACAGCGTGGGTTGTGATGCAGGTTGGGGCATGGGCGTAATGTTGGAGCTGTGTTTAGTTAAATGTGACAGCGTAGGCTTGGAAGGATGCGTAGGCTGGAGGTAGCCTTGTTTTGGAGAGGGCTACATGGGTTTGTTAACCTTTTACTTTTATTATGTAGTTTTATTATCTATTTTTTTAATTTTATTTATTTATTTATTTTTTAATTTGGTTATAAATTTTTTATTAATTAAATTAAAAAATAATTTTAACTTAAATAATATCTTATTTTTCTATGCTTAAGAAGATGTGAGCGTCCAAAACCACACCAACAACTTGTACCTAAACAACTTGAGTGGGCCTAATGGTTAAGAGTATGTGTTTCCTCCTAAGAGGTCACATGTTCAAAACCAAAGGGGGGTAGAGTATGTATGCCTTTGTAGACTTAGCAGTCAAATGGCTCCGCAGAGGTGGGTCCCTTGTCCCACAAACAAGGGGGTCTCATACACCAATTTGGTGTCTGGCTTGGCTGTGACCTTAAAAATAGATATTATTATTATTATTAAAGAAATCATGTATACTTTAAAATTTTACTAACCTTAAATCTTAATTTGAATTTATTATTATTATTTTTTAAATAAAATGATAAATGTGTCATGAATAATTTTTTAAATAAAATAATAAAATTAATTATGATTTAATGAGTATTCAAAAATAAAAAGATAATTAGTATTTACTTTTGTTATCTAATTTTTTGAAATTGGCCATGAATTTTTTTTGTTAATTTTTTTTTTTTTAATAACTTGATTTTGTTGTGTGTTATGGTGATTTTACACCACAACTTATCTAGGAAGAACTCACTTGGGTTGAGGGGAAGCTTCCATTCTTAAAATCTAAATCCTTACACTTTACCACTTCCTTATTTTGGATGAATAATAATGATGAATGCATTTATATTCTCTAATAACAACTACCACTTGCCTATTGTTATTGAATAATAATGATCCATGAAATCATATTCTATAATATAAATTAGATGTGTAATTTAATGTTTATTTTAGGATGAAATTATTTCAAAGTTGCTTCTCCTTACATTACAAAGAAGACATTCATTCATGTGGAGAAACAAAATCGAGATGTCCTTCAATGTTTAAACTTATCTTCAATTATTTTCAATTTAAAATAGTCCCATCTCAAGGGACTTGATCACTCTTCCCACATAATAGATCTTAGAGTTAAAACAAATAAACATAATGTGCATGATTTCCATATATAAATATGAGGCAAATTTGCAACATCCTCTACATTGAATGTGGAGTTAACTCATGTCACGAAACTTTTTATAAAATATTAGGTGAATATAAAATATAAGTCATGTTTAATTAATAGCTTATATATATCGTTATGACACATTAATATCTCGTACACTTTACTCAAAATCACCAAACAAATAGGAGGGACATAACGAAAAATCTAATTCTAAAATTTCCCTTTGTTATGCTATCCAACACAAATAAAAAATTCCAAAAAAACAAAATCTCTCATTTGAAATTCTTAACAAAAACTATAAAAAAATAAGATATTGAAACTAATAACGAAGGGTCTCTACAACAAATGAAATCCCACTCCACTTAAAATTAATGGAAGTGGGCCATGTCCATGTTAGTATATAACCTCTTTCCTTAGGAATCACAACTGATGTCATATCTATATATCTCTATAATAATAAGACATACTACAAGGAAATTTTGCATGTATTATCATCGAGTTATCCCACCTTAACATGGTCATAACAATAAAAACTTAAAATATTTTGCACATTTAATGTATAATTATTGAGATGACATATTCTAAATGATGTATCATAATATTCTAATTTAAAATATTTTTACTATTCAGGTATTTAATTATCATCTTCATTCAAGTAACCTTGCAAAATTATTGAAAATTTGTTTTCCACTTAGGGTAATTTGTTTAGACATAGGAAGAGACATGCCCCAGTAAATTTCCTTGTTTATTAGAAATCCAAATAAATAAAACCATGGTTCAAATTAATAATAGATTAATGATATAGATATTTTACAACAAAGATAATTGAAATAATTTGTAGTGAATGGAGTAGATAACTATCCATGTAACTCAATAGACATTGATCACATTTTTGTTAATTTGTACCCTGTTTACTTCTAGTTATAGATAAGAAAGTATGAAGAATACTTGAAATAATAATGAAGTGTAAGGAATGAATGAAAGGTATATTTAACAATGATGTCAATTGAAAACTTATCTAAAGATGTTAAAGAATCATCATTGTAACATTTACCTAGTCTTTTTCGAAATACAAAATACGTAAAGACAAAGCTAAATAAGTTTACATGACCATTTGAACATAATTAAAATTACATAAACTTTTCTTAGAGGACCTGTTAGAATTAATGGAGATTAGGTAATTATTGTTACATAGTTATGATTGTGTTTTTCTTGGACATTCAATTCCTATCATTCAGGGATTTGACTTACTATCCCTAACTAAGTGTATCTATTTATTATGGGAGTTTAATGTGAAGCCTAAGGGGCATATTTGCTTGTAGGAGCTCCTAGTGATCCGCACCTTTGAGCTCCTCTAGTGTTGTTTGCCAATTCATGTCTTCCATATGCAACTGTTGACATGGTACCAGAGCTGCAGGAAGGAGAGGCCTATAAGCTGAGTCGAGGAATATAAAATCGCGACGTCGTCGCAGGTTGAATGAAGAGTAATCGTGACGATACTCTTCGAGACTACACAATTTTTTATATTCTGACATCATCGCAATTTTCTGGTGTACACCTGCGACTAGTCACAAAAAAGAGGTGAACGGTCACGAAGATTGTGTTATCTAAGCGTGGAAAAGCAGTGGTTCCGATGGTTAAAGACTGCGTTTGTTTGCTGCGGAGAGGAGATTAAATTTGTGGCTACGTTTGAAGAAGATTAACGGTGGTTGTCTTTTCGCAGCACATTGCCACACGTGAAGTTTTTTAAATTGTAAAGCACTTATGCATTTTTTTAAAGCCACCCTTTTTTACATTAAAGCTTCACTTGGATTTCTGAATTTGGGAAGTTTTTTAATTAAAGATTTTAATTCTTTAATTAAAAACAAAAAGGAATTTCATTATTTTTTGAAGGAATCCTTATTTTAAAAAAAGGGGTGTGTATTTTTGGAGTGATCTTTTTTTAAAAAGAAAAAGAGGATCTAGAATTCTTTTAAGTGAAATTGGAGGAGGGCAAATTTTTTTTTTGTGAAGGAAATTTGCAGTGAACAGGGTATTTTTTTTTAACATTTGAGGTTTGCTCAAATTGTTGAAGATTTTATTCATTCAAGATGAATAATCAAATTGTTGAAGCTTATCTCAATGAGAGTAATAAGCTTGATGGTTCCAATTACACAAATTGGAAATTTAAGCTTCAGACTCTGCTTGAGGGACAGAATGCCTATAGCATTGCCACCAGTGATGAAGTCAAGCCGACTACTGCAACTAGTGGATTGAATACAACAATTCAAGACTGGGAGAAAAGGGAGATGAAGGCAAAGGTGCTACTTAAGTTATCAGTCAAAGATTGCATCATCCCTCACATTTGGGATTGCAAGACAGCAAATGACATCTGGAAAATTCTCAAAGAGATGTATGAGATCAAGAACACCAGTCGAACCTTGTACCTGAGGAAGAAGATTCTCTCAATCGAGATGAAGGAGAATGAGTTTGTTTCTTTATTCATATCTCAGATAAAGGAAGTTAAAGATAAACTAATTGATATTGGTCAGACTGTGGCAAATGATGATCTGGTGACAATTACCATGAACGGCATGACAGATGATTATCAAATGTTTATAACCAGATTGAATATAAGAGAAAATCCTCCAGGCTTTGAAGAGCTCACTGGGATTTTGCTACATGAAGAGGAAAAGAGGTTGTCTCTCAAACCTCAAAATCTAGATTTTGCATTGATGACAAAGTTCAAGCCAAAAGGGAAAGCAGTAGCTGATCACAGGAGAGGCAGCGCATAAAGAAAAATGACACCACAAGGTATGACCTTGCATAAACATGACTCTATTCCTAAATGCTGTTATTGTGGTAAGATAGGCCATATTGCTAAATTTTTCCATAAGAAAAAGGCAGATGAGGAGAGGTACAAGCAGAGAAGACATGCAAGTCATTTGGTTGATGCAGATGTAGATCAGAATCAGGATGTCAGATTGTTTATGGCTGAGGCTAAGACTGCTTTAGCTACTGAGGAGGATGAATCAAATATTTGGTTTGTAGATTTTGGAGCCTCCTCACATATGACAGGTAAAAAGAAATGGTTCAGAAATTTTAGAGAATCCAACACTGGAGTAAAAGTATACCTTGGAGATAATAGAGGGTACGAGATCAAGGGACATGGAGATGTCCTTGTTACTCTGCCTGATGGAAAGATCAGGAATATATCTGATGTGTGGTATATTCCTGGTATTAAGAAGAACCTGATTTCTGTGTCAAAGATTACAGATCAGGATCTCAAGGTAGAATTCTTTAAATCTCATTGTATTATTAAAGACTTGTTGGACCAGATGAAGCCTATTGCTACAGGTATTCGCATAGGAGGACTCTACAAACTGGATGTGAAGAGTACGCCACAACAAGCCTTGATGTCATCGGATAAGTCTGCTGAAAATTTGTGGCATTAGCGACTTGGGCATATCAATTTCAGTGACCTCCTTCTGTTGTAGAACAAAGGTATGGTAGATGGTCTTCCTGTTTTGAAAAAGTTGCATATTGATTGTGAAGCATGTGCATTCAGTAAACAACATAGAGATGAATTTACTGCTATTAAAGATAGGAAATAGAGGGATATACTCGAACTTGTACACACTGACTTATGTGGCCTGATGCAGACAAGATTGTTAGGTGGGGCCTATTACTTTTTAATCTTTGTTGATGATTGTACAAGATTCATATGGGTATATTTTCTTAAATAGAAGAGTCATGCTTTTGAGTATTTCAAGCAATTCAGAAATATGATTGAGAAGCAGACAGGAAAGTTCATCAGGATTCTTCGATCAGATTAAGGCGGAGAATTCAAGAAAGGGGTTTTCATCAAATACTACAACGAGCATGGGATACAACAACAATTTACAACACCTTACACTCCTCAGCAAAATGGAGTAGCTGAGAGGAAAAACAAAACACTGGTGGAGTGTGCTCGCAGTATGTTGAAAGGTAAGAATCTAACTAATGGTTTTTGGGCAGAAGCTGTCAATACTACAATATATTTGAAGAATAGGAGTCCTACTAAAAGTCTTGATTATAAAACTCCTTTTGAAGCATTGTTTGGCTTCAAGCCTATAGTAAGTCACCTTAGAGTATTTGGTTGTAAAGCTTTTGCGCATGTTCCCAAAGAGAATAGGAAGAAGTTAGATTCAAAGGCCATTAAATGTACCTTCATTGGATACTGCAGTGAGTATAAGGCTTATAAAATGTTTGATCCTTCTACTCACAAGGTGTTTGTTAGTAGAGACATAGTATTCCATGAACAGGTTGATGATGGAAATCCTGTTCAAAACAATGAAGAATGGCATGTACCCTTACTTTCAGATGAGGATAGTGAAACAGGGATCAGTCAGCAACAGCAACACCAACATCAGCAGGAACAACAGTAGGATAAAGAGGAAGAAATTGAGTTCAATCCACAAAGAGAAGAACACAGCAGAATAATTGAACCCCCACTGCTCAGGAGATCTAGCAGGCCAAAATAGTTACCAGCTCGATATAGGGATTGTGTGCTCATGACTGGTATGTTAAACATTGCAGAACCTTCTAATTTTTATGAAGCTAGTAAGAGTTCTGAATGGAAGGAAGCAATGAAAGAGGAATATGAATCTATTATTAAGAACAATACTTGGGATCTAGTAAAGCTTCCTAATGATAAACAACCCATAGGTTGCAGATGGTTATTTAAGTTGAAATTTAAAGCAGATGGGTCTATTGATAAGCATAAAGCAAGGTTGGTGGCAAAGGGGTATTCCCAGAAAGAAGGTATTGATTTTGAGGAAACATTTTCCCCTGTTGCAAAACTAAATACCATTAGACTAATTATTGCTTTAGCCACTAAGCATCATTGGAAAATACATCAATTAGATGTTAAATCTGCTTTCTTAAATGGTGATTTAAAAGAAGAAGTATACTTAGTGCAGCCTGAGGGGTTTGTTAAGAAGGGAGAAGAGCACTTAGTATGTAGATTAAAGAAAGCTTTATATGGTTTAAAGCAGGCTCCTAGATCCTGGTACGAAAAAATTGACTCATTTTTCCTCATGCATGGTTATAAACGGAGCAAAAATGATCCCAATTTGTATACTGTGTTTAATGATGAGGGACAGATAGTGTTGATTTCTTTATATGTAGATGATCTGATCATGACAGAGAGTGCAGACAATCTAATTGAAGAAATCAAGTAGCAATTATCACAGAAATTTGAGATGAAGGACCTTGGAGAAATGCATCACTGTTTGGGTCTAGAAGTTTGGAGAGATTCAAACCAAACTTTCTTGTCCTAGGGTAAGTATGCTAAGAGTATTTTGACTAAATTCAAAATGGATGAGTGCAAGGCTGCATTTGTGCCTTTACAGCAGAACAACAAACTTCGGATGGATGATGGTTCGAAATACGCAGATGCAACATTGTATAGATAGTTGGTTGGTAGTCTTATTTATTTGACTACAACGAAACCAGATTTAGCCTATGCAGTGAGTGTTTTGAGTCAATTCATGACTCGACCTCATGAGAACCATTGGATTGCAGCGAAAGGAGTGCTGAGGTATTTGCAAGGAACTTCAGACTTTGGTATTTTGTATTCTAACTCATTTGATTTAAGTTTGACAGGTTATACAGACTCTGATTGGGCAGGAAATTTAGATGATAGAAGATCAATTACATGTTACGCCTTCAACATTGGGTCCGGGGTCATCTCTTGGTGCAGCAAGAAGTAGCATACTGTTGCCTTATCCTCACCAGAAGCAGAATATCAAGCTATGTGTGCAGCAACATGTGAGGCACTTTGGTTGCACAAACTTCTCCAAGATGCAGGAGAAGAACAAACAGAAGCTACGGTTATCAATTGTGATAATCAAAGTTCCATCGAACTCGCCTATAATCCTTTGTTTCATAAAAACACTAAGCACATAGATGCTCAATTTCATTTTGTCAGGGAGAAGTTGCAGTGCAAAGAGATTTGTGTTGAATATTGTAATTCTTGTGATAATATGGCTGATATATTTACTAAGCCTATGGGAAGACTGAAGTTTGATTTGTTTAGGGACATATTAGGTGTGTTTAAGAACATTTCTCCATTAAGGGGGAGTGTTAGAATTAATGGAGATTAGGTAATTATTGTTACGTAGTTATGATTGTGCTTTTCTTGGACATTCAGTTCAGGGATTTGATTTACTATCCCTAACTAAGTGTATCTATTTATTATGTGAGTTTAATGTGAAGCATAAAGGGCATATTTGCTTGTAGGAGCTCGTGATGATCCGCACTTGTGAGCTCCTCTAATGTTGTTTGCCAATTCATGTCTTCCATCTACAACTGTTGACAGAACCAACCTTCCAGATAAACTATATTGTTTTTAATGATACTAAAATTAAAATTAATTTAAAGCTCCTCTAATGTTGTTTGCCAATTCATGTCTTCCATAACTGTTGACAGAACCAACCTTCGAGATAAACTATATTGTTTTTAATGATACTAACATTAAAATTAATTAAAAAAAATCATATTATTATCATAATTTTAAAAATAATAAACTATTGATTAATAAAATCTATTTTATTTATACTATACATTAAAACACATCTATTTTGTAATTTTAAAATCCAATAATGAAAACAAACCGCTTAAAATCCAATAATCAAAACAAGCGGCAGAAGCACTAACTACGCAGCCTTATTTAATCATTCAAGAAATGTTTTCCACGCGTCAAACATACAATTTCTACGCAAACGTCTTTAAAAATGTTAGCCCTGGAGTTTCTAATGGGCATAATTTCTTCGCATGAGTTCAAAAAGGTATAACAATGGAATTATAAACCATAAAGGACACATTGATTTCCACCCATGGCCGTTGAAATGGAATTATAAAGGACGCCGTGAGTGCCGCGAATGGGGAAGCATTGCTTTTCTTCACAGGGTAAAACCTATCTTATTGGTCTCAATTGCCCCTTCCTTCCATGTCATGATGGTCACTTCTTAATAATTTAATTTTAATCTGAATTCACCACACTATGGAAATCCGAATTCACTGCTTCTATTATTTAATCATTCAAGAAATGTTTGCGGCATTGACGCGAATAATTTCTGCACAAACAACCATCGATCGGCAAATTTTTGGGGTAATTTTTTTATTATTAAATTTTATAGTAAGATTATTTAATAGTTGAGGGTATAAATGGATTTAACGGTATAAAAAAAATTTCGTATCTAAAATTTTAATAACGATAATATAGATTCACAAATTTTTTACTAAATTTTATTAAATCAATCATTTTTTTCTTTTTTCAGAGCCGAAATCCCTTTTGAAAAAACTATATAATACATCATGATACATTTTTTTTTTCAGAGGGAAAATCCACATATGGCGAAGCCTACAGATATTTTTTTACAATATGGCCGAAACCAACAGAATATGGCCGAAGCCAGTAGATAGATCAATGGCCGAAGCCAGCAGAAATGGCCGAAGCCAGCAGAAGTTCGAAATTGCCCAGCAAGGGGCCGCCGAAGCCAGCAGAAGTTTGAAATTGCCCAGCAAGGGGCCGCCGAAGCCAGCAGAAGTTCGAAATTGCCCAGCAAGGGGCCGCAGCAGGACTAGATCGCGGCTGGGGGTGCGAAAGCCAACCGCCCCAACGTCTTAACATGCACTTCGTCTTGAAGTGCATGTTAACATGCACATCATAATACATAACATTACATCACATCGAAATATATCCCAACATACTATGCGTCAGCCAACAGCAACCCAACAATCCTTAGCATTGCAACCCGACATGTATACGTGTTTCGAACACGAATGGGGAGTGCAACAGTGCACTATCCCAAACACCCATTATTTAAATTTCCATAATTTTTTAAACAAATTTGAAAACTGATTACATCACTGCCTTGCAAAGAAATATTAGCCTTGGCAAGGTATCTAAAATTTTAATAACGATAATATAGATTCACAAATTTTATTAAATCTTACTTAAATTTCCATAAACTTTTAAACAAATTTGAAAACTGATTACACTACTGCCTTACCAAAAAATGTTAGCCATGTGCTTTCCCATGGGCATAATTTCTTCGCATGAGTTCAAAAATCTACATTAATGAAATGAACATAATTTCTTCGCATGACTTCAAAAATCTACATCAATGAAATGGACCTAATTTCTTCGCATGAATTCAAAAAGCTATACCAACGGAATTATAAACCACAGAGGACATAGTGAGTCTTACCCATGACCGCTTAAATTTGTAAATTTTCTATCACATGATTTTTAATATTCATTTGTACAAGTTTCATTTAATTTCTGAAAATTGTATTTATAATTGTTACAAAATTTTTATTATTTGTTGTATCAATCCACTCAGGTCTCATTTTTACACTTTCATTTGAGTTTTGTTGATGAAATTTTCTGTGATTTTTCCATATTGTTGAAATGTTCAACTTTTGTCTTTAAGATGGAAATAGTGAGAAACTAGATAGAAAATATGTATTAGCATATCTATAATTTTTTTTTTTTATAAGAAATAACAAAAATTAATATTATAAAGTGAAAAAAATATATATATTCATAATTACTCTCATATGAAAATAGTGAATGTAAATATTGTTGCAACTAAAATTAGACAAAAAAAATTCACATAAAAAAAATTGAAACACATACCATGTTTTCCATTTAAATCACTTGGATGCCAATCCCATTACGAGAACAATAGTTGTGAAATAAGTTTTAAACCAAAAACATAATGTGCATGAACTGTGTAAATGTTCAAAAAATATATTCAATATCAACATGTACACAAACTAAATTTTGGATAGTTTCACCAAAAGAGGTAATTGTCAAAACACAACACCGTTACAAACATAAACATGAAAGCAACAACTTTAAATATTTAACGTTCTTCATTCTTTAGCATCTTCCAGATGTTATATACCCTATTCCCATTCCACCATCAATGAATCAAGCCTAGTTAGGGACACTCACATCAAGACATCCAATGCAACTAATGATAGCTTTGTTCTTCAAACATCTTTTATTTTGTTTTGTCTTGAGAATCCTCTCTCACAAGCAACCGTACTTGCGGGAATAGTAAGTATTGTCTGTCATAACTTGGACATGTTAGGAAAATTTGTATGCAACCTTGTAACATAAAAAATCCTCCATGCATATTTTATGGATGATCCCTCACAATTAACACGAAGAGTGTCAACAAATGGACGCAACACTTTCAAACAAGCCTCAAAATCAAATGTTGTTTTGTTTTCTTCACTTTCATAATAAGGATGTTGTAAGTGTTGAAAAATATTTTCAAGCCAATACTTTGAATTTCGTTCTCTTCCATAAACATCCTATAAATAATGGCAAGGGCTAAACAACTTTGTTGAGTTTAAAAATGCAAGATCAGGGAATCTTTCGTTCAAACTCTCTACAAGATCTTGAACATAATCTTTTGCAAGTTGTTTGCAACTTTCTAATAAACCTTCAATGTAAGGTTTCCATGATTGTATTTGTATATCAACAGAGTCATCATATGCATGTGGAATTGCTACAAATCGTAATTCATGCTTGTGAATAAGCCCCTCCTTATCACAAATTTCTTGAAATCCAAATTTAGAGGCATCTATAAATTTAGATAAATAACATGTACCATCTGCAAATGTGTCACTTCTTGAAGACCACCTTTCCAAAGTGTTTACAGTGACATCTATGGTTGCCTCTAAAGAATGAACATCGATGTACTCTTCCTAGAATTTCGTGTTCAACTTGTTTAATTCACACATTATATCTGTAAGCATATGTAAACAAAATTGTACTGAAAAGATCATTGCCTTATCATACCACGAGTCTTTTCTTTCATTTTTCCACAATGTTAATATGGGAGGCATAAGTACAACAAGTATTTCAATGATTTGTCCCCTTGAAAGCCATCTAACTCCATGGATTTGAAGAGCTCGGAGAGTTTCAAGTTACATAAGTTCTTGAAGAGCAATAAGTTGACTATTTCTTTTCATAGAATTTTTCACCTAAGAATATATCTTATTTGCTAATTTCTCAACAAAAAATAATTCATATATTCTTTTTGAAGCATCTGATGCGGCTAAAACTTCACGATGAGCAATGCAATGAACACATACAATATTAGTTACATCTTTTTTCAAGAAAGTAATAAAACAATTTTCATTACCAACCATTGAAGAAGCACCATCTGTGGGAACTCCTGTCAATCTTTCTTTTGAAAGACCCCTTGATTCCATTGAATGTTTGATTGCATCATAAGTTGTTTTCCCTCTTCCATCACAAATATTTATGAGCTTTAAAAACTGTGAAATTGGAGGCCCAAACCTTTTGAGTTTAAAAATGTGGCATAAACCGCAAGATGCTTTTCTAAGCTACGATCTGTGCTTTCATCTAGCATCAATGAAAAAAAAGGGCTATCTAGATTTTTTAAATTTGTAGCTCTTCAAGATATTGAGATATAGAAAAAATGAATTCTTTTGCAACCATGTGATTTGTATATGATGTATAATCTTTATTGTTTGGCATATTTGGTGTGTGTAAGAACATTGTAAACAAGCAAAGAGATTCATATTTTGAGAGTGGTAGATCCTCTTGCACTATCCAATACACTAATTTCATAGTAGTGATGACTCTTTCTTTGTTCATATCATCAATGCATGCAATGTGCTTTGTAATAGGTTTCGCTTTCTTCTCATTTCCACATATCCACTTTGCTTGTGAGAGTTTATGGATGCTTGAACTAGCATGAACAACTGTAGAATCATGTTGCAATGTAGAGAAACCAGTGTCAATTCCCCATGGCCCCATTGCCTTATGCATTTCACAATATATGCATTTTATAAATGTTTTTCCTTCATGCTTTTCCTCTATCAACCACGTATACTTAGTTTTCTACTGATCACGAAACTCTCTTCTTACTTTCATTTATTTATTTATTTTGGGTGCTAGGTTCGCCCTCGTGAAATTCTTCATCACATTCTTCATTATGCCCCAAGATATCAAATACTTCATTATGCCCCAAGAGATATAAATTTTCATTTAGATCAAAATCATGATCTTCTTTATGAGGCAATGAAACTTGAGATGTACTATACCATCCAAATTTTTTTGTTGTTAGAAAGTTGATTTCCTTTTTTTAAGACATTTTTTGATATATAATACCTATATAATAAAAATAAATAAATTAGTACATATGAATTTCAATTCATCAATTAAAGACATACTAAAAAATTAATCTTTCACTAATTTCAAGAAACGATATTAACCAAGGAATATACCTATTTATTCTTTATAACATTTAATAATACACCTTTTAATTCTTTATAATATTTAATAATTTCTCAAGTCTAGGTATTTTTTTTTCAATATTTACAATAAACTGTCTATTGCTTCTATTTATTTCAGTGATCTAATATTTTAGCAAATTAAAAAATACTAAGCTTTTATTTGGTTTAAATTGTATTAAAGACATAAATATAGATTTTTGCTCACATATTAAAAATAAAAGAATTTTATATAAGAATTGACTTACTCCTTCTTGAGCACTTATTATGTATTGCTGACAGAGTAGGTTGGACAAAAAAAATTGCAGCAACACTGTGGTTGTTGTCTTGTTGTGGCCAAAATTAAAACAAAAAATTTAGCTATTTTTGAATTGTTTTGAAATGCCAACAAGAAATATGAGGACAACCTATAAATCTTAATTGTAAATTTCTACAAAATATCGAAAGAAAAAAAATGTGAACAAATTTATATTCTTGTTTTATGTATTCATGTTTTATATGAGAAATAGTAAATCCGTGATTGTAAAAGCATTGCTTCCATGATTTATTGGTGTAATACCCTGCCATGATTGATCAATGGTCTCTAAATGCAATTCCTACCATATTTGTGGATGAACACTATGGATTTTACTATGCTTTTAGTGTTTTCACCATTCTAAATTCAGCGATAGCTTCTTCATAATTCAAATGGAAACCCACTCATTGTCAGAGTTGAAGAGAGTCCTTTAACTCACTCATGGCTAGATTTGTTAATATTTGTGTACAGTAAAGTGTGAAATGCTTATATGAATTTATTGTCATTCCATAGTGTAGGAATTTTCAGGGTAAGTTCCTCAGACAGAACACCAAAGGACACCGCTCACAACCAGATCGCAGATCAATACACCAGTATTTTTGACGTGGTTAAAACCCTCAAAGAAGGAAACAGTCCACGGCCTGAGCCAACGCGGCCACTTCAGGCAATTTATTAATAAAAGAATGAAAATTTACATATGTTTCTCTCATGCACGGATTACCCTACAAATGACCCTCCATGCGCTTTAAATAGAAATCATGGACCAATTAGGTGTCAAGCCACGGATCAAGTGTCGGTAATACCGAGGAGAGAATGAACCGTCGGATCACTACATATCGTGACCATCGGATTGTAAGTTACAAAATGTACAACGGTAAAGAAACACACTTTACCTAACTCTATACCTAACTCTATACTAGACCAAGTTGTACTTAACTATTTCCTATGTGTCGGAATGTCCTAACATCCCCCCTTAAGAACAACTTGGGATAGGATTGAAGGATTTACAAATATGACACAATAGGAGAAGGAAGGAGGCACTAGAGCCTATCCCCCCTTAGTGACAACTTCCTGAACTCCAACCATAAATCGAAGTTTAGTGAACTTCGCCTCTGTGAGAGCCTTTGTGAAGATGTCTGCAACTTGATCATCTGTTGAACAATATTGCACTTCAAGAACATGGTCGTGAATGAGCTTTCTGATGAAGTGCATGTGCAGTTCAATGTGTTTGCTGCGCTGATGTTGGACTGGATCTTTGCATAGCTGAATGGCACTTTGATTATCACACCAAAGTGTAGTCGGATGCTGCTGCTCAAAGCCAAACTCTGACAGGATCTGACGAAGCCACAAGGCTTCCTTACTAGCTTCTACGGCACCATGATACTCTGCTTCTGCTAATGAAAGAGAAATGGCACCTTGTTTCTTGCAAGCCCATGTAATAGGTCCTGAACCAAGAGTGAACACATAACCGGCAGTAGACTTCCGATCATCAGGGTCACCAGCCCAATCGGAATCAGTGAAACCAACCAATAGAGGAGATGCTTCGGCACTGTAATGAATCCCAAACTGAACTGTACCTCGAACATAACGAAGTATTCTTTTAGCTGCTTTCCAATGACTTTCACGGGGGTTTTTCATGAACCGAGCAACAAGGCCAACAGCAAAGGAAAGGTCAGGATGAGTATGGGTTAGATACAAAAGTTTTCCTACAAGTTGACGGTATAAGGTAGCATCAACTTCAGGAGAAGTACAAGTGACTGAAAGTTTGACTCCAGAATGAAAGGGAGAAGGGGCTGGCTTACAGTCTTCCATGTGAAAATGGCATAGAATATCTCATGCATACTTGGACTGGGAAAGAGAAATACCCTCCTTGGATTGCAAGACTTGAAGACCGAGAAAATAGTGTAAGTGTCCTAAGTCTGTCATTTAAAATTTCCTTTTAAGGCTAGACTTCACATGGTTTATAAGGTTGGGATCACTACGAGTAAGGATAAGATCATCAACATAAAGAACAAGGATGATAAGAGAGTTGCCCACTTTCTTGGTGTAGATAGTATTGTCAGAATGACACCTAGAAAAGCCAGATTCTAAAAGAAAGCTATCCATTTTGGCATACCAAGCCCGAGGAGCTTGCTTGAGACCATAAAGGGATTTCTTAAGTCGACATACAAGGCTGGAGTCTGTTTGTATGAAGCCAATGGGTTGTTCCATATAGATTTATTCATGCAAGTCCCCATGCAAGAAGGCAGATTTAACATCTATTTGATGGACTTCCCATTTGAAAGAGGCAGCAAGGGAAAGAACAAGGCAGATAGAGTTCATTTTGGCAACAGGGGAGAAGGTTTCAGTGTAGGCAATGCCTTCAACCTGTGAAAAACCTTTAGCAACAAGACGAGCTTTATGTTTATCAACTTTCCCATCTGGTCCATACTTGGTTCTGTAAACCCATTTGCATCTAACAAGTTTTCGTCCCTTTGGTAGAGGAACAAGATCCCATGTATCATTTGCCAATAATGAATGATATTCTTCATTCATAGTTGCTTCCCAATCTGGATGGCCTGAAGCTTCTGCAAAGGTGTCAGGATCATAATTTACTGGAGCTTGAGCCAGTAAAGAAGAGGCTCTCTCGAACTGAGAACGTGTGCGTCGCTGATCTGTAGGATCACCGGCAAGATCACCTATTGCATCTCGAGTAGCACGAACCCATTTTGGAAGCTCAGGAGCTGAAGGAGGATCCTGAGATGGTGGGGGAGGATTGTCATCCTCACTTTCATCATCTGAAGAAGAAATGCTTTCGAAGGTAGAAGAGATAGGGAGAGGTGGCACATCCGCCGCACTAGGCTCGCAGGCCGATATATTTTCATCAAATTTTACATCTCTTCTAATGATAACATTTTTGGACTTAAATGGAATAAGTCTATAGCCTTTGACATCTTCAGAATATCCAACAAAAGTACATTTTTCACTCTTAGGTTCTAAAGCTTTATGCTTTTCATCTGGAATATGGGCCCATGCTTCACTTCCAAAAACACAAACGTGACTTACATCTGGTTTGATTGAGCTCCATGCTTCTTCTGGAGTGATATTCTTTAAAGCCTTAGTAGGAGTGCGATTTATTATGTAATTTGCACAGTTAATTGCTTCTGCCCAAAAACTAAGACCAAGTCCTTTAGATTGTAGCATACAATTAGCCATTTCCTTTAAGGTGCGATTCTTCCTTTCAGCTATACCATTTTGTTGTGGAGTATATGGAACAGTATGTTGCATTTGAATTCCATTCTCAGTGCAATAGTTGATGAATGTATTTTTGACATATTCTCCGCCATTATCAGATCTTAACTTAAGAATTTGATGTCCAGATTGTTTTTCAAAAAAGGCCTTGAAGGCCAAAAAAGTGTTAAATACTTCACTCTTGAGTTTTAAGAAGTATACCCAAGTGCATCTGGAGAAATCATCAATGAAAGTTAAGAAATACTTGTAGCCAGAGAATGACACAACTGGAAGTGGACCACATAAATCACTATGCACAAGCTGTAAAGGGGTTGAGGCGTGCCAAGAGGCATGTTTTTCAAAACTGTCCCGATGATGTTTTCCGAGTACACATCCGGAACAAATACCATCTCTACAAGATACCATAGGAAGACCTGTCACCATATTTTCTTTACATAGATGCTGAAGGGAGCGATAGTTTAAGTGACCAAATCGCTCATGCCAAAGTTTTCTCACTTCATCGTTATGAGCAACAAATACTGAGGGAAGATTTGATGACCCAAAGTTGTGAAACTTATACAGCCTTGTAGAATCATCAGCAATGCCAGTAGCCAAAACCTGTTTAGGATCTCTTAAGTCCTTGATTACAACATCATGAGGTGAAAATTCAATGATTTTACTTTCACCTGAATGAGTTATCTGATATATGTTGGCTAGTTAGATTGTTTATTGATTGAACAATCGAGTGCCACATTAATTGTCAACCTGGGAAAGTCTTTTTATTCCAAAGGCTACCGCATACTATATGTACTTAATTCTAAAAGCATTAAAAGCTGTAGTATACGTAATTCCTTATGCTAAGTTATCACAGTACTGAAATTAATTAATATTACAAATCAGGAAAGCAAAGTAATGGATGCTCTGTTAGCAGAGGATCAGGACCCTATCCTCCAGATGGGGATGTTCAGCACCTGCCCCTGTAACCAGATTGCTAATACACACTGCACTCTAATTCACCGGTGAGATATCCTTGCACAACTTCAAGCAATTAATGAAACAGAGTAATAGCAAAACGGAAATACCAGAGGTAATGCTGTTGAATCCAAACAGAGTATCAGCAGAAAGAAACTATCACACACTTACACACTTGACAGAAAAGTAAATGGGTGAATCTTGTGAGGAAGGTGGGCCCAGTCCCTCTCACAAGATTCCCCAGAACACAAAGATCAGATTAAATGCTCAAAACAGTCTTCTATTCATTTGCCAAAAGATTCAAATACAATGAAGTTCAGACTTGCTGATGTCTCTCAAAATCTCACTTACAGATTACACATTAACCCCCTTCTAATGTAGATGTCTCCTCTTTATAGAGGAGACATCTATTACAATAGATTACTACAGTTCATTCAGTTTACCCATTCTATCCAAAAATAAGAATTACAGACCGCTGTTACAGCAGTATAACAATCATATTCTTTCTTAGGTTCTAGCTGTTATACAGCTGGTAACTGTCTTCAACCATCTTCTCGAGATCTTCGCATTCCTTTGCCGTTTCCCCATGCTGTTCCTGACTTAGGCAATGGTAACTGTGTTCTACCCGCTTTAGACATCTCCTTGATCATGCCGCGTCAGAGTTCTTCAGATAGTTACTGTTTGTTATTCGCGGCTGTTGCAAAATAGCTTGCTTTGGATGATTGCTGTTGCTGACTGAAGCAACTGCGGAGTTGCTGCTTCTGGAGTTGCAGCAACTACGTAGTTGTTGTTTCTGGTGTTGCAGCAACTGTAAATTATAATTCCTGCAAGCTTAAGACAATTACTTGACGATTTAATCAGCTTTTCCAAGATAAATATAAAGATACTCACGAATATGCATTGAACAATTAAACATATAGATATGCGGGAAGTTACTTCGTACCTTGGGGTGATTAAGTCATTATGTATTCAAAGCTTACAACTTATGACTCAAAAAGGTAATATTATGGCAAACGTATAAGGTCAAAATAGGTCAATTCTGAGTCCTAACATCCCCCCCAACTGAAGATATTGCATGTCCCCATGCAATGGCTACTCTGAGTCTGAGTCGGAGAACTGGGATGAACAATGTAGATTACTGAGACAGTAGTTATAGGAGGTGACATCAAACTTCTTCCTGAACCCACAAACAGTCTGAATGTGCTTCCATGCTGCTGCTTCTTCCTTGTTGGATAGTCCAAACTGACCCTTATATTGTTCACTAGATAACCATAAAAGTGGAAATTTAAACTTGTAACCCATCCAATTTTCAGCACAGCGTTGCATGCATTTAACATAATGAGGTACCCTTGAGAGTGCTGCCTGCAAATTTGATGGATTATAAGGGTGATACTCCTGCCTCTCTTTGGGGCAGTTTTCCCAAAACAATTTGTTTGCCTTGACAGCCAAGGATGCCTTAGTCTTTACATAATGCTGACAATCTTTCAGGACCATTGCTTGCAGTTGCTTAACATGGTCCTTCATTTCGGGATCACTTACCATTCTCAAGTGTTGTGCAATGAATTTGGCTGCGTTCTGTGGTTCAGCCCTAATCCACAGAAGACAATTCTGTTCATTATGCTGAGCTGAAGTAAAGGCATTCTGCCATGTCAATTGATTAGCTAAAAAGGAGATAAAGGCTCTCAGCTGTATGTCGCCGACTACAGGTATCATATTCATATTTCTTTCTTCAGACATGGCTTCATTATGGAGGTAGAGCTCGCATAACAAATGCTGATCATTTTTAGGTGCCTCTGCAAAAGTTTGCATAAATTGCTCTGAGGTGACCACCTGATGAGGTCTCCCATCTCTTACAGCCTTAATCTGTAAAAATGTCAGTCTTTCCCTCAAGAATGTTGCATAATTGAAGGAGGGTTTCCTAGTGGCAAGCATTCTTTGGAATAATTCAAACATCTCGGACAATCTGGCTTTTAATTGCTTAATCTCCTTGTATTGAGCTCTACATTGCTCAAGAGCCTCCCAGTTTCTATATGCATGATTGAACCATGTTCCTTTTTGCTGTTGAAATGCCTTGCCTTAAGACTGCTCATACTCCCTCCACCATTTTCCTTTTAATGTTTGAAAACTATCTGTTTGTGTAAAGGCATCCACAAGGATAACCTGCTCTGTAAGAATAGTCTGGGATGATGCAACATCTTTTTCTTCATTTCTGGCTAGTGTCTCTTCTTCCTGTTGTACTGATTCATTTTGTTCCATGGTGATTTGGTTGGACCGGGGTGAGTCTGTGCCCTTTTCCTCATTTCCTTCTTCTTCTTCTTTTTCCTGATTTTCTTCTTGATTTTCTTCTTCTTTTTCTGCTTCCTGATTTTCTTCTTGATTTTCTTGATCTTGTTCCATGACACTTTGAGTGGGCCGTGATGAGTCTGTGTTTTCTTTTGTATTTCCTGATTCTTGTGCAACTACTTCTTCCATAGTAATTTGGGTAGGCCGGGGTGAATCTGTATCCTCCTCTTTCTCATTCTCCGCTTCTTCCTGCATAGTTTCTGGGGAACTTGCTGGTTCTTGTGTGTCAGCAAGCTCCTCTGTTTGGTCTTGTGCAGTTTCCGGAGAATTTACTGGTGCCAGGTCTTCTGTTTGTTCTTGTGCAGTTTCTGAAGAATTTACTAGCTCCAGGTCTTCTATTTGTTCTTGTGCAGTTGCTGGGGAACTTACTGGTTCTTGTGTGTCAGTAAGTTCTTCAGTTTGGTCCTGCATCTTCTCTGGAGAGCCTGTTGGTTCTTGTGTAACAACAGGTCCTTCAGTCTGCACTTCTTGTGGGGAGCCTATTGGTTCTTGTGTAACAATAGGTCCTTCAGTCTGCACTTCTTGTGGAGAGCCTATTGGTTCTTGTGTAACAATAGGTCCTTCTGTCTCAGCAGAGGGTTGTGGGATTTCCATCTGTGTATCAGCAGGCTCTTTTGTTTCATCTACAGCAGCAGAGGCTTCCTTCATTGGTTCTGCCACTACCTTGTAGCCTGCTTGAGTATATATTTCACCACAATTGGTACATACATATTCATTATCCTTACTTTTCTCTGCTGCAGACGCTACTCGTGCTAAAACATGCAGGCTAAATTCCTTCTGATATGCTTCCTTGACCCTTATTATCTCCTCCTGATAGTCCTGAATCTGAGATTTCAGAAATTCAATTTCCTCCTGGAGTGCTGGTATGGTAGGCTGGTCCTGTGGAGCAGTAGATTCCAGTGGAGGCAGAGGTTGTGTTTCATCATTTTGATCAGTATTTCCCACAGGTGGTTCTTGTGTGTCACCTGGGGTAGTGGTTGTTTCTTGTGTTGCAGCCATTTGGTCATTATTATCTTGGGTGTCGGCAGCTGGTTCTTGTGTGTCAGCTGTCTTAAAATATGATGCCACGAAGCTATGAACGCTCTGCATTTCAGCTTCCGAGGGTGAGGGAGAGGAGTTTTGAGGAGAGGTGGGAGTGCGGATCCTTATAGTGATGGGTGGTGAACCGGAGGACTTAGGAGATTCAGCTACTACCGATGACTGAGTTCTTCGCTTTGGTAGGGAAGCAGGGAATTCAGGCGTTTTTCTCTTCAGACTAGCTTTCTTTAGGATAGGGGTAGTAGCCGGGGTAGCAGGTGCCTTTGCTGAAACCCTAGTTCTTCTTCTTTTTGATGGGGTTTTCTTTCTCTGCTGCCTTTTTCGTTTAAGCAGGATAATGGGGGTATTGTCATCGGAGTCATCAGAAAATATGGGAATGGGAGAATTGGTTCTTTTGGGAGATGGGGTTGTTCTCGGGGTTTTTTCTACTGCTGCTTGCTCATTCTCAGCAACTTGCGGGGGTATTTGGTGGATTTGTTCAGGAATGTGCTCTGCTTGCTGAGGGTTTTCTAGGGGGATTTGCTCAGGCATGTCCTCCGTTTGCTGAGGAGGTTCTTCATCTTGCTGAGGTGTGTCCTCAGCTTGGTGAAGAATTTCCTCTTCTTGATGAGGAATTTCATGCTCCGGCTGCGGAATTTCTGCCTCCTGATGGGGATTAATGGGGGGTGGAGGGTTATTTAGAGCGAGGGCTCTATTAATCAGCAATTGGGCTAAGCGGTGGTGTTTTAAGGAAACTAGTGGATGCTTTGCTTTCACAGCATAACGTGACATATTTTGGAGACAACCCAATAGATAATATGGCATGTTTATTAACTGACCATTTCTCAAATGATTTAACAGGACAAAGTCGTGCTGGTAGATTACCTGGTAGCGGCCCTCACACGTCAGATATTGCTTAACAAATTCAGCGACTTTCGGCCACGGTTGAGGTAACACCTGAAGTGCTACCCCTCTGCCTTTGGGCTCTACCTGCTCACCAGGACGGAGAAAATCCTGCTGTGCATTAAGAATCAGGGGCTTTCTGCTGAACCACCGTGTGCCATTAGCTGGTAGCCTGGTAACTTCGGCTATGATTTCTTCCGTGACTGGAACTTGGACTCCCTAGACGACAGAGAATCCTTCTGTTAAATTGCATGCGAATTCAAGGACTTGCTGCTCATCAAAGTCCGGAAGTCTCCTGAAGTACTCTATCCATCCCGCTTGCAAGAAAATTTGATAAATCTCCGGAAAGAGTTCAAGGACTGCTGTCGAGCCAGGCTCATGTGTAATGAGGGTTCCTCCCATAGCTGTTGTTTCTTGTAAACTTCAGAGTTCAGAGCCGAGCTTCCAATTCGGTTCAGAGTAAAACATCGCAAATGGTAACATGGGTGATAGGGTGACTTTTACATAACACCGGGAGAGTATCCCCCCTCCTACGTGTTCGTGATATGATTGGAAGTGTAATTGATTGATGGTCCTATCAACTTTTCCGCATTATCTATTATTTAATGCCCAAACATAAACGTGCGTACCTTCGTATTTTACCTTTTTGATTGCTGCGTCAAAAAGTCTCGTCTTGTCTTCGGCTAGATCACAATGATTACCGCGGATCTGAAAGCATGGGAATATCGGTAATTTGTAATGATAATGACGGGAAGTGGTAGTGGGGTGCTGTAATCATCACAAGAAGTGGTAAGACTAGTGTTTTCGTACATGAGGGAATATGCTGGAAAAGGTATTCCGGGATCGGAAAGTGATGTTGTAGCACCGGAATTGGTGTTGCAGCAAAGGAAAATTGCTGATGTGGCAACAGGGACTGATGTGAGATGTTTGTAAAAACGGGAATTGTGCTGGAGTAATAGGAATTGTGTTGCAGCAACAGAAAATGGTGTTGCAGCAACGGAAGTGATGCTGCAGTAACGGGGAAATGGTGTTGCAGCAACAGAAAATGGTGTTGCAGCAATGGGGAAATGGTGTTGCAGCAACAGGAAAATGGTGTTGCAGCAACGGGGAAAATCGTGTTGCAGCAACAGGAAAATGGTGTCGCAGCAACAGAAAAATGGTGTTGCAGCAACGGGAAATGGTGTTGCAGCAACAGGAAAATGGTGTTGCAGCAACGGGGAAATGGTGTTGCAGCAACAGGAGTTCCGCGTCCGCAAAGTAATTCCTTCAGCTACTTCCCAAGCTAAAATCTGCAAAATACTAAAATGTAATATCGCAATCCTTGGCAGGATTTATTAGTTTCTAAAAGAAAGAATATCTAACCTAAAAAGAATTACATAATAAATAGAAATTCAAGTGCTTTGAGGGACAGCGAGTTCCCCTGGAAAAGAATATTGTTTTATTGCCATGCAAGTGGCTTTAAAATCTTCTTTGGAAATCGGCCGCTGATATAACCGAAGTCGGTAGCCATTCACTAATAGTGGTGTTCTGCTCCCATCAATTGTTAAAAGTCTAACTGTTCCATTTGGAAAAACAGCATCCACTTCATACGGCCCTAACCACCTTGTTCTTAGCTTCCCTTGAAAATTCTCGAAACGGGAATCATAAAGTAGAGCCCAGTTACCTTTCTGAAACTGCTTTTGCTTGATGGTTCTGTCATGCCATCTGCTTCTTTGTTGTTGTATCATAGTTGTTTGATGGACGACATCCAGTCTTTTCTCATCCAATTCCTGAAGCTGCTGCAACCTGGCTGTCTGTGCATTAGTTAAATCAAGGTTAACAGCTAAGGCAGTTCTTAAGGTTTTAATCTCAAATTCTACAGGGAAAATAGCATTCTTTCCATAAACTAGTTCATAGGGTGAAAAGCATGTTGTATTCCTCCAAGTGGTTCTATAGGCCCATAGAGCCTCGGGCAACCAATGAAACCAATCCCTTCTATTCTCCTTTATTGTTTTTGTTAAGATGGCTTCTATGACCTTGTTGGTACTTTCCACCTGTCCATTCGCTTGGGGGTGGTATGGTGTGGTCATTTTGTGCTTGATATGATACTTTTGGAGCGTATCTTTGAAGCCATGAGAATTAAAAGGAGGTCCTCCATCAGTGACTAATTCTTTGGGTAGTCCAAATCTAACAAAGATTTCTTCAAATAAGAATGTTAGTACTGCTTCTTAATTAGCTTTAATGAGTGCTTTGGCCTCTACCCATTTAGTCATATAATCTGTGCATACTAATATGTACACTCTTTGATTAGATGGAGGATTAATGGGACCTATAAAATCTAATGCCCATTTCTCAAAAGGTTCAAGAGTTACCTGGGGATTAAGTGGCATTTCATCCCTATGGTTAGGTTGGCCCATTCTTTGACAGTTGTCGCAAGCCTTCACATATTTTCTGGCATCTTTAAACAGTGATGGCCAATAATAACCCATTCTAAGTACCTTGTGTGCTGTTCTTTTGTCTGCAAAATGTCCTCCACAAGGGCCATCGTGACAAGCTTTCAGTATATCATAAATCTCGTCTTCTCCAATGCATATTCGGATTTCTTGATCTATTCCTGTGTGGAACAGACACCCGCTTATCCAGCTGTACCTAGCACTTTGCTGGATGATCTTTCTTCTTTCCCTGTGTGATAGGTGTGATGGTAATTTTCCTGCAACTAGATAATTGGCAATGTCTGCATACCAAGGTGAGTGGGCAGATACTGCAAATAAATACTCATCAGGAAAAGAATCATCTACTGGAGCGTTTTCATCAGTTTTTAAATGAGAAAGAAAATTAGCAAGTACATTTTCTTTTCCTGGCCTATCTACAATTGTGATATCAAATTCTTGTAATAGTAACAACCATCTGGTGACTCGGGAATTTGTAATTGATTTATTCATTAAATACTTAATGGCCGAGTGATCAGTATGCACAAAAGTAGTGTAGCCAGTGATGTAATGTCGAAATTTATTAATAGCATAAATAACTGCTAAAAATTCTTTCTCAGTAACTGTGTAATTTAGCTCAGCTGGTGTCATGTTTTTGCTAATAAAATAGATGGCATAGGGGAGACTGTTTTCTTCCTGACCCAGGACAGCTCCAATTGCTGTGTCTGAAGCATCAGAGGAGATATGAAAGGGCAATGCCCAATCAGGTCCTCTCAAAATGGGAGCTGCGGACAACTGCTGTTTAAGTTTATTGAATGCATTTTCGCAATCATCAGTCCATTTGAATTCAGCATTTTTCATTAACAACACAAATAGAGGAGAAGCTATTTTGGAAAAATCCTTAATGAATCTTCTATAGTATCCGACATGTCCTAGAAAGCTTCTTACATCAGTTTGTGTTTTGGGGATAGGGAGATTCTGAATTACCTGGATTTTAGCTGGATCGACTTGAATCCCTAAAAATGAAACAAAGTGACCCAATACAATACCTTGATTCATCATCATATGGCACTTTTCAGTGCTTAAAGCAAGGTGTGCTTCTATACACCGCTTAAGTACTTTTTCAAGATTTTGCAGTGCATCTTCAAAGGTCACTCCATAGGGAGTAAAGTCATCCATGAATATCTCCAATGAATCATTTAACATATCAGAAAAGATCCCTATCACCACCCTTTGAAATGTTGCTGGAGCGTTACACAGCCCAAATGGAAGTACTCTGTAAGCAAAGGTCCCCCATGGGCTGGTAAATGTGGTTTTGTCCTGGTCCTGAGGTGCAATTTTAATCTGATTATATCCACTAAACCCATCCAAGAATGAAAAGAACTTTTTACCTGCTAAATTATCCAATACCTGATCAATAAATGGTAAAGGGAAATGGTCTTTTTGGGTGGCTTTATTCAATGCTCTGTAATCCACACATACTCTCCATTTCCCATTTTTCTTAGGTACAATTACAAGTGGGGAAACCCACTCACTATCATATATAGGGTATATAAATCCTGCATTCAAGAGTTTTTGAAGTTCCTCCTTGACAATTTCTCTAAGGTTGGGGTTCATTCTTCGCTGGGGTTGACAGACTGGCCGGGATCCTTCTTTAATATAAATACGGTGAGTGCATAGTTCAGGAGAGATCCCTTTCATGTCTGTGTAGTCCCATGCAAATGCCTCTTTATTTTCTTGGAGTAACTTTATTAATTGCTGTTTTTCATTATCAGTCAAGTCAGGATTTATATTTAGTGTTTTACCAGGCTCAATTTCAATTGTTGTACTTTTGGAAGGGCTGCCTACTGCTGTCTGAAATAAGTTTTCATCTTTCATGTTCTGATGGGATTCAGATTCTAAGATTGCAGTGAAGTGATTATATGTTTCAGGGCTGACCGAAGAGGGTTCAGAAATAAAGCTGCTGATTAATTCATCTTTGGTGGAGTCCTTAAAAGTCAAGGCTTGTCCAATAGTTAATATAGGTTGGGTTTCTTCATCCTCATAGTCTACCCATACAGAATTATCATTGTTAATCATGGGTGTAGCATGAGGATAGAGGGTAAGCTGTTTGGTTTCCTGCCCATTAGAGATGGTCATTGATCCTGATCTACAGCTGATGAAAGCATCTGTTGTAGCCAGCCAAGGTCTCCCTAGAATCAATGGATGACCCCCCAACTTTGTTTTAGTTTGTAACACCACAAAGTCAACCGGGTAATTCCAGGATTCTACAGAGATTATAAGATCTTCAATGACCCCCTCAGGTTTAATTGTAGAACGGTCAGCTAACTCTAAGATAGTTGGAGTTTCCCTGATAAAGTTTTTTAACTGGAGCAATTGTGCTGTTTCGAGTGTCATAATATTTATTGCTGCTCCTAAATCTACTAGAACTTTAGAGATAAAGGTTTTTCCAACCTGGACTATTACTGTAGGGTGACCAGGGTCACCATACTTCACAGGATAATCTTTTTCGGTCATTAAAGCGGTTAATTCTCCCATCACATGAACTGTGAGGGGATCCTTAGCCTTCCTTCCCGGTTTTTTTATACAAATGTCTCTAATAGTTCTAGCATAGATAGGAACATCTCTTAATGCTTGCAATAATGGGATTTTAACATACAAGTTCTGTAGCTCTCCTAAAAGGTTAAAGGTAGGTTGTTCAGGTATTTTAGTGAGAGCGAGCCATTCAGGGAATGGCGGATCTATTGTTCGATCATTATCATTAGGTGCTGATTCTGCTGTTTCAGCATTATTGTTAGGTGGTTTCTCTTTTCTAACTTCTTCTTTGTCAGAGTCAGTAATATCATCTATAATGGGTTCAACAATTCTTCCTGATCGAAGATGGATATCGTTACATTGCAAGGGAGAGACAGGTTGATTTTGAATGTCAATTACTTGCAGGGCTTTATTATTATTTGGATTGGGGTTAGGTTGTACAGGCAACTGTGGTCTCATTGCCTGGTTATTTGGAGGAGTATTGGATGGTAAGGAAAGATACTGTTGTTGTTGAGGAAATGGTATCTGCTGGGCTACCCAGTTTGGATTCCATTGATTAAAATACGGTTGCTGGGGAGCCCAAGGATTCCACATAGTAGGATCAGGAAAAGGAAGATTTGGTTGTGGCATAAGTGGAAAATTCATTGCATTAAAGGGTGGGTACTGCATTTGGTTCATGGGTGGGTAGCTTGTTTGAAAAGGAGAACTATTATTCCAACGACTGAATGCTGTGTTAGAGCTCATACCTTGTCTTTGTGGCCATTGCCTCCTCTGTGTCATCAGGTACACTGCTTCAGCCTCTTCTTCAGTTGACTGCAATGCTGCTTTGATTCCAGGCAGAGAAGGGCATTGCTGGGTTTCATGGTCCTTCTCGCAGATTGTGCAGATAGGTATCTTATCCAGTGGGCATTCCCTGAGTGGGTGTTTTTCTCTGCATTTGGAACAGAAAATGGCTAGAGCAGCCTCTGCTTCCGCCTGCTTCTTCTTAATCTGCAGAGTATCAATTTGTGAAGCAAAAGAGCTTAGCATCTCAGTTTTAAATTCTTCCAATAAGTTACCTATTTCGGCTCTTGTTGCTCCTCCACTGGCTGACTTCTGAACTCTTGAATACACATTATCCCTGCTCTTTGATCTGTTCCTCGCTCCTCTTGAGCATCTCATGCAGAGATTGATAATTTCATCAAATGATTCTTTGGAAATGTCCCCTTTTCCCAACATGTTCAACATGTCCAAGCAGTCATCTCTTACCCCTTTCAGCAATATAGTCTTCAGAATATCTTTACTCATATTGGGGTGGTCAGACCTCTGCAGATTATACTGCAGTCTTTCCACAAAATCCTCCAAGCTCTCGTCCTCCTTCTGAACCATTTTAAACAATTCTTCCTTCCTTTCTCTCGTTCGGCAGTAGTCTTGATATTTGGCCAGGAATCCCTCTTTCATCTGGTCCCAGGTAGTGATTGCCTGAGCTCCTAAGCTCATGAACCATCTCAACGCATTCCCTTTTAGTGTTGCTGGAAACAGTTTTAGTTTCTGATTAGGACTCACATAATCATAACTTCTACACAGTATATCGAATTCAAAGAGGAATTCATCTGGGTCCTCAGAGGATAACCCATGGAAATTGGGTAACGCCGAGAGTGGAATGTTCTTCATAGGGGTCGTTCCTCTCGGAAGGTCCCCAATAGGGAACTCCAGGGTAGAGAGTGAGTTCTCCCCCCTTCCTTCTGCTCTGTTATCCTCCATTGGTCTTTTTCCTGAATCACTTACTTTATCTTCTGTGTCTTCTGTTTCTTCAGGTTCTTCTACCGGTTCCTCAGTGTTTTCTGGTACTTCCAGCTTTCTTTCGGGTCCCAGTACTTCCTCCGTCTGTCGATCTGTTTGTGAGGAGTATTGGATTTGAGGTCTCCGGGAACTCGTCCTCTGTGATGTTTCGGCCTTTGAGATGATTTCGTCAATAAAAGTCTTTCTTCCTCCTTTGCCGCCTGTGAAATTAGGTTTCTTGCGTCCTCTCATGCACCTGTTATTTTCACAAAGAAATCATTAACGCTTTTAGAAATCTTTAGTTGCCTTCCCCGGCAACGGCGCCAAAATGTTGGCTAGTTAGATTGTTTATTGATTGAACAATCGAGTGCCACATTAATTGTCAACCTGGGAAAGTCTTTTTATTCCAAAGGCTACCGCGTACTGTATGTACTTAATTCTAAAAGCATTAAAAGCTGTAGTATACGTAATTCCTTATGCTAAGTTATCACAGTACTGAAATTAATTAAGATTACAAATCGGGAAAGCAAAGTAATGGATGCTCTGTTAGCAGAGGATCAGGACCCTATCCTCCAGATGGGGATGTTCAGCACCTGCCCCTGTAACCAGATTGCTAATACACACTGCACTCTAATTCACCGGTGAGATATCCTTGCACAACTTCAAGAAATTAATGAAACAGAGTAATAGCAAAACAGAAATACCAGAGGTAATGCTATTGAATCCAAACATAGTATCAGCAGAAAGAAACTATCACACACTTACACACTTGACAGAAAAGTAAATGGGTGAATCTTGTGAGGAAGGTGGGCCCAGTCCCTCTCACAAGATTCCTCAGAACACAAAGATCAGATTAAATGCTCAAAACAGTCTTCTATTCATTTGCCAAAAGATTCAAATACAATGAAGTTCGGACTTGCTGATGTCTCTCAAAATCTCACTTACAGATTACACATTAACCCCCTTCTAATGTAGATGTCTCCTCTTTATGGAGGAGACATCTATTACAATAGATTACTACAGTTCATTCAGTTTACCCATTCTATCCAAAAATAAGAATTACAGACCGTTGTTACAGCAGTATAACAATCATATTCTTTCTTAGGTTCTAGCTGTTATACAGCTGGTAACTGTCTTCAACCATCTTCTCGAGATCTTCGCATTCCTTTTCCATTTCCCCATGCTGTTCCTGACTTAGGCAATGGTAACTGTGTTCTACCCGCTTTAGACATCTCCTTGATCATGCCGCATCAGAGTTCTTCAGATAGTTACTATTTTTTATTCGCGGCTGTTGAAAAATAGCTTGCTTTGGATGAATGTTGTTGCTGACTGAAGCAACTTCGGGGTTGCTGCTTCTGGAGTTGCAGCAACTACGTAGTTGCTGTTTCTGGTGTTGCAGCAACTGTAAATTATAATTCCTGCAAGCTTAAGACAATTACTTGACGATTTAATCAACTTTTCCAAGATAAATATAAAGATACTCACGAATATGCATTGAACAATTAAACATATAGATATGCGGGAAGTTACTTCGTACCTTGGGGTGATTAAGTCATTATGTATTCAAAGCTTACAACTTATGACTCAAAAAGGTAATATTATGGCAAAAGTATAAGGTCAAAATAGGTCAATTCTGAGTCCTAACAATATACAGATAGAAGGTTGCAGGATAAGGTTGGAACACATAATACTTCATTAAACTGACCATTGTCTAGATGAACAATTCCAGTCCCTACAACATTAAGATATCTATCATCACCAACATATATATTTTTGGTGTTAAAATCATTTAAAGAAGAAAACATGGCTTTGTTTTTGGCCATGTGATAAGAGGCTCCAGAATCAATGAGCCACTCATGAGAATGAGAAGAAGAAGATACATTTAATGCATAGCCAGACTGAGATGCTTGACAACCACATGCAGAAAGTGCCATTCCTGAAGATGAAGTTGAAGTTGAAGATTGCCCCAAATGGATGTTATGCTTCTTCATTGCTGCTTTCAAGGCTTCCATCTTCTTAAAGCATTTTGATTCTAAGTGGCCATCTCAATTACAAATATTGCAATGTCTATCAGTCTTCTTCCCTTTGTTTTTATTTGTCTTATCATTTTGTTGAAATGATTTTTCATTTTGGGGCTGAAATTGCTTAGGACCCTTGTTTGGTTTAGGACCATTCTTTTTAGGATATGACTTCTTAGGATTCTTTGAATTTGGTTGCTGCTGGGCGGCTAACGCTTTCTTGGAAGAGTTTCCAAGATTAAGAAGACCAAGGTGTAAGAGTTTTTCTTGTTCTCTTATTAAAGAATCAAAAAAAGAGTCAAAGGAAGGGGACTTGTAGTCTGTTCCTTGAGAAATGAAGGCTTCTCTTGTAGAATGGAAGGTGGAAACAAACACAAAGTAGGCTGGTCCCAACTTTGTAAGAATGGAATAGATAAGGTTACTATCTTCTTTCTTAACTTTAACACCTTCCAAGAGATATCTAAGGGTCTTGAACTTGGACAAGAAATCCTCAATGCAAGAAAAATTATTAGGGTCCAATGTAAGCAACTCATTTTCAAGTTGATGGGCTCTAAGTTCATTTTTAATCCCAAAAACTTTATTGATTTGTTTCATTGCTTCATCAGGAGTATCAAGTTCTGCAATATGGAATCTAAGATCTGGAGAAATAGACATCCCTATCAATCCACGTGCTTGATTTTGCCTATTTTCCTATTTAGCAGCCTTATCTTCATCCTTCGGTTTCTTTTCTTGGCCTGAGGCTATTCTGTAGAGACCTTTACTTCTAAGTAAATCTTCAATGTAGGCCAACCATTGGAAGTAGTTGGTGCTATCAAGGGTAACTTGGTATTGACTTTCCATTTCAATGGAAACTGAAGCTAAAGATGTTGAAACTAAGTGTTCCAATGGATAGATATCGAAAAATTACGCTGGTTTAAAAAAAACGGCTTTGAAAACGGCTTCCGGATGAAGAAGTTATGGCTTTTTGAAAAAAAGTTGTTGAAGTTGCCGACGAGGTGCGGGAATGTGCAGAAATGAAAAAGTCCGCCCCCACAAAATGGAGACTTGAACCCAAGACCTCTACTCTCTTAGAATAGCTTTGAACCAATTGAGATATACAAAAAATTTGAGAGAGAGAGAGAGAAGGGGGGGGGGTTGATGCTTTGGGTTGCGTGCTTGCTTTGAGAAGGCTTTTTTTCCCTACAAAACAAAAAACACAAAACCCAACACGAACATGCAAAGAAAACGAACCTTACGGCTCGAAGTTAGCTTTAGCCGAAAAACTAAATATTTTAAAAAATGAACCTTGCGGCTCAAAGTTAGCTTTGGCCGGAAACTAAATATTTTCCTCAATGTTTCTGATTTTCCGAGATCACCCTAAGGCGCAGGGAAAAGAGCATACGCATCAGAAAAATCCTTCCTTTCTGTTTCTGATTTTCCCAGATCGCACAAAGTCGCAGGGCAAAGAGCATACGTAGAAATGAAAGGTATAGATCCGGTAATAAAAAAGCTAAATAAACCGAAACCGAAATAAACAGAGAGAAAATAACAGTAAACTACAAATAAACACTGTATACCTCCAGATCTTAAAATGACGCAGCTAGGGCTACCGGAAACCTTTTTGCGTGAAACGAAAGGGGTTCCTCACTGGAACAGATGCTCCCAACACAACAGAGCAGTCCTCTCGGCCCGAAAGCAGTCAGAAACAACATATCTAGGAAACAGCAGTCGGATGCAGTTCTACCGGCTTCAGATTTGGATCACCAACGGACGCGGCCCTCAAATAGCTCTAATACCATGTAGGAATTTTCAGGGTAAGTTCCTCAAACAGAACACCAAAGGACACCGCTCACAACCAGATCGCAGATCAATACACCAGTGTTTTTGACGTGGTTAAAACCCTCAAAGAGGGAAACAGTCCACGGCCTGAGCCAACGCGGCCACTTCAGGCAATTTATTAATAAAAGAATGAAAATTTACATATGTTTCTCTCATGCACGGATTACCCTACAAATGACCCTCCATGCGCTTTAAATAGAAATCATGGACCAATCGGGTGTCAAGCCACGGATCAAGTGTCGGTAATACCGAGGAGAGAATGAACCGTCGGATCACTAGATATCGTGACCGTCGGATTGTAAGTTACAAAATGTACAACGATAAAGAAACACACTTTACCTAACTCTATAACTAACTCTATACTAGACCAAGTTGTACTTAACTATTTCCTATGTGTCAGAATATCCTAACACATAGATGGAATGTTGGTGATTGATAATAATCCAAGGTACTATGTTGTTTTCAGTTCTTTTATTTTGTAAATGATTGTTCTTTACATCACTTTCCTACATGGAAAGATTGCTAAATTTGCTTGATTGTTATTTATGTAGACGAACAAAGCATTGATGATGGATGAAATAATTGAGTATGTCAAACTTCTGCAGACGCAAATAAAGGTTGTTCCCAAATCTCTTGCAAGATTGAATTTCTGCAGCATATGATAAGCTTAGTGCTTGTTCTCAAAGCTCAGTTGTTCTGCAAGTTTTGAGTGCGAGTAGGCTTGGTGGTGCTGGTTCAGTTGGGTCTCTAACTCCGAATGTTGCAGCTGAGGTACACTCATGATTGTTGATTTTTACTAGGAATAGAGATGTGTTCTGTTACTGGAACAACGACGTGTGTTTTACTTTGTTGGCTGATGCTATCATTTTTCGGTTTGTAAGGCATCAGCAACTCTGGTTCAACCTGGTGGCTCGCCATTTAAGGAAGGTCGAGAGTTTGAGAACAATATTTTGAAGTACATGGAGAGGCATTCCAACATTGATTTTCAAAGTTAAAATTGATTTAGAAACTACCAGTTGCTTTGAGTTTTCCGGAGATCCCACCTCCTCTTCTTTACACGACAACTACTACGTTGGTAAGTGCCCTCAGTTTTGCTATAAAAGGTCCACACCACCTTCGAATCTAATCATCAATTGTTTTTCAATCATGGATGCCCAACAGAAGGTCATGGGTTCTAGAGTTTTAGTTGTGAATTCTACCAAATCATGGGATTACATCTTGACTCAAGCACATGCCCAATCCTGTCTGGTTAGTACCATTTCTAGATAAATTTCCCTAAAAATCTCTCTCTTCACTGATTTTTATCCTTCAAGAACTGGCAGCTACAGACCCTCTGTAGCAAGGAAAAATTGCAAGCCACCGATGGATTGGTAGAAGGGTTGGTGAAATTTCTCAGAAATGATGAGCACCTTACTTCTTCACCTGCGAAGGCGGTTATAATTACCACCATTTATTACATAGCAGTGGAGGAAATCATGAGAGAGAAGCTAGTAGCTAGTGGGGCTATTGAACATTTGCTTGAAATACTTCCTATGACAGACTGAGGTGTTTATGAAACAAGTCTAGGTGCGTTAGATTAGCTTTGACCGTGCTTGTGAGTTTTCGACTTTGCAACTGAATTTGCGGTGTCTATTTTATGGACACTTTGTCATTACTGGGAGCGCTAGATGCACATCAAGAAGACTTGTTTCAGAAACTTCCAGTATTGATGCAGCAACAGAAAACAAAGAAAAGAGCTCCACACGAACTGCTCGGGCTCTTCAACCATTACAGAGAGATGAGTCCAGTGAATGGGAATGCACGAAAATGATGGATTTCGGGTAAGTGATGTGGTCTTCTTCAAGCACCTAGGGATGATATTCTCTCCCAGAAAGAATCTCCACTGCCATCTACGTCCACCATTAAAACTGTGTCTATAAGAGATTAATATAGAACTGTAATGTTTCATATAAAAGGGAATATATTCTTACGAATGGCCGTAATTCATTGCCAAGTATATATGTTGGCATTATGCCTTATAGTATAATTTCAAATCCGTTTTAAACTTAGTAAAACTATGATTTTCAAAAGCTATGCATGCATTGTAACAACCCTCGTGAAAATTCTATGTAATAATGTAAATAAAGGGGAAAATAAGACCACAGGTAAGGGACACGTATTTCAAGCCAAATGTTGGGCAAAGATATCCTAGTGGGCATCACTAGATGTATGTTTTGGCTAAGGAAATTGGAAAAGGAAAAGGCAAAGGCATTTTTGGCACATTTATTTAGGAAAATAAAGGAAATTAGGAGAAAAGTAAGGTGAAAGGTCACAAGTTGCACGTGGAGGAAAATAATGGACGATGAAGATTTTTTTTTTTTGATCTAGAAGTAATTAGAGGCCTCATTGATAAAAATGATTCTGAGGATCAGTTGCCAAGTTGCTCAATGTTAAGCTTTTGTCAAGTTCAAGTTTGGAGCTTTCTCATTATTCTCTCTCTCACTCACTCCCTTGGTCACTTAAAGTTTTATTGGAAGCACTCTAGTTGGAGAAAAGGAAAGGGAAAGCAAGGAAAGGAAAGGAAAAGAAAGCAAGGATCATGGAAAGGAAAGCGGGACTCAAGCATCTTCAACAAGAATACTTGCAGGTATTTCCATGCATGTATATCCATGGACATGCATGTATTTCCATGTTAGTGTATGGTTCTCTTGTTGTTGGTGGCATGGTATTACTGGGTTATGACAGTGGATTTCAACCTAACCTAGCCTTTTTCCGGATGTCCTGGTATGTTGGGATGTTTATTTCAGTTTTAGAACTTTGGAATTGCCAGATGGATTTCAGAATCCGGGGCAGAGGTGTTCTCAAGGTTCATTCCCAAAGGCCTAGGAATCCCTTGACTGGTTTTGGCGGGATACACAGTAAAGCCTAAGGGAGTAGTCTCGGTTTAGGGCCTAGTGATCCAGGTTTGGATTGCAGTAAAGCTTGAGAGACAAGGAGATGGAAAATTCCTCAAGGATACTGATGGATTCCATATGGCATTCCAAGTTCTATTTGGTTGTGATCAGAGCACTAGTTTTGGTGTGATCACTATTTGATGAGGGTGGATGTGGTTTAACTTATGGATTCCCTTGGTTGTTCTTGGATTGGTGTTCTATGCGATCCCACATTCATGCTTGGAATATGGCATGGGGATGACTCGCTGAAAGAGAGATTTGGTTCAGTCACGTCTATGGTTGGGTGGTACATGGAAGTCCCAAACCTGGTCGGATTTGTATATGATTAATAAAAGCTAAGTTCTCTTACTTTTGCATTGATTTATATGTGGATTTAATGGTTGTCATATCTCTGATATTTATATGGTTTTATGTTGGTTATAAGCATGGTTGAATGACTGATTTATGTCATGGTTATTTCATGTATTTACTTGTAACTGTTAAATGGATGGATGAAAGACCTAATTGATGATGTAGTAGTTCAATGGAGAAGGAGGTGATCCTTCTGGTTATGTTTTATAAATTGTTTCAGTTATTTATGCTCTTTCTTGTATCCTAGACCTATAGGTTGCATTGATGCCAAGTGTTTGACAGAATGTCAATCCCGATTGGGGATGCTCAGGCTTAGTCTTGAGGGTGATTTTTGATTGATCAACATTGTTATCATGTTTTTAATGAATTCTGGAAGTTACAACAAGTTTTGGGTAGAGGCTAGGATTCTAGGCTAGAAAAGTGGCTTAAATCCTGAGGTCATTGGCACAAAACTAGAAATTCTGGTCCACGGTCGTTGGCAGGTAGGTTTGTGAGAGTGACTTTAGGTTGTTGGTTTCTCCCTTGCGCATAGCATGAGAGCGACTATGGCCTAAGAGCTGCAAAATAGAAGTGGGATCCAGGGACAAGCTGTCTGAGTGGTTGACTTGTCTCCTGAGGGTTTTGTTGATGATGTTGGATGAATATATGTGATGTTCCATCGATTCCACTTCCTTTAGGTGACATAGGAGATCGAATCTAATTGTAGTAGCATCTCTCCTCATGTTTACCCTGGTTGGCATAGTTACTTTGGGTAGACATGGGATGCGGTGTTACAGAGTGGTATTAGAGCGTGGTTTCACTCTCCTTGGGTGAATGTGTTGGTCATGCATGCATGTCAGTTGTATGAGTGTCTCTTACACTTGCATTCCATGTGCTTGCTGCTTTGCATAATGATTGATCATGGTTGTAGTAAGGTTGTCATGAGGAACTTGATGTTGATTTTATGGAATGCATCGTGAGGAGTATATGAATGGTTACATGAGTATATGCAACTTGATTACATCCTTGTATGTTGGGTTGCATTCTTGGTTATTTGATTACATGCATCATTCTTGTAGGTTTATTATAGGAATTGATCGCTTATGCTCGACTACATGCGATTATGCATATGTGTAATTGATTAAGCATTGCTTATGTAGGTTGATAGTTGCATGAGGAAATTTGTACAATGGAGTAATGGTTGTGGTCATGCATGTATGGTATTGGTTATATTTATGCATGAATAGTAGGTCAAACATTCCTTGTGAAGTTATGGTATGCAATTTTGGTCATTAGGGTTATATTGGTATGTTATGATGATAATGTGTTGGCTGAGATAGAGCATCATTATGAGGTTTTAGCATTGGAATTTGGCATAAGAGTATATTGTCATATAGGTATTGTATGTTTGGCATGCAGGTATGTAAGTCAATGATTGTTATATGCATTAGGTTTATATACATTAGGATTATGTACATGTCCTTTGATGTTATGGTTACATTCATGATAGATGTTAGTTGATTAGTATAGTTATATGCACATGTGTCAGATAGTCAAGAATGATAGTAACCTGTAGTTGTATGCATTGCTATTGTTGTTTTATATTAGATAACCTGATGATTATGTTATATGTTGATGATGAGTATGTTATAGGTTAACTTCTTGTTGTTATATGACAATTAGCTTGACGATTAGGTTATATGTTATTGATGAGAATGATAGTTAGCTTGATGATTAGGGCTATAGCATTTATACCTTGATGTTATATATATCATGCTAAATTAGATTGGCCTATACAAATGGTTATGGTTATGATATTCAGGTATCAGCCGTCATATTTGTGATATGGTGCTGTACTAATCTAGATTGACTTTGCATATGTCTGAATGATAATTGTGTATGAGTTATGATGCAAACATGTTAGCTAGTGACTATTCTGGATATCATGATCTTATTTATATTTGAGTTGATATGTTGTGAAGTTATATCTTGCTAACTAGATTGATTATGTAGACGAGATAGCCTCCCCCGAGACAAAAAAAAGGTACGAGTTTGCTTATGTTGTATATTTGGTGCTTGACTGTTTGATTATGTCGTCTAGTTGATTTATTTAACATGGTATGTTGCAAGTTGGTTGAATGTTTGATGAATTGCATAATATGAGTATGTATTCAAATGATCTTGTTTTAAGATGATTGTGCTAATACATATGAGTTGAGATAGCTGACATGTACTTGAGTATGATAGGTGATTGTTGTAGCATTATGTATTATGACTGATGACTATGAGTTGACTATGGATTATGACATGATTGTTAGTCCTGGTAAAGGTTGATTTCGAATTGATAGATATAATTGTCTTGGTATGTGGAACATGTGGTTGACATGTGTGAGTAGTTGCAGGAAACATGCATGGTATTAGCATGACAAGGTAATAGTTGATGTGTTTATATAACTAACAGTTGGGTGATGTGACAATGCATAGTAAGCTTCAATTGCAGCAAGGAAAAAGGTAAAATAAAGGAATTGGGAAGGAATTTCTTTGGCTAGGTTTGGAAACCCTAATTCCAAACAAATGAGTGATTTGCATATAGGGAGTCTTCTTAACCTTGATTTTGTTGACATTACGTGGATATGTGCTAGATTCATGAACATGTACTTGACAGGTATATTAGCTAGTCTCTAGTTACAGGTGGATCTGTCAAGATAATTGGAGACCCTTAAGAGATGGTGTGGATGTGTTCAGTTGCAAGGCAACATGATTTGCACGACAAGGTAAGGTAACTGATGTATTGTTATGTTTATTTATGAACTGACATTATGTGTTTATGGCAGTATAATGCATAGAGTTTCATGGCAAGAGAGATTTCCATGAATCTTGAAGAAAGCTCAAGCTGAGCTTTCCTTTGGAAGCACTGGGAACCATGGGGATTGAGTGATGGTGTATGTTGTTAATCTTGTGATTTTGGTATTTTGCGATTGTTGTGCTTGATTTGTGATGTTACGTGTGTCTGGCACATAGCTATGCCACTTTGCTGCGGTGTCATATTGTTGTTATGGGTTTTCATGATCTTCTTCTTGTTTGGTTTTTGGGTTGCCTTTTATGTTTTGAGCCTTGGGAATTGGTTGGGAAAGAGGAAAGTTAGTGGAGCTTGGGGAGAGTTGTGTTTAACCCAACAAGTAAGGTAAGACTAAGATGAATATATGTGCATGAGTAAGTGCAATGGAAGGTAAGACTACGACAGTCGGTTGGACTGGTTGGTCCATGGTGGTAAATGGATGGTGGCAGTACAAACATGTGAAAGGTAACTAGAAAAGGTAAATTAAATGGATCTGAGGTGTCAGATGTCTTGGCTATGTTGGGAACAATTGTTCTCAATGATGTACATGTTGTACACGGATAAAGGAAGTTCTCTTAACCTAGACCTTATGTTATCTGGTAATTATGTCATGATCATGATTATGCTGATGTTTATATATGTATGCATGTATGTATGTATGTCATTGTCTAACATGATGATGATTGTTTTATGCTAATGATTATATATGTATGTATCTATGTATCTATGTCACTGTTTGATAGGGTTGGCAAGGATTATTCTTGTGGAGGAATGATTGCTTACACAGGTGAATGGCATGAAGAGATTCTTGGTTCATGAGGAATCAAGTGGGAAGAGTAGTCATGACAAATATACAAGGTTAGTATCATATGTTTATGAGTTGATATTATGCGATTGTATTATGCCTATGTTATGTTATGACAGGTAACGTTGAGCGATACATCAACGAAATGAAGTAGTGTGGGTTGTGGCATGTTGGGACAAGCATGGATAAGACACTGGAAGCAAGGTTTCTTGGTAGAGACAATGTACTTTTGGATGTCATGTACTATTGTTGTGCATATCGTGTATATATTGTACATGTTGCATCTATGATGTGATGTTCATGCGGTGTTGTGTATACAAAGCATGTGTACATGTTGTTTATGCAATGTTATGTACAAGACGATACATATAGTGTTGTGTGAATATTGCATATGTAGTGTTGGGTATAGATGGTGCTATGTACATGATGAATATGCAGTGTTGTGTGCATATGGTGTTGTGCACATGTTGGATATGTAGCGTTGTGTATAGATGATGCTATGTACATGTTGGATATGCAGTGCTATGTACATATGGTGTTCTATGCATGTTGTACATATGGTGCTATGTACATATGGTGTTGTGTGCGTGATTGTAAAAGTGGTGTTGTGAGAATGGGGTGTCGTGTACATGTTGTACATGTGGTATTGTGTGCATGTGGTGTTGTGTACATGTCGTGCATGCGATTCTATGTACATGTGGTGTCGTGCATGTGATGTTGTGTATATTTGGTATTGTGTACACATTGTACAATGGTGCAGTGTACATGTGGCATTGTGTACATGTTGTGCATGTGGTGCCATGTACATGTGATTCTATGCACACATTGTGCAGGTGGTTGCAGTGTATAGGTGGTACTGTGTACATGTGGTACATATGGTAATGGTGTAGATGTATGTATTGCATGGTGTTGTATGACGTGTGTAGTTGTATGTGTGCGATGCACACTACATGTATGTGCACATGGTTGAGGAGAAGGCACTGTGTGTTTGTCTAGTGTGGCAATCGATCCAGAGTGCGTACAGAATAAAGACAAAGGTAGAAGCTAAGGATTGATGAAAGGATAAGTATTAGCATTTTATTTCAGTTTTATTATGCATGTGACTTATGACTATGGTATATGATGATTATATGTGATCTATGATTATTTTTATGATGGTTACATATGATTTATGATTTTGGTGGTTATGTTTTGAGCTAACCTGATGTGATATTTTTATACATGTTGATTTGGTCAAATATGCTATTTTGACTTGTTGTGACAGGAAACAAACATGATTACAAGTGTACCTTATTGACGAACTACTAATGAGGTATGATTTGAGGTTATTTCAATTTATTTGAATATAATGGAAATTGTGTGTGTGGAATGAGAATGCATGAACATGGATGGTTGGGTGGTTGAAATCGACTACAAGAATTGACAACAACAGAGAAAGAAATTGGAACATTCAGCAGTATGTTGAAAGAGTACTTTAGGAGTAGGGCCATTGTGGGACACTGGTACCCAATAGTGTCCATTGATTGCCATGGGCATTCTGTGACCGATATGATGGTTTGAGGCAGGTATATTCCTTGGTTTTGTATCTTTTGATGTGAGGAAGGCTTTCCAAGGGATAGATTGCCTGAGCTAGGGGATTTCGGGGAACTTGGAAGGTAAGTGACTGCACAGAAGGGGGTGACTGTATTTCGCGAGGGACTGTTTAGCAAAGAAAGAAATGTCACGGATATATTGGTTTTGGTCATTAGCATTTCCAGATGGAATCAGATGCACATTGGGAGTGCGCCCTGGAACAATGAGCTGATAAATGTTCACTAAGGGGACAAGTGGCATAGGATTGTAGCATTGGACATTAGATGCAACTTTAACTGTGGCAGTGGATTCTAGACTTCCTGGAAAGGAAGTGAATCTTGGTATTACTTGGAAGGTGGAGGCGTGAGCCTCTAAATTCCCTTATTGATTGATACGAGCATCGTATCCCTTATTTGATGGTTTAGCAAATGTGCATATGTGTATATGTGGTTATTGTAAATACCATAATGAGATGTGTTATAAAGCTCTAGTATGCGGTATGGTTGTTATATTGTCATGTTGTCATGATGTTTTGCTTTGAGCTGGTCTTTTATTGTAAATATCGCAACGAGCTAAGTTATAAAGCTCCATGCACAATATGTTTGTTTTCAATGATCTTGCTGAGGTATTGGTGTGGTTTAACACTGAGGACGGTGTTCCCCAAGGGGGAGGGTTTTGTAACAACCCTGGAGAAAATTCTATGTAATAATGTAAATAAAGGCAAAAATAAGACCACAGGTAAGGGACACATATTCCAAGCTGAATGTTGGGCAAATATATCCTAGTGGGCATAATTGGATGTGTGTTTTGGCTAAGGAAATTGGTAAAGACATTAAAAGGTAAAATGACATTTTTGGCACATTTATTTATGAAAATAAAGGAAATTAGGAGAAAAGTAAGGTGAAAGGTCACAGGTTGCATGTGAAGAGGAAAATGAAGGAAAATAATGGAAAATGAAGAAATTAGAAGCCTAATTGATAAAAAGGCTTCTAAGGATCAATTGGCAGGTTGCTAAGTGTTAAGCTTTTGTCAAGTTAAAGTTTGGAGCTCTCTCATTATTCTCTCTCTCTCTCTCACTCTCTTGGCCACTTAGAGTTTTCTTGGAAGCACTCTAGTTGGAGCAAAGGAAAGGGAAAGTAAGGAAAGGAAATGAAAAACAAGCAAGGATCAAGGAAAGGAAAGTAAGACTCAAGCAACTTCAACAAGAAAACTTGCAGGTAACCTTTTGCATGTGTGATTTCTTAGCTGGTTTGGACATGCATGGATTTGCATGTAGTGTATGGTTCTCTTGTTGTCGGTGGCATGGTCTTGTTGGGTTATGGCAATGAATTTTAGCCTAGCCTAACCTTTTTCCAGATGCCATGTTATGTTGGGATGTTTATTTCAATTTTGGAACTTTGGAATTTCCTAATGGATTTCAGAATCCAGGGCGGAGGTGGTCTCAAGATTCATTCCCAAAGGCCTAGGAATCCCTTGACTAGTTTTGGCGGGATACACAGTAAAGCCTGAAGAATCAGTCTCAGTTTAGGGCCTAGTGATCTGGGTTTAGATTGCGGTAAAGCCTGAGAGACAAGAAGATGGAAATTTCCTTAATGATAGTGATGGATTCCAGATGGCATTCCAAGTTCTGTTCAGTTGTGATTGGAGCACCGATTTTAGTGTGATCACGGTTTGATGAGGGTGGATGTGGTTTAACCTATGGATTCCCTTGGTTGTTCTTGGATTTGTTGTTCTATGAGATCCCACATTCATGCTTGGAATATGTCACGAGGGTGATTGAACGAAAGAAAGATTTGGTTCAACCACGTCTATGGTCGGGTGGTACGTGGAAGTCCCGAATCTGATCGAATTTTCCTATGATTAATAAAATCTAAGTTCTCTTACTTTTGCACTGATTTATATGTGGATTTAATGACTGCCATATCTCTGATATTTATATGGTTTTATTCTGGTTATAAGCATGGTTGAATGACTAGTTTATGTCATGGTTATTTCATGTATTTACTTGTAACTGTTAAATGGATGGATGCAAGATCTAATTGATGATGTAGTAGTTCGATGGAGAATGAGATGATCCTTCTCGTTATGTTTCATAAGTTATTTCACTCATTTATGCTTTGTCTTGTATCCTAGACTTGTAGGTTGCATTGATGCCAAGTGTTTGACAGAATGTCAATCTCGATTGGGGATGCTTAGGCCTAGTCCTGAGGGTGATTTTTGATTGATTAACATTGTTATTATGTTTTTAATGAATTATGGAAGTTACAACAAGTTTTGGGTAGAGGCCAGGATTTTGGGCTAGAAAAGTGGCTTAAATCTCAGGGTCACTGGCACAGAACTGACAATTCTGGTCCACAGTCATTGGCAGGTAGGCTGTGAGCGTGATTTTAGGTTGTTGGTCACTCCCTTTCCCATAGCATGAGAGCAACTATGGCCTAAGAGCTGTAGAATAACAGTGGGACCTAGGGATAGACTGTTTGAGTGGCTGACTTGTCTCCTAAGAGTTTTGTTGATGATGTTGGATGACTATATGTGATGTTCTGTCGATTCCACTTCCTTTAGGTGACATAGGATATTGAATCTGATTGTAGTAGCATCTCTCCTCATGTTTACCTTGGTTGGCATGGTTACTTTGGGTAGACCTGGGAGGGGGTGTTACATGCATTTACTCAGAATAAATTAGATAATGTGTATTTAATGAATATATTAAAGCAAAGTTGTAAAATGTATAGAAAAATCAGATCCTAGCCTCATATTCAAATCATTGGATGGTAAAATCCCTTACCGACAGGATGGCCATCTATCTTTGTCGATTGCTAGTATTAATGTCGAAATATGTCAACAAGAAATTGGAATCCATAGAGCACAAAAAAGTGAAATAAAAGATGAACACAGTAAATATGAATATTGTTATAGAAAAATGATTGCAACAAAAATAGAGTGACAAGTTGAAGTTAAAGATAAAAGAATATAAAGAGAAATGTATTTAGAAGAATATAAAGAGAAAGTTATTTATTGACAGATGAATATTCATAAATAGAGAAGAATAAGATTGAATTTTGAGACACAGTTGAAACCTAATTCCAAGAAATCTCGATTAAATTATAGGAAAAATTCACTGGGAAAAATACCCAGAAAAAACAAACACATTTTAACGGTTACTGGGATTGAAACTTCCATGAAAGTGAACGCTGATTAAAATTCAGGATTCTCAAGTATAACATTTCTTTTAGGATTTTTCATTTATTTTAATTGATTTAGATTCTCAAGAATCAATAAAAAATTTAAATGGTTGAGGGCTTTACTTATTCTAGCAATCAAACTCTAACCACAAATTTAAAAAAAATCACTACAGAATGTTGTCTATTCTATTTTTAAGTGCAGTAATAATCAAAATTTTACACAGTACTGAAATCTGTCCCTTAAGAAAGCCAATCAACTATACATTCCTCCTCAAGAATTGTTAGGCTGGTACACTCTGAATACCCCTAGTAGAGGATAAAGTTAGTGGTAGTAAAACAACAATTGTTGGACACAAACAAACACAATAAGTCTATTTAGAATAAAATTGGTCTTTCAATATCTGTATAATGCATTACAAATTTTAATAGGGTGTTCAAACATTTTAGGGAAAAAAAGTAATGTGACAATTGGGGTTGATGCAACTAATCTTTCCATAAACCAGGCATAACTAAAGGAAAATATCACAAGCCTTCTGAACTGTATTCGAAAATTCTAATAAATTTTGTTAAAAATAAAATCTATATTTCTAAATGCAACAATTAAAAGAGACTTGAAATAATATGCAATTTTCTACAAATCAATGCTCGGATAGTAACGATGTGGATGATGATAATCATGTAACTACAAGCATATCATTATGAAAAAAAAACCTTATCATAGTTAGGAATTTTGCTGAGAAAGGGCCAAACAGAAACTTTCGTATAATCTTCGTACTAGGATTTTAGTGTTGAAGCTACATAACGAGCCCAAAGTTTGAGATATTCTTTCAGCTCCAATCGTGTTGCATGTGGACTCGACAGTTCCGACTTCTCCAAAGTGGATTCTTGAAACCCTACAATCTTCTTGTTTTTTTCATGATCCATCAATCGCTTCAATCTAGGTAGAAGAATGAGTACTCGCTGGGTTAGCTAGTCATTCCTGAACTCAAAACCAAGCTCCATGAAACCTTTTAACTCTTCAAATTCTGGATCCATTCTACTCTTGGGGCCTCTCTTGTTTTCCCTCTGTGGAAGCTTCTTCCCCAAAAGAACGGTCTCCAACTTCGGCAGAGCGTTTGCATACTAAAGGCGTGAAGTGTTGGGTTTAGACAGGTCAATAGACATGCGATGAGCAGAGGACTTGCCTTACCTTCTCTCAATAAGGGGAACACCAAAGTGGCCTCTATTATTAGGAGATGTTGAAATATTGGTCATGGTAGATTACTTAAAACAAGATGAGCCAGGCGAATGGTGATTATTCTCGTCCTGAGTAGAGCAGGAGCCTGGCCACGCCACATATCTCACGCTGAGTCATGGTAGTAGTTGTATATGTATATAAGTAGTGGGCGAGAGAACTCACCTTAAGCAGAGGGTAGATTCATATTTTTACTTATTGTGTTTTTTTGTGTCCTAGGAAATTGCATTATTTAGAGAACGCAACAGATAATTCTGAGTTTGGCGACTTATGTGCTAAAGACTATGTGATGGAGTGGATTGGTAGTCAAATTAGGCCTTGCAGGAGTGGAAATTAGGATGATGAGAAAAAGGTGGAGCAAATAGAGACAGATGGAACCAAGACCCTGGAGGTCCATAAAGAACCCAATGGAGAGTTGAGTCTTACTGAATCCATGCGAATGAATGGCAGAGAAAAATTCTGGCAAGAACAAGCATAAGAAGTTCAAAAAATGGTGGAAGGAAGAGTATTTTGCATAGATCCCATGACTAAACTAAAAATATGTGAAATAAAAATTCCGTTCATATATTGAAATCACGTTTGATCAAGTCTCGTTAATAGTTTAAAAGTGATCACCATAAATATATCCGATGGAGCCACTATTTCAATATTGCATTATATACCTGCAAATTTTCAGACAAAAATACAAAAGAATCAAGCACCCACCTCAATGGGGAATCATATGAGTTTTGGTTACTTCACGTTGTGGTAACCCTTGCTTTATTGATCCACCTTCTCAGAAACCACCTACCTCTGGCGAAATCTACCGGCAAGCAGCGTAAGAATCATTGGGTAGATACATGTTCTAAAATTGTGCCAGTGCGAGTGGTATGCTAAGTTCCAACCTCCAGGTTTTGTAGCCTTCCAATGAACATAATTAGAATTTGGAACTTGGAACTAGAAGCTGTGAACATAACTGGTAGCTGGGAGGTCACCAACCCAATTAATTCATACTGCATGGAAAGTTGAGATGACATTCACAACTTAAAGTTGAGATTTATTACTTCGTCTTGTAAGCTTTAACTATGTAACCTTTTCATCATTTCATGCTATCAACTATTGAGATTGGATCTTGGAGGCATTAAGGAGTCAGGACGAAGTCACCAGAGACAATGAGGGTAATCCCGACTCCCGTCACTACAGTTTGCCTGTCTTATTGTATGTCTATATATATATAATTTAAAACTTGTCAATTTTCAGTACGCCCATCAACATGACTTTTTCAAAAATTATTGGAAAGTTAGGGATGTGTTGTGGCCACAACCACCACCCTATTAAAACCTGCCTTGATATCATATTTTGAATGGGTCCCCTAAAAAAGTTGGTCTTTCACCTTTCCGAATGATCTGTTTAATTCCAGGGATTTTAGCTCTCTGCCATATGATTCATCCATAACCCTCTCTAAGCCCTTCATTCATATCCTCATCGAGAATTTTTCGACCCACGAAACCTTCTATTGCATCATTATTCCCATCATAACTCTTTACAGCGGAAGTACTTCACAAAGCATGCACAAATCACCCCTTTTCTCCTATCGGAATCAACACTAAGGCATGATGTTCACTGTTATACTCCAGACCCGACGGCATTATTAACCATACTTTTTATATATTGGGTCTGGAAACATATCACAATCGGCGGGAGTCAAAGCTGAGCCATAAGGCCGATGTGATATAGCGGACTCGACAGGGCTATCAACTACAATACATGCATTATCAGGTCCGCTTCCCCAATCGCTTATCGCAATCGGTGGAACCCGGGGGTTATGCAATATGCAAAGGAGTGATATGGTGGACCCGGCGATAATTATATGCCCGTGTACATAATTTTTCAAGTCTGGCCTTATGGTCGGCCGCAGATTTTCCCGTGTTTTCCTGTGTATTCGATAAAATGTTGTGGTCCCGATTTTTTAAAAGAAAACCAGGTAAAGTGAATGGTCTGCCTATTGAAGTGTGCCAATGGAATCTTGAATAATAATGAATATTATGGGCAATGGGAATAGAGGTTATAATAGGTTGAATGGCTTAATAATCATGATTGTTCTGCGTTGTGAGATTAATAGAAATGGTGACTGAATGCAATATTTGTGTTTTTAAGCATTTCTGTTATATTTTTTATATCCATAACTAATGATTAAATATCTCTGCAGGTGAGGATCAAGAGATGAGAGGCGAAATTGAAGCATTCGTGGCAGCGCTTATCCATTAAGATGTTAGTTCCTCAAGATACACCCCAAGGCATGCCAGATGTGGGATGATGAGCGCAACATCTTTAGTTTCCTTTAGGAAATGATAGGGAATAATAGCCACTCCACACAGGTGCAAAGAAATGATACGCAGTCATTCTCTGTTCCATCGACATCCATTTCATTCCCCCAGGAAGTAGAATGCTCCAGCAAAGGTGACCTCGACGTGTTAGTAGTTTCACCGACCATTCTCATCTGTATATTTTGATCTGTGTAATGAAAAGAGGGGAGGTGAAAAGTCATGGAAGACCGAGGGTCATTTCCTGCTGCATAAGTATTACCTCTGGATAGGAGAGGAGGGATTTTTGTTTGGAGATAACAACTTTGATTTATTGTGAATAAAGAACATTGTTTGGTTCAAGAAGGAGCCTGTTGTTTCAGATTTATTTCCCTTTTCTCTGATATGTTTAGAATTAGTGTGTTGTTTCTGGTATAAAGACAAATGTGATTTGCTTTGGGCATATTGATAACTAGTAGTTCATGGTTATTTGAATGAAATTCAATAGCATTGATAATTCATGAAAGGTTGCTGATTCTAGACTTTGTTAAACATCAATTGCAAATGCTATTTGTATGGAAAGGAATGTATAATCCCTGTATAAGTAATTAGATTGCGATTAGGATTTAATACAACCTTGTTCTTATGTGTACTAGTAATTGATTCATTTGGACTTGGGATTTATATATAATGTTTAACCTCCTTTTGTTTTTTCCCCTGCGGGATAGATTAGGATAGTTAGGACTAGATTAGAGTAGTTAGAAGTAGTGTAGATAGGACTTGATACACATAGGTTAACTGTTTTGTTTGTTGATTTAATTGAAGTCTTCCTCCAAGAAGCAATATTTCAACATATATAGCAGTTTATGGGATCCTTTAAAACCGGTTGGAGCTAGCCATCCCAAATGAAAGCAGATCTAATTGGGGTCTGTGATCAGGATAGTTCCCCTTGTTGGTATAGCGAAAATTCGCCATGTCAACAAATTAGCGCTAGAAGGAGGGCCTGAACCGCCATCCACATCTTTTTATGATTTCATCTATAAATGCCATGGATTCGAAAAGATTAATGCATGGATTGTAAAGGTCGAAAAGACCCTTCCTCCCATTCGGAAAAGCCTCATTTTGAAGAAGAGACATTGTGGGAGTATCCTGTCACCCAGGCTTACACTCGTTCCCTATCTCAACTCTCCATCTTTCACTCTTTACCCCCGACAATTAAAAGAAAGCCAAGGATCTGTTCCATAAATGAAGAGACATCTGTAGCCCAGTCTCTTGAAGATATTGTGCTTGAATCCTTGCAAAGTATCGACACTCCCTGGGAAGAAATTTATGAAGATCCACTCTCTGAAGGTAATCCCTGGCCTGATTTGGGAAATCTTAATAAAGAAAGCCTTGAAGAAACCTTCAACCAGAACATCCCTATCCACGATATGGCTAACATTCCTCTCCCAGGTGGGAACCAGCTTCAACCAGGTGGGAACCAACTCCCACCTCCTCCGGGAGCACTTCCTCCTTGGCTCACTCAGGACGTCGTAGCGGTACCTGGGCAGCAACATCCCTTACCCAAGAATGCACAAAGAGTATTGCCTAAATTCGACCCTGAGCAGGTAGATGCAACTAATAACCATATTCACTATTTCTTCCTCACCGTGCGCATGTTGGGGGTAGCCGATGAAGATATAGTATGTCGCCTATTCCTTTTTACTCTGATTGGTGCGGCCTCCACATGGTACTTTAGCTTGAGAACAGGATTGATCACCTCGTGGGCTGCCTTTCAACAGGGCTTTTTAGACAAGTATGGCGATGACAAAACCCCTGTGGCCTTAGTTCTAGAACTATCCCGCTTGAAAATGGAAACCAAAGAAAAGGTCAAGGATTTTAACATCCGGTTCAACACCTTGTTCAGCAGAATCCTGGCTAATGCTAGACCTACTAAGGAGTTGCTCATGGAATTTTACATCGCTACTCCCCCTGTCCCTACTACGATGTGGGTCAAAAGGAGTAACACACAAACCTTACAGGGTGGTATCGATGAAGCAGTAAAAGTCGAGAATGAAATGATCAGTCTCACAGCATGTCATCATACAACCGGAGAAAAGAAAGCCTCTCAAGCATCCAAGAAGAATAATGGAAGTGATAACAAAGGGCTGAAATCAAAGAAAAGGATACCACAGATGTAGAAGGTTTGCATTGGATCATTAAGAAATTGACAAACACAGTCATCGATATGAAAAGGAATTCTGGAGAGAGTACAAGTGGGAATGGAGGAGATTATAACAACATAAAACCTTTTAAACCATTCTACCGCAAAAAGACAGAAGGTGGTCATGGTCCACTTGCATTTCCTGCTCCACCCAATGAAGGGAATTTAAATACAGAAGAGCTGGCTCTTATCAGATTGCTCCTTAACCAAGAAGAACCTATAGCGGAGCTAGAGCTAGAACAAGAAAATGAGGAAGAATACCAAGTAGAAGAGCCCGTGGACGAAAAATCTCAAATCAATGTACTGTGGGATTTCTACATAAATAAGAAAAATGACGACAAAGGAGATAGTATGGAAGAAATCCACACTAATGAAATCCATACACGAAGTAAAGGGCCACTTATGGGCATGATGAAGCCTGTAGACTAGACAAAGAAAGATGTTTGCCCTTTGAAGGCATCCACTCCGAAGGTTCCTATTGAGGGGAATAAACCTAGTGGTGGTTCCAAGAGTACACCAGTCGTGAACTATCCTCAGAAAGAAAATGCATCTCCAAATGCAACAAAGGCGACTCACAATGGTAAAGTCCCACCTAAAAATGAAAAAACTGGTATGTTTACTCTACCCTACCCTGTTTATAACATTGATTACAACATTGTGGATGATCTTAAGAAATCTCAAGCTAATATCACATATTTTGATTTGTTAAAGTTAACGCAGTAGAGAGATCTGCTCTTAAAAGCTATGAATGAACGAAATTGCAAATCTCCCACCATTCCAAGCAGCCAAACCTAGAAGTCGGTGTCTAGACTTGTTAGTACCTCCAGTACATCCCAAAAGCCACCAACCATGGAAACCACTCTGTCAAAAATGAATCGAACCCCCCAAGATGTTGGTGTGGCCATGATAGGAAGGAAATCAAAATCCATGACTCCCCTTTTCCTTATCACATTTGAAATATTCAACATGAATGTACACAATTACTTAGTAGACTCAGGTGCCTCATTCACTGTGATGCCTTACGCTATTGCTAAAAGACTTCATGCGATACTTGAGAAAACTGGAAATCGAATTATGCAATTAAACAGGACAAATGTGAAAGTAATTGGGAAACTGAAAGATGTATTGATTCAGATGACTACTAAACCACAGTACACACAAGTCATTGATATAGTTGTAGTCGACATACCCGAGGCTTATGGAATGCTGCTTAGTAGGGACTGGTCAACAAAATTGAATGGATATTTCTCAACTGATTGGTCCCATCTCTTGCTGCCTCAGAAGGGAAAAGGTGATATGCTGAGAGTTGATCGAGAAAGATACATGAAGTATGTAGTGATGGAGCTAAATGGTCCCAATGAACCTGTAATGTTTACCAACTCTATCCTTGGGAATTATAGTTTCAATGTTTATGCCACAGAAACCTGTTTTGGAGAATTCCATGTGGAAACAATTGAAGAAACTGCAACAAACACATAGTTGGAAGCTCTCCCTTGTAGTCCAACTAATGAACCACCTTGTAATATAGTAGATGATAGAACTAGTTTCGTAGGAAGCAATTAAATTGACGTAACACTAGACTCTATATTTTTGACACTCTATTTTGATGGCTCTAACTGCCTTGAAGGTGCAGGTGCTGGGAGCATTCTCGTTGATCCACAAGGGAACCAACATCTGATGGCCAGTCGGCTGGAGTTCACATGCACCAACAACATGGCATAATATGAAGGCTTGTTGCAGGGCCTGAAAAAGGCCATTGATATGAAGGTAAAAAATCTTAAAGTTTTTGGTGACTTGTAGATAATTGTGGACCGGGTAAGGAAAAGGATACACTGAAATTCGCCACACCTGGTAAGATACCAATATGAGGTATGGAACTTAATTGATAGTTTCAATTCTTTTAATATCACATACATACCTTGAGGACAAAACTAAGATGCCGATCTAATGGCTGGTATGGCTGCAAAACGTTTGCTGATTTTAGATTAAAGAAGAATAAATGTTATGTTGAATTGATTTTCAGACCATCCATGCCTGATAACATCTCAAATTGGCAGGTGTTCGAAGATGACGAGAAAATCCTTGAGCTCTTGAATTGTGAGAAGATATTCAAGAATGCAATCATTGATGAAAAGGAGCATGACATGCTTATGAATGAGAGGGAAGATGAGGAAAAGGATCAGTCCAATATGATTCCCAAGTCAGTTGTCAAGATGGAGCACTTGTATGACTTGCATGATAAATTCAAAAGGTCGACCAACTGCAAAACGCATAGCTCATCCATGAAGTATGAATCGATCAACCTTGGAACCAAAGAAGACCCAAAAAATGTCAATTTGGGCTTGGGGTGCTCTCCACAAGAGAAGGCTGCATTTGTCAAGCTATTTAAAAAATACAAAGACGTCTTTGCATGGACATATGGCGACTTAAAAACCTTTGATACCATCATTATGCAACATGTAATTACTTTGGAAAAGGAGGCTAAGCCCTACCAACAAAAGCTTCGCAAGATGCACCCAACCCTGGAACCGTTGCTGAAGAAAGAATTAAACAAAATGCTGGATGCTAAAGTCATCTTTCTGGTCAAACACACCTGCTGGGTAGTCAATCTCGTGCCAATAAGAAAGAAAAATGGAGATATCAGGCTGTGTATCGATTTGAGAAACCTGAACAAGGCATTGCAAAAGGATAACTATCCTGTCCCTTCTATGGAACACATTCTTCAGTGCGTTTCTGGGTCTGAAATGTTGTCCCTATTAGATGGGTTTTTAGGATATATCAAGTGTTGGTATCTAATGGGGATCAAATTAAGACAACCTTCAACACTAAATGGGGCACCTACACATATCGTCAAATGCATTTTGGACGTATTAATGTGGGCGCCACATTCCAGAGAGCTATGGAAATAGCTTTCCGAGGGTTGATTAACAAATCAGTAGTGGTTTACATGGATGACATCACTGTGTATTCATTTCACAAAAGAGATCATATGTATCACCTGAAACAGATTTTTGAAAGATGCCGAAGGTATGGAATATCGTTGAATCCCAAGAAGAGCGTCTTTGCAGTCACAGAAGGGAAACTACTGGGTCATATCCTCTCTAAAGAAGGGATTGCTATTGATCCTGAAAGAGTAGAGACCATCATGAGAATACAGCCCCCTACAAATAAAAGGGCAATGCAATCTTTCTTTGGGGAATCTTGATTTCTTTAGGAAATTTGTTTCAGGGTTCGCAAAAATAGTGCGTCCCATGCAGCTAATGATGAAAAAGGACGTTGTGTATAAGTGGAGCGATGAAGCTAAGAAATTGTTTCCACGAATCAAAGAAGCCATAGCAGAAGCTCCTGCATTAGTCAGCCCCAATTTCGGCAAGGTATTCTTCTTGTACACTTTTGCTTCTGATCTTTCATATGCTGCGATCCTCACTCAAAAAAATGTTGAGGGCAACAAAGTCCCCATTTCCTATATGAGCTCTAATCTCCAGGGAGCAGAACTGAACTACCTAGACGTGGAGAAACAAGGCTTTGCGGTTTTTAAGGCCATAAACTTTTCCGCCCTTATTTATTAAAGTCCAAGACTAAAATGATAGTCCCCCTTCCTGTTGCAAGAGCCCTCTTCATGCAGAAAGAAATGGGTGAATGGAGAGGAAACTGGATAACCGCACTTCAAGAATTTGACCTCGAGATTAAGCCGACAAAGATAGTTCGAGGGCAGGGATTGTGCAGGCTAGTAGTAGAAGCCTTGGTGGATAGAGAAGGGGTGTCCGAAGAACTAGAAGCGCAGAACCTACAGAATGCACTAGTGGAATTCAGGGAGGAGCCCCTATGGATTAATGAAGCGTTGATGTGTGAGCGCGAAACGTCGGAAGCCCTTTTGGATCCTGAGTCGTGGTATTACAACATCCGCTTTTATCTTACACGGGGGTAATGTCCTGAACACATGGATGCTTCACAGAGGAGAGCACTTAGATTTAAATCTAATCAGTATCACTTGGCCAATGACACATTATACAAAAAAAATTATGATGGAATCTGGCTGAGGTGTTTGGAAAAGGATGATGCTGACCATGTCTTGAAAGAAATTCACGACGATCCAGTAGGTGGTCACTACGGCAGAGAGACCACTGCTCAAAAAATATTAAGAGTTGGATATTATTGGCCCACAGTGTTTAGAGACTCGCATGCCTACGCTAAAAAATGCAAGGTGTGTCAAATCACCGCAGGACGAGAAAGAAAACCAGTTGTTCCCCTCAGGCCTGTTATGATTTATCGTCTGTTCCAACAATGGGGTCTAGAAGTCATAGGCGAGATCACTCCAAACTCTTCACAGCAGCATAAGTATATACTGACAGCGACCGACTACTTCACTAGATGGACTGAAGCCATCCCTCTTTGGAACGTGAACGAAGATGAGGTAATATCATTTATTGAGAAATTCATTATCAACAGGTATGGCATTTCGAACGCTCTCATATTTGATAATGCTTTTTACTTCTCATCACTGAAATTGAATGAATTTTCTATTGATAAATCAATTCACATAAGGTATGCATCGAGTTATTATCCCTAGGGAAATGGAGTTGCAGAGTCCTTAAACAAGAACCTCATACACATACTCCGTAAATCTGTCGCTGACAACCAGAGGAACTGGCACAATGCTCTAACAAATTCCCTTTGGGCCGATAGGGTCACCCCAAAAGTGGCCTTAGGAAACTCCCCATACTTCCTCATCAATGGACAGGAAGCCATCTTTCCTCCAAATGTTACCCTCCCCTCTTTACAGCTCTCCCAAGCTTCAAGAGGAACCCCTTCAGCCTTGCTTCAAGAAAGGATCAACCAACTGGTGAGCTTGGAGGAATTGAGATACAAAGCCATAAATAAATTCAGAAATAACCAAATGATTGTGAAGAGGTGGTTTGATCGCCATCTGGCAGGAGATAAAGATTACCAAGTAGGAGAGCTAGTCCTAAAATAAGACAAGTTGAATGAGTGTTTCTGGGAAAACTAGTGTCTTTTTGATTGACTAGCCCCCTAGGTTTGGCAGCTATCCTAGAAACAACAGTTTAAAGCAATTCGTGATTTCTTCTATGCATAATAGATAAGAGAAGGATAAAGGAACCAACTTGGATCTTCCGCTTAACTCCTTGTTTGATCTCTCTCCCCCTTGATAGAACTTGCAACTCCTCTCCATACTTATCTTGCTTGGAGAGTACCTGTAGAAACACAATAACAAAGAACCGTAATAGCATCTTGATGTATTATATCATAATCATTACAGAATCAGAAATATAATGAACATATAATGGCATTCACAAATAATAACATTCACAATTGCACAGTTATATGGAAGAAAACTCAAAGAACTTTATTAAATATAAGGGAGAATTACAACCCAGTTGTCTGATCCAGCATCATCCTCCCAGCATCAAAGCCCTCTTCACCTCATGAAATAGCAAGATCACCCAACAATAGAATGCTCTTTCTCAAATACAAACTATTAGCACCTACTTGCAATTCACAATATTCTAGCCTTTGGATCTCTTAGATGGGGGATCCATTTATAGATGTGTGCAAGGGTGTGAGTCATCTCTGGGGTTTGATTAGTGTCATTCCATTTGTTACATTTGGTTCCACAAGAGGGGAGATAACTGAAGTTTAAAATCTCTTACTCATCCATGGGCGAATTCAGAGAGGCAAGTGTCAGAGGGGAAGTTTCTAGAAGATTCTATGAGCATCCACTTAGCAAATTGTCCTGGATATTTGTCCATCCTCGTTCATCACACCCCATAGAAGGCCTCATCAGTATGCATCGCACCTGGCTAGTGTAGAAGTCAGTATGCATTGCACCTTGATAGTGGAGCAGTTAGTATGGTCCAGTTTATGCCAATTCTGGATGGTTTTTCAGGTGGAACTTTTGGGGAATGATGTAATCAGTTGATCATGATCTTTTAGGGTATGAAACAACACTTTTAGGGGTTAGAAGAGCCCTAGTTTATCGACATATAAGATTGGGGTTGTAGTGCCCAAATATGTCTATAACAGTTGCCCCCTAAAGCATGAAGTTGTAAATCTTTGATGTCGGGTGAAATGCTTTATCATGAGGATCCGAGGTTTTCAAAACTGGAAGGTGACCTATATAAGATACAATACAATACATCATCATAATATAATTTTCATGATCTAGCTGAGGCGGGCATTCCCATGCTCAGTTTTATAAATTCATTTCATGTACATAGAACAGATAATCGTCTGCAGTTGCAGATTGGTGATTCTTCATATGTAGAGTCATCATCCCTGGCTTGGATGACTATCTGTGCAGCTTCTGTGTACATTTGATGTCTTTATATCCCTGAATATATCGCAGCCCGGATGGATGAAACTAGATCCGGGGTCTTCAAACTCGTTCAATCTTCACCCGATGTACAAGTCGATCCATGTGAAAAGATGTTCTGAAGTCGAACATGGAAAGACATCGCTTGATTACCAACCAATAATGTAAGCTGTTAATAGATGCGAGAGGAATCACCGATAATGATGATGATCCTCATGTTGGCATTATGTTTTCTGGTATGACTGTATGTTACAGATGTTGTACTTGATGGCAACTCCAGTGGTAAGGCTCTCAGTTTGTTGAAAATTAAGAAGGACGCAGGCAATCGGTTCAGAAAGTGCGTCCCTGTAGGTATACCATGCAGAACCCGTGTCCAGGGACGCCGGCCAGCCGTTCAGGGGGTGCGTCCACCCAGTGCACACATTTCAAGGCAGAGAAAAGCACGCGGGGGTTTCTTGTGTGGTATCTAGCCGACGGTTTTGTGTTTCTATGGTGTCGGCTCGTGGTATTGTTCCATGTTTTGGGGAGGAGCTTGCCTATATAAAGCAAAGGAGTTCATTTGGATTGAGCAATTGTCTTGGGTTGAATATCTTATTTGGTGAGATCTAGTCCAGATCTAAGAGGGCGAATCTTCTAATGGACTGTGATCTCTATGGCGCATGATCAGATCTATAGATCTGACTGATTGGGTTTGTCTTGAAGTCTTCATATCATTTATATCTGAAGGGTTGCAGGATCAGTGAAGGGAAAGTGCGCCGAGACGTAGGTACGGTAAAGGGCAAGTGCGCCGAGATGCAGAATAGTATAGAGAGACCTACGTGTGGACGCAGGGCGATCAAGGTTCAGGTGCGTCTCTGAAGCAGAAGGACGCGACGCGATAGTATTTTCTGCTGCGTCTCTGTAGCGAAAGACGCGGCACGATAATATATCTGGGTGCGTCCCTGAAGCAACAGAACGCAGAGAAGTCAAAGAAATAGTGCGTGGACACGCAGTAGAGCAGAAGGACATCTGTGTGTGGACGCAGAGTAGCAGAAAGTTAACGGTGTCTGGTCGCAGGCCACAGAAAGAAAAAATGCGTCTTTGTTTTAAGATGTTCTGTTGATTGAATTTCTCTGTTGATAAGGTGTTCTGGGTTGGTTCTGTTATTGCTGATCTGATATCTGTAGTGGTCTATATCTGTTATGTACTTGTTGATCATCTGATGCTTTATGAAAAGAAGTAAGGGGTTGTAGCTCCCTTCCAGGAGTAGACTGGAAAACGAGAAAGAGAGAGAGTTGTAGCTCTCTGCAGGTTGCAGCCTGCGTACTGGTAAAGGACTGCACCAGTACAAAATCATTGTAAAAGAAGTTTCTAAATTGAAAGAAGATAGAGACATATTGCAGCAGGTGGTTTTCACCCACATTGGGTTTCCACCTTACATCTTGTGTTCTATGGTGTGATTATCTGTTTTTCATGCTCATTATTTTATGGTATTGATATGCAAAAATAATTCAAAGATCAAATAAGGAAGTTTTATTAAATTGCTTGATAATACTGATTCACCCCCCCTCTCAGTATTATTTCCAACAATTGGTATCAGAGCAGGTCCTTCAGAGAAGCTTGATCGCTTGAAGGTAGATCGTTCATCATGAGCAACTACGAGAAAGAAGCATCAATCAGGCCACCGATTTTTGATGGGACAAATTTCAATTATTGGAAGGTAAGAGTTACTGCATATCTTCAATCTCTTGGTACAGAAGTTTGGAACATTGTAGAAACAGGCTATGCTTTTCCTTCAACTACTCCTAGAGATCCAGCTGAGAAAAAGAAGTATGAAACAAATGCAAAGGCAGTCAGTACTCTATTAGGAAGTATATCCCAAACAGAATTCATGAAGGTCATGCACTTCAAATCAGCAAACGAGATATGGGACAAAATGATCACTAGCTATGAAGGAGATGAACAGGTAAAACAAGCTAAACTTCAAACTCTCAGGATTCAATATGAGACTCTCAAGATGTATAATGATGAAAGTGTGGCTAATTATTTTCTTCGGGTAGATGAGATTGTTAATTGTATGAAAAATTTGGGTGAAGAACTAAAAGAGACTATAGTAGTTCAAAAGATTCTAAGATCATTATCCCCCAAGTTTGAATCTAAAGTATCTGCAATAGAAGAAAAGGAAAATCTTCGTGTTCTCACTATGTCTCAGCTACATGGAATTCTAACTGCTTATGAAATGAGAAAGGGAGGTCCATCAGACAGAAGGGAAGCTGCTTTTAAGGCATCAGGCAAAGAAGATTACTATGAAGCAAGCCATGTTCCAGAAGAAGAGGAAGAAGAATCAAATTTTGTCAGAAATCTTCAAAGGGGTTCTGGAAGGTTCAGAGGTAAGCTACCTTTCAAATGCTTTGCTTGTGGAAGAGTAGGTCATTATGCTGCAAAATGTCCTTATAAGGATAAAGGAAAAGAACCTGCTAGATGGAACAAGAAACAAAGTGCTAATAAGAAAAGCTACTACACCCATGAGATAGTGATGGCTTATCAAACAGCGATGAAGATGAACAAGGTAATAAATATAAGCTGTTAATGGCATTTGAAGATGATGATTATGAGGATGCTGTAGATGTGGATAATCTCTATGATGAAATTACTAGACTCAAGAGATGCATAGAAGAAAAGAATGTGATCATTGATACTTTGCAATTTCAAATTGATGAAAAGGAAAAACATCTTGAAAAACTAGAAGGTGAAATTGTTGGCCTCAGAAAAGAAATTGAGAAAACAAAAGCTATTAATCTTAAGTTTGTCAAAGGATCTGAAACTTTGGATGAGATTATCAATGTGCAGCGGTCTCCTCTAAACAAGACAGGTTTGGGCTATAATGGAGAAACCTCTCAAGCATCCACCTCAAAAAGTTATCTTGATGCAGCAAGAAGAAATGAGCAGAATAACAATGAAGATAATCAGGTAAAGCAGGGACGAATTACAAACAGAAACTATCAGGGACAATCCATCTTAAGGGTGAACAAAAGCTACAACCAGCCACAGGTAAAATCTTCTCAGTTTGGTTCAAGAATAGATGAAAATAGAAATTACAATCAGTTGGCTGGTAGATTCAATAACCGCAGAAGCTTCTTCAATGGACAATGCTTTTCTTGCCATAACTTTGGTCACAAAGCAGCTCAATGTGTTGCATATAAAACAATCATGACTAGGGAAGCTCAAAAACAAAGAAGTATGACAGGGATTACAAAAAGGACCTATAACAACTTTTCGGTTCTTGAAAATGAAGTTGAATGTTCTATCTGCAATAATTTTGGTCATGAAGACTCTGAATGCAGGAGCAGGTTTCAGGAGAAAAAGGAACAAGCCACAAGCACCAAAACATGGAGAATAAAGGAACCTCAAACAGAAAGATGTGGGATAGCATTTTATGCAGAAGGACAGGAAAATCTATGGTACATTGACAGTGGATGTTCGAAACATATGACAGGTGATAAAGAAAAACTTGAATCTTATTCTACTTTAGAAAAGGGAAAGAAAGTTTCTTTTGGAAATGATACTCCTGCAACTATAAAAGGAAAAGGTATTGCTCCTTTGAAAGAAAAGGTCAAGGCTGGAAATGTTTTGTATGTTGATGGATTGAAGCATAATCTACTAAGTGTCAGCCAGATGTGTGATCAAAAAACCGAGGTTATTTTCAGATCGAATGGATGTCTTGTTCGTGATCTTGATACAGGTAAAACAGTACTCAAAGGCAAAAGAACTCCAAATAATCTGTACATATTTGAAGAAGGAGAACAACAATGCTATCTTAGCAAGGATGAAGAGCACTGGTTATGGCATCGAAGGTTGGGACATCTAAGCTTCTCACAAATAAGGAAAGCATGCAAATATCAGGCAGTTCGCGATCTTCCAGATATCAAAATTCCTGACAACACCATATGCAGATCATGTCAGTTTGGAAAACAAACCAGGACTAACTTTCCAGAGAAAGAGGGATCAGCTAGCATGCCTCTTGAGCTAGTACATACAGATACATGTGGCCCATTCAGGAAAAGAACACCTAGAGGAGAGGAATACTTGATATTATTTATTGACAATTTCTCCAGGTTTGTCTGGTTAGGACTTATGAAGCACAAAGATGAAGCATTCGAAAAATTCAAGACCTTCAAAGCCTTGGTTGAAAATGAATCAGGTCACAAAATTAAGTGCCTCAGATCCGACAGAGGTGGGGAATTTACTTCAAATGAATTTTTCGATTTCTGTGATGAACATGGGATAAGGAGAGAATTCTCTACAGCTAGAACTCCTCAGCAAAATGGAGTTGTTGAAAGAATGAACAGAACAATCCAACAAATGGCTCGTGCTATGCTTGATGAATCAGGAACTCCCGCAACTTTTTGGGGTGAAGCTGCACATGCTGCGGTTATTATTCTCAACAAGACAAATGTCCGGGTGAACAACACTCAAACTCCTCATGAGCTCTAGAGTGGTAAAACTCCTTCGGTAAAGCACTTCAAAATATTTGGGAGCAAATGCTATATCAAGAATACTGATGAGCAGCTTGGCAAACTTGAACCTAGAGCAGATGAAGGCATTCTTCTTGGCTATTCTCCACATAGCAAAGCATACAAATGCTACAATAAAAGACTTGGCAGAATTGTTGATAGCATTGATGTAGTGGTTGATGAGAAGGGATATATTCCTAGGCAAGTACATCATGAAGATATAGAAGAAGATGAAGGATACCCTCAAAGACAGAATGATGAAGAAGAAGAACCCCAAGGAGAACCTCAAGAAGAACCAGAGGAGCAGACAAGAATAGAAGAGAAAACTCCATCCAGATATGTTCAGAAGAATCATCCAGAATCTCAGATTGTGGGACAGAAAGAAGCAGGTATACAAACAAGAAGAACAGTTGCAGAAGCCTCAAGCTATTTGGCATTACTCTCCTCTACTGAACCACAAAATGTGAAAGAAGCATGCAAAGATGAATGTTGGGTGAAAGCGATGGATGAAGAACTTGAGCAAATCGAAAAGAACAACACTTGGGAGCTGGTTCCTAGACCAAAGGATAAGAATGTTATCGGAACAAAATGGGTCTTCAAAAATAAATTGAATGAAAATGGAGAAGTAATTAGAAACAAAGCCAGACTTGTTTGTAAAGGGTATGCGCAGCAAGAAGGAATAGACTTTGAAGAAACTTTTGCTCCTGTTGCAAGACTTGAGGCCATCCGAATGTTCCTTGCTCTCTCAAGTTTTCAAAACTTCAAAGTATTTCAAATGGACGTGAAATCAGCCTTTCTGAATGGAGACTTGGAAGAAGAAGTGTACATTGAACAGCCAGATGGGTTCATTCTTGGAAATGATCCAAATCTTTTATGCCGATTGAAAAAGGCTCTCTATGGTCTCAAACAAGCTCCAAGGGCTTGGTACTACCGGTTGGACAAATATCTTCATCAACAAGGTTTCTCAAAAGGTTCAGCAAATAGCAATCTGTATATAAAAGTTGAAAATGACAAATTGCTAATACTTGTTGTGTATGTAGATGACATTATTTTTGGCAGCAATGAAGAAGCTATGAGTCAAAGCTTTGCCTCGGTCATGCAAAAAGAATTTGAAATGTCCTTGCTAGGAGAACTGACATATTTCCTTGGTTTGCAAATCCAACAAAAGGAAGGAGGAATCTTTTTATCTCAAACCAAGTATCTCAAGCAGATTTTGAAGAAATATGGCATGGAAGATGCAAAACCTGTATGTACACCCATGGTCACAGGATGTAGTCTCAGTGCAAATGATGAATCTGCAGCAGTACATCAACCAACCTACAGATCTATGATTGGAAGTTTACTATATTTGACAGGTACCCGACCGGACATCATGCATGCAATTGGAATAGTTGGAAGATTTCAGGCAAATCCGAAGGAGACTCATCTTCAGGCAGTAAAGAGAATTTTCAAATATCTTCAAGGGACTAAAAATTATGGCTTATGGTATCCTAGAGATACAGATCTTACTCTTCATGCTTATACAGATGCAGATTGGGCCGGAAGCGTGGATGATAGGAAAAGCACAAGTGGTGGTGCGTTCTTTATGGGTTCCAGACTGGTATCTTGGTTCAGCAAGAAACAGAGTTCGATTGCCTTGTCTACAGCTGAAGTGGAATATGTTGTTGCTGCATCTTGTTGCACTCAACTCCTTTGGATGATGCAGACTTTGCAGGATTTTCAAATCACTTGTACACCACCTATCCCCATCTTATGTGATAACACAAGTGCAATCAGCATCTCAAAGAATCTGGTTATGCATTCAAAAACCAAGCACATACCAATCAAGTATCATTTTCTCCGGGAACAAGTGCTTGAACAGAAAGTCAAGTTGGAGTATGTTCCTTCAAAGGAACAAGTTGCTGATATTCTTACCAAACCATTGCCCAGGGACACGTTTGAATACCTCAGGCAAAAGCTGGGGGTTGTTGATGCATCATCTTGTTGAATCTCTTCTTATTGGTGGTGCAGGCTCAGGGGGAGCACATAATGCATTGTTGGCATTATGGAGAAGGAGATCTTGGAAATAGCTGCAATATGTCTCTATCTCTTTCATGGTGGTGCGTTGCTGCAGATCTGGTTCATATTCAGGGGGAGCATGAGCTTAGGGGGAGCATACCCTTTGCCCTTGATGTCAAAGGGGAAGAATGAAGCTGAAGTTTGTGAGGTTGCCATCAAGTCCAAAGGGGGAGATTGTTGGCATTATGTTTTCTGGTATGACTGTATGTTACAGATGTTGTACTTGATGGCAACTCCAGTGGTAAGGCTCTCAGTTTGTTGAAAATTAAGAAGGACGCAGGCAATCGGTTCAGAAAGTGCGTCCCCGCAGGTATACCATGCAGAACCCGCGTCCAGGGACGCCGGCCAGCCGTTCAGGGGGTGCGTCCACCCAGTGCACACATTTCAAGGCAGAGAAAAGCACGTGGGGGTTTCTTGTGTGGTATCTAGCCGACGGTTTTGTGTTTCTATGGTGTCGGCTCGTGGTATTGTTCCATGTTTTGGGGAGGAGCTTGCCTATATAAAGCAAAGGAGTTCATTTGGATTGAGCAATTGTCTTGGGTTGAATATCTTATTTGGTGAGATCTAGTCCAGATCTAAGAGGGCGAATCTTCTAATGGACTGTGATCTCTATGGCGCATGATCAGATCTGTAGATCTGACTGATTGGGTTTGTCTTGAAGTCTTCATATCATTTATATCTGAAGGGTCGCAGGATCAGTGAAGGGAAAGTGCGCCGAGACGCAGGTACGGTAAAGGGCAAGTGCGCCGAGACGCAGCACAGTATAGAGAGACCTGCGTGTGGACGCAGGGCGATCAAGGTTCAGGTGCGTCTCTGAAGCAGAAGGACGCGGCGCGATAGTATTTTCTGGTGCGTCTCTGTAGCGAAAGACGCGGCGCGATAATATATTTGGGTGCGTCCCTGAAGCAACAGAACGCAGAGAAGTCAAAGGAACAGTGCGTGGACACGCAGCAGAGCAGAAGGACATCTGCGTGTGGACGCAGAGTAGCAGAAAGTTAACGGCGTCTGGTCGCAGGCCACAGAAAGAAAAATTGCGTCTTTGTTTTAAGATGTTCTGTTGATTGAATTTCTATGTTGATAAGGTGTTCTGGGTTGGTTCTGTTATTGCTGATCTGATATCTGTAGTGGTCTATATCTGTTATGTACTTGTTGATCATCTGATGCTTTATGAAAAGAAGTAAGGGGTTATAGCTCCCTTCCAGGAGTAGACTGGAAAACGAGAAAGAGAGAGAGTTGTAGCTCTCTGCAGGTTGCAGCCTGCGTACTGGTAAAGGACTGCACCAGTACAAAATCATTGTAAAAGAAGTTTCTAAATTGAAAGAAGATAGAGACATATTGCAGCAGGTGGTTTTCACCCACATTGGGTTTCCACCTTACATCTTGTGTTCTATGGTGTGATTATCTGTTTTTCATGCTCATTATTTTATGGTATTGATATGCAAAAATAATTCAAAGATCAAATAAGGAAGATTTATTAAATTGCTTGATAATACTGATTCACCCCCCCTCTCAGTATTATTTCCAACACCTCAAGGTACTATAATACAATTCACGTGGTGTGAATATATGATCCAACGTCGAACACCATGCAAAATCTTTCGGTCGAAGGCCATTGATGTCAACTTGTCGCCGGAAGTGAGAAACTTGCCATTGAGGCATGCAAGCTTCAAAGTACTGAAAGGGTTGTTTCTAAGTCAACTTCTTGGATAATGAGCTGATGTCGACAAGAAGTGACTCGTCGTAGGAGGGCCTTGACGTATCCTACATCTACGACACGAAACGAAGAAAATGATTTTTCTAGAGGTGAAAACGATCTGATGACACAAGGTTCAAGAATGGCGGTCATGAAAAATGGAGGTTGAAGGTATTGCAGTGGATGAGGCATTAACTGGATGGTGAATTCTCAACTGAATGACTTCTCTTGAACATATCGGTGACACTGAGATGGATTGGTAGCGTTAACCCCAAAAATGGATGGTGTGAAAGACCAATGGTGAAGTGACCGGTGAACGGAATAACCCAACTTGACTGAATCATGGTGATGGAGTGAAAGTGTCATGTTCAAGAGCGACCTGCTACCATAAAGTTTTCAAGTTTTCTTCCCCTTTTCCCCAGTAATTGCTGACCAATACCTCTTTATTTTTGTCAAGCTTGAGGAGGATAACATATGCTTGTTCTATAATTTTCCCTTCGGGCAAACTTGTTGCTATGTTTTAACGAGTTTAGCGACAATGAAACTCATTCTTGTCTGGGTGGACAAGTTTTTCGCTATTGTTTTAACGAGTTTAACGACAAAGATAACTCGGTCCTTTTCATGTTTATAGAGTTTGAAAAGGGACTAAAATGAAACTATGTCTCGCTTGGATGAGTTTGTCGCTATTGTTTTAATGAGTTTAATGACAAGGATAACTCGATCCTTTTCATGTTTAGAGAGTTTGAAAAGGGATGAAAAGGAAACTCCAGCAGTTCTTTTTCGTAGGATAATCCCTTAAGTTTGAAAAAGATTAAAATAATACAAAAGGGATGACTTTTCGATCACTTTAACGAGCCGAAAAAGACAAGCGCTCGACAATATTTTCATATTTAATGAGTCTGAAAAGGGTTTAAAGAAGGCTCTTTTTTTAGGAATGAGTGGTGTTTAAGGTAGCAACCGGTTTTGGGTAAGTTGGAACTTCTCAAAAATGTCGATTTCTGGGAAAAGGTTGGCTAACAGGACCACTTGTCGTAGTTGTTCCTCAAAATGGTAAACAACCAAGTGGAAGCATATGATCAGCCAAAAGAATGGAGGTGATGGGAGGTACACAACCAAGGCTCAAAAGGCTGATGTAATGGCAATCACAAAGGTTATTTACCGAAGGTAGGTTCATTTTTGAATGAGCTTGAACTCTGGGCGAACATATGCTATGTGGTAGGTTTATTTTTTAACGAGCTTGAACCATGCGACAACATATGCTCGTGTTTTAGTTTTTCTTTTTATGCGAACTAGAAATGACAAAACTAAAAAGACAAAACTAAAAAGCTAGAAAAACTAAAAAGCTAAGGAACTACTAAGGTTAGGTAGGATGGTTTTTTGTCAGCGGTTAGACAAAACACTTCCTTTGCTTCATCCGCGGCGTGGATGAAGGTGAATGGTGGTCGGACCAATCACCTAACCTAAGAAGCTAAACAGCGAAATAGCTAAAAAGTTGAAAAGCTAAAAAAACTAGAGAATGAAATTGAAAAAGGTTTGCATGCCCCTAGCATGATGAAAAGGAGAATCTCTAGTAACCATATGGAAATCACTGTGGTTAAGCAGGATGGTTTTTGTCAGTGGTTAGACAAAACACTTCCTTGGCTTTGTCCACCAAATAGACAAAGGTGAATGGTGTGTCAGACCAATCACTTAACTTACAGGGAAATTCATATGGTAGGATGGTTTCATCCACAGAGTAGACAAAACACTTCCTGGGCTTCGTCTGTAGTGTAGACAAAGGTGAATGGTGTCTCAGACCAATCACATAACCTATAGGGAAACCTATCTTTTCAGCTGGGTTCGTACACCAAATAAACAAGAGTGCATGCCCCCTAAGCTTCATTACATTCACCAGACTACTCGCGGTAATTAGGTGGATGGAATGAAGGTTGAAGAGATTCGTTGATATATAAGGACCATTTAGGGATGATGGTTGACTTGGAGCGATGCTCGAACCGGGAAATGAAAGGCCGTCAACAGTGACAATTTTTCCTTCATGTGGGAACACATCACTCGGAAGAGTGTCGAAATGATAGCCTCCATGTTATAAACATAGTCTCATCCAAGGAGTAGATTGTAATCTAATGGGCCTAGGACTACCATCACGTTCAGGGGAATAGTTTTCCTTCCCAAAGTTATCGATAACTTAGGAAGGATCCCTAACGGTCGGCTGGTTCCTTTGTTAAAGCTTGACAAATTCTGTGTAATAGGCATAAGCGATGGCGAACCAAGCGCTTTCCAAGCAGTTGAGGAAAGGATACTCACTGATGCCCCTTCATCTATGATAGTGCCAGACACGATCATTTTGTAAACTTGTACCATGATCCGAAAAGGTACGTAAGATGGAAGGCAGGATCTTTCTAGTCGATTCTAATCAAAGGAATTGATTAGACTGCTTGGAGGGGGTACCAAATAAATGGTTGAATTAACCCTTTGAGTAGCGGGAACTGGGGGATTTTTCTCTTTTTGTGAAGGAACAGGCAGATTGCCCCCAAGTTCATTTGACTCTGAAGTAACAAAAAGAATTTGAACAGTATCGTTCTTACTCTCTTCAGGAAGGGTATGATCTTCTGAAGGTAAAACTGGGTCAACTGTCACCTCGACCTGTTGACTTTCGTCAGGTATGGACTCAGAAGATTCACTCTTAGTGAGAGGTGTTTCGATCAATGGTTGAGTTATGTCAGTCGGATTTTCAACTAGCAAAGGACTTGAGGAGAGTTTCCTGTATCCAGATGGAAGTTGCTACAGTGAAGCAGGACGGTTATGCAAGACTCTTTTGGCCTCATCCAAAAAAGGACAACGGGGAAGGGTATGATCCCCTTCACATAATGTACATGGAATTTTGACCCTTCTTTTCTGTCCACTATTACTAGTTGATGGTGTGCTGTCAACATGATCACCAGAGGTTGATGACACCGGTTGGTGCGAACGGGGGGACCATTCTCTCAAGATCCGAGGAATGCATGGAAATTCTCGATGAAAATGGTCTCCTCTACAAATTATGCATGGAGATCTGGGTTTGGAAAGCTTAGTGTACGGATTTTCACTAGATGCTGCATGGTTTCCCCCTTGTTGAATTGGCTTCTTCTTCTTCTTCTCCTCATCCACTTGGTTACTAGCATCGCTATTTTCACCAAGCGAAGAGGAAGAAGGGGAGGGAGAAACAAACGAAGAAGAAGGCGAACGGTCAACTTCAGTGTTAACTGGATGCTGATTTGACTGCTGAGGAATCACAGTATTTTGAACCACAGAGGTTGAAAACAGCCATATTGGCAGGCCAATGGTAAGTCTCGGAAGAGACAATGTGGCCATATGAGGAGCACCAATATTTCCCCAAGAAGTAAAAGGACTAGGATTCCCCTCCAAAGGGATTCGTTGATTGGTGGACTCCATTATCTAAAACTAAGATCAACGAAGGAACAAGGATGTTATTCCTAATTAATAAATTTTAATGACGCTTTGACACAACTTTGCTTTTTCAATTTTTAAGAGTCGAGAAAAAGCTAAAGATGACTCTAGTCCCCTTCGATTTTTAATGAGCCTGAAGTGACAAGTGCTTAGATGGACCTTTTCTTTTAAAGAGTCGAAAAGGAATGAAAGTGACTACTTTGGAAAATCTAGACAGAGGGATTACCAAACCAATCCCAAAACTGCAAAATACACCTTGGTGATAAATTAAAAAGAAATTACCAAGGACTTATGTACGGCAGTCAATCTTCCCAAATGCTGTGTTCAGTGCATTGCGATCAATAGGACGACAGACTCAGCTTCTTATGGATAAAGGATATAAGCCTATTGTGGTCTCCCAATATATACTCGACAGTACGGGGAGCACAATTCCGTGCTAGCATTTGTCGTATCAAAGAGGAGGCATCACCCAACCTTCGATGAAAACGATAGTTACTAGTTTTTACGACGCCAGAACACGTCTCTAGCCTAGACCTCTAGATGTGTTGTGTTAAGTTCCAAAGAGTTGTTAAGTTCATTGAAATTTATTTTAGAGTTGATCTTGTTTAAAGTTTTCCTTTCAATGGTTCACCACGTGATGTTGATTTGAAATTCCTAAAATGCAATCTAAAATGATAAACAATCGTTGTTTATTTTGATCAATGAAAATCCTAGCTACTAGGGAAAGAAGATTACAATTCTTTCAAACAAAGAGAAAAGAGCACACACTAGTGCATTTTCCTAAATCATTTTTTGCACACAAACTAAATGCAAATGCAAATGCATGTATTTGTTTTTTCGTTCCCCTTAATGTGAAAAAATGCCAAAAAGGAAAACTAAGTATAGCAAAGATCTGAAATATTTCTTTCAAAGTGACATTTTCAACAATTTCTTTTTCAAAATAGAAAGGAAGACTAAACGACACTTTTCAATTTCGAATAGAAAATGCTTTCGACACTTCAAATATCAACAAATCAAATCAAATACTTGACAAAAAGTTCAATCGACTATCCAGGGAAGGAAGACTCAATGACACTTCTCTTTTTGACACAAAACGACAGTTATGACACTTTTTGTACCAAAACGACAGATCAATTTAAGCAACTTTTCGACAAAGGATTGTAAATGATGGACAAATACATAAAAACATTTACTAATCCTAATCAATGGAGGCTAATCTATGTGACGCAAGGAGGCTTTAGTAAGGAGGCACTGTTCATAAGCAGCAAATCTACTAAATAGAACTAAAAACAAGGACAAAACCCCCAAATTTCAAGAATGGAAATAGGTTCAGTCAGTCATCGCACCTAGGCTTCACAGAAACAAGGATGCATCACACTTTGCAGGCTTGGGAGGTGCGATTCATACTGGTTCACAGTGACAGACAGTGCGATGGGCCAGGGAGCACAATTGAAATGGGTTTTGGCTCAAATTTGCAGCTGATTTCAGTGAGTTAAGCTGAGCTATGATGGACAGTAAAGAACAAAGTACAGAGGAAAGATCTCGAGAGGTTACTGAGCTACCAAAAGGGCATCTAGAATTCTTGTAAGTGAAATGTTTAATTCATAAACTAAACTGGAGATTGACTGAAGCAATATTCATCTACTATGCAATTTCAAAGCAAGAGTAGTTCGAAGGCTACCTGGCTGACTTCAGGCTCCATCTACAGTTTATAAAAAAAAAAAAAACAACAAACAAACATCTATCGATTCCCCAGCGGAGTCGACAATTTGTTTCTGGAAAAACTAGTGTCTTTTTTATCGACTAGCCCTCTAGGTTTGGCAGCTATCCTAGAAACAACAGTTTAAAGCAATTCGTGATTTCTTCTATGCATAATAGATAAGAGAAGGATAAAGGAACCAACTTGGATCTTCCGCTTAACTCCTTGTTTGATCTTTCTCCCCCCTTGATAGAACTTGCAACTCCTCTCCGTACTTATCCCGCTTAGAGAGTATCTGTAGAAACATAGTAACAAAGAACCGTCATAGCATCTTGATCTATTATATCATAATCATTACGGAATCAAAAATATAATGAACATATAATGGCATTCACAAATAATAACATTCACAATTGCACAATTATATGGAATAAAACTCAAAGAAATTTATTAATTAGAAGGGAGAATTACAACCCAGTTGTCTGATCTAGCATCATCCTCCCAGCATCAAAGCCCTCTTCACCTCATGAAATAGCAATATCACCCAACAATACAATGCTCTTTCTCAAATACAAACTATTAACACCTACTTGCAATCCACAATATTCCAGCCTTTGGATCTCTTAGAGATGGGGGATCCATTTATAGATGTGTGCAAGGGTGTGATTCATCTCTGGGGTTTGATTAGTGTCATTCCATTTGTTACATTTGGTTCCACAAGAGGGGAGATAACTGAAGTTTAAAATCTCTTACTCATCCATGGGCGAATTTAGAGAGGCAAGTTTCAGAGGGGAAGTTTCTAGAATATTCTATGAGAATCCACTTAGCAAACTGTCCTGAACATTTGTCCATCCTCGCTCATCGCACCCCATATAAGGCCTCATCAGTATGCATCACACATGGCTAGTGTAGAAGTCAGTATGCATCACACCCTGATAGTGGAGCAGTCAGTATGGTCCAGTTTAGGCCAATCCTGGATGGTTTTTCAGGTGGAAGTTTTGGGGAATGATGTAATGAGATGATCATGATCTTTTAGGGTATGAAACAACACTTTTAGGGGTTAGAAGAGCCCTATTTTATCGACATATAAGATTGGGGTTGCAGTGCCCAAATATGTCTATAACAGTTGCCCCCTAAAGCATGAAGTCGTAAATCTTTGATGTCGGGTGAAATGCTTTATCATGAGGATCCGAGGTTTTCGAAACTAGAAGGTGACTTGTATAAGATACAATACAATACATCATCATAATATAATTTTCATGATCTAGCTGAGGCGGGCATTCCCATGCTCAGTTTAAAGTCTCTTACTCATCCATGGGCGAATTTAGAGAGGCAAGTGTCAGAGGGGAAGTTTCTAGAAGATTATATGAGCATCCACTTAGCAAACTATCCCGGACATTTGTCCATCCTCGCTCATCGCACCCCATAGAAGGCCTCATCAGTATGCATCGCACCTGGCTAGTGTAGAAGTCAGTATGCATCACACCTTAATAGTGGAGCAATCAGTATGGCCTAGTTTAGGCCAATTCTGGATGGTTTTTTAGGTGGAACTTTTGGGGAATGATGTAATTAGTTGATCATGATCTTTTAGGGTATGAAACAACACTTTCAGGGGTTATAAGAGCCCTAGTTTATCGACATATAAGATTGGGGTTGCAGTGCCCAAATATGTCTATAACAATGAGCCAAAAGGTAAACACATGAAATTCCAACACTTACGGCTGGGCCCATTCCAAGTTGTGGAAAAAATTTGTCAAGGAACTTACAGGTTGAAAATTTTACAGGGAGAAACTAAAAAACTCCCTGTTAATGGCCAACATGTGAAGAGATACTTCCAGTAGCCACCACATGGTGGTTATCTCCTGAATAGGTTACATTTCCTTCTTTTCATTTCTTGTTTTCCTGCAAAGTTTATTTTCCTTCTGTTTTGAATTGTAGTCCTTTTCAGCCAACTAATTTCGGTCCTCCAATCTTGTTTTTACCTTTTCAGATTGCCCTCATTCGCCACCTTCAACTTTCGCCTCCTTCATTAACCTACTGATGAGTCTGCTGATCCTAAATCCATCATTACCTTGCAAATCAAACAAATTTTCAATGAGCCCATGAGAACTGGAAAATCAGAGGTGGAATTCAAACCGAAGCCACTCATTAGCATCTGTTGGGAACTAGGCGAGATCTGTTGATAACGTGGATACTTGGAGCATGTAGGGGCTTCTTTATAAAATGAAAAATGTGTAACTACAGCTGGACTGGCATGGAGGAACGTTTCATTTTGAATAAATCCCACTCAGACCTAGCCTATACTTTCCTGTAAGGTTTGTAGTCATTCTCCATTGATCCCATCCACCACACTAAATTGTCCAATACCTGTTATCTACAAGTAAATCTCCTTTCATGGGCTAAACTCACTGCCATATACCATGTGGAAAATCCAATTGTGCTCTAGTCCTTGTGCCTGAAACTTGGAGGACTTATTTAAAAGAAAATGCAATGTCAAGTCCTTGTGCCAATCTGGAAGGACAGGTTGTTTGGGAAGTCAGTTAGAGTAAGGACTGTTGCTAGGCTCAGAGTATTGGTTGACATAGCAATCCCAACCTTGCTTAAGCGGTTTAAAAATATGGCATGATCCATGATTGCGCTCCATTCAATCATATGAAAACATGGCACTGAAATTCTCATATAAAGTGCAGATAAACATATCTACATCAAGTGAGATGAACAATAAAGAGCTGAGGTACACACCTAAACCGGTATTGATAGACCAGTGATGGCCCCGGAAGGATTTTTGAAAGTAGGAAACAGGTAAAGGAAGGTCAATAAATTCCATAATATTACCATTGGAGAATGCTTGTCAAAACCCTATCAGTAAGTAGAAGCTATTTGTCTTTATCCCACCTGAAGCAATTAATGTTGAAGTGGAACCCATGCCTATCCATTTGTACAGTTTGCATTTCAAGTTTATCTTAACACCCTGATGTTCTATTGATCCAAGGTTTATTTGGAAACAGAGATAACTGGTTCGCCCAGCGGTTCGCCATTTGTTGTGGCCACAACCACCACCCTATTAAAACCTGCCTTGATAGCAATTTTGAATGGGTCCCCTAAAAAAGTTGATCTTTCACCTTTTCAAATGATCTGTTTTATCCTAGGGATTTTAGCTCTTTGCTATATGATTCATCCATAACCCTCTCTAAGCCCTTCATTCATATCCTCATCGAGACATTTTCGACCCACGAAACCTTCTATTGCATCATTATTCCCATCATAACTCTTTACAACGGAAATACTTCGCAAAGCATGCACAAATCACCCCTTTTCTCCTATTGGAATCAACACTAAGGCATGATTTTTGAGAAGAATCTTCGGCGAAAATCACATAGAGATATTTTTTGTCGATGCGTTTCAAACCAACCAATGTGGTTCATCATTAGGACAAGCTGAATGAACAGATCTTGCTATGTATTATAAATAGATAGGGTAGAATGTCCAATGACCAAATTTCCAGATCAGGTAACGGCTAAAATGATAACAGCTAGATTGACCAGGGAACGAGTAGTTAGACTATGAAGGGCATAGACTAAGACATGATGTTCATCGTTATACTCCGGACCCGACGACATTATTAACCATATTTTATATATATCGGGTCCAGAACCATATCGCAATCGACGGGAGTCAAAGCCGAGCCATAAGGCCGATGCGATATAGCGGACTCGACAGGGCTATCAACTACAATACATGCATTATCGGGTCCGCTTCCCCAATCGCTTATCGCAATCGGCGGAACCTGGGGGTTATGAAATATGCAAAGGAGCAATATGGCAGACCCGACGATAATTATATGCCCGTGTCCATAATTTTTCAAGTCCGGCCTTATGGCCGGCTGCAGATTTTCCCGTGATTTCCTGTGTATTCGATAAAATGTTGTGGTCCCGATTTTTCAAAAGAAAAACAGGTAAAGTGAATGGTCTGCCTATTGAAGTGTGCCAATGGATTCTTGAATAATAATGAATATTATGGGGAATGGGAATAGAGGTTATAATAGGTTCAATGGCTTAATAATCATGATTGCTCTACATTGGGAGATTAATAGAAATGGTGGTTGAATGCAGGATTTGTGTTTTTAAACATTTCTGTTATATTTTTTATATCCATAACTATTGATTAAATACCTCTGCAGGCAAGGATCAAGAGATGAGAGGCAAAATTGAAGCACTCGTGGCAACGTTGATCCATCAAGATGTCAGTTCCTCAAGATACACCTCAAGGCATGCCAGATGTGTGATGATGAGTGCAACATCTTCAGTTTCCTTTAGGAAATTGTTATCACAAAACCCAACCCTGATAGGCTGCTGATTAGGTAGACCTTGTGTAACTCTTTCAAACCAACTTTTGGTTGAGGCTTAGCCTCCTCAACCTGAGAGGGCTCTCTCAAAGGATTAATGATTTTGATAATGGATTAGATGGCTAACTCTATTAAACAAATGAAGAAGTATGAATGTTTGAACACAATCAGTAAGCATCCATTGGGCTTATGGAGTCAGAAAATCTTAGTATGATAACAGTATCAACTAAACATGGAAGTCAGGGCATCAACAGTTCAATATATAAGTTAACACATAGAGACATGTAGGAAAACACAGTCCATAAATGTATGAAGGAAGTTAGAGCATGTCAATGAGTTCTAAGTATCATACATTCATACTACTGCAGATAAGGAAATAAGGACAAACATAAGAAAGCCACCATTGAACTCCTTCTAAATCCTGAGAAGTAAAGCCAAAGTCTGCATTCATAAAAACATAATCTTCTACAATGGCACAATATGAGTCTTTCTCTAAAAATTTCCAACCCTTTGTACATTAGATCTTCTCCTATATATAGAGCCCTTTACATGACTTAGATTCCTCCTCTAGGATGAGGAAAATTTGAATTCTACCTGATCTAACACCTATTGACACTTAAAACTAACTATTAAATGCAAATGACAGCTAACTAGCAGTCCTAGAGATCTAAAACAATTAGGAGTGTAACTCCTCATTATGATTAAAGCAATCTTATCTAGGAATTAAAAACTCCTTTTGACACCTATAACTCCATGAATTCAAATTTTATGGTGCTCATAACCCTCCAGCTAGCCCTTGATGACTCATGCTTTTACTGCTCCTAGAAACTAGGAGATTGTTCCTTGCTCTGTTCTGGCTGAAAAATAGGTCTTGGGATAGAGCTCATATCTTCTCATAAAAAAATTATTTGGAAAAAATGAAGGAGGCTTTTGTGAACCATTCCGTGCTAAAAAAAAACCTCTCTTGGTTTTTTAAAACACCTTCCCTACCGCCCAGAATGTGTCTTTGAAAAACAGGTGTAAAACAGAGAAATATGCTTGTGAAAAACTGCACCTATAGCAGTTTCGTAGCGCAAGTTTGGTCCTTCATTTCTCCCAGATCATAATGGATTTGAAGAAAGTGGAAGATTTTTTTGTACTTCAGTATCTTAGGAATGAAAACCTCTTTCACTTTTCAGAGATGAGTTTTTAACTGCTCAGAAACTCTTCTAGAAGTTGACTGGTAAAAACAAGGAGACAAAGTTCCTCCCTTTTTGCTTTTGGTCTCCACAAGGATCTTCGAAATCAATTATCCCTATTATTTTTCATAAAATTGCATTGGATTATCTTGTTTTACATACACTTTAGACCTTGTCCATATATACGTGTGAAGACAAAACCCTTTAATGTTGCTTGATGTCTCATGAAAAATACTAGCTATGAAATGATGACCTCTTATATAGCTAAGAGTTCATAGATATCCTTCCTTCACTTGATTTGCCTTTGCTGGATACTTACACCTTGTAAATTCTCCCCTTTTAGACATTCCTCTTCAAAAATATTTCCTTTTGTATCCCAAAATTGGTCTACCAAAACATAATATGCAACCACAACAGTTTCGTAGCGCGCTACAAAATTGCTGTGCATTAGGCATCATTTACAGCAGTTTCATAGCGCGCTATGAAACTGCTGTGTAATTTTAAAAACACAGTTTGAGGCAAAAGCTTTAACTCTTTTGATCTTTCTTTTCCTTGTAATGGCTTTTCCGTCTGCCATGAAGTTGTCCAAAACTGAAAACATAGACACCACTCTTTTAAAGTAAACTTCAAAAGGCAATTTATCAAAATTTAGGACTTAACCATACTTGCTATGTGATTTCTCTTAGTTACGAATGTCCTTCATGTTGGCTTAGTTGTGTCTTCAGATCTTCAATTTGCCTTTTCAATTGCATGTTTCCTTGCCCTTTCCTTGAATTGGGAAATCTCAAGGTTGGTAGACATCAATTTCTTTTTTGACTTCCTCAAAGCTACATTCTTCTTCTTGAGTGCTAACTGCCTTGCTTGAGTTGAAATGGAAAACTCTGATGTATGCTGACCCTGAGCTTGCCAAGTGCTTCTTATGCATGAAAGGAACACGAAAGTGACCAAGACCAATTCTTCCTTACCTTACCCCTTTTCTTTGAAATTTGTTTAGTGATAACATAAATCATAGGGAATAATAGCCACTCTACACAGGTGCAAAGAAATGATACGCAGTCATTCTCTATTCCATCGGCATCCATTTGATTCCCCTAGGAAGTAGAACGCTCCAGTAAAGGTGACCTTGACGTGTCAGCAGTTTCACCGACTGTTCTCATCTGTATATTTTGATCTGTGTAATGAAAAGAAGGGAGGTGAAAAGTCATGGAAGATCGAGGGTCATTTCCTGCTGCATAAGTATTACCTCCAGATAGGAGAGGAGGGCTTTTTGTTTGGAGAGAACAACTTTAATTTATTGTGAATAAAGAACACTGTCTGGTTCAATAAGGAGCCTGTTGTTTCAGATTTATTTCCCTTTTCTCTGATATGTTTAGAATCAGTGTGTTGTTGCTGGTATAAAGACAAATGTGATTTGCTTTGTGCATATTGATAACTAGCAGTTCATGGTTATTCCTGGTTGTTTGAATGTAATTCAATAGCATTGATAATTCATGAAAGGTTGATGATTCCAGACTTTGTTGAACATCAATTGCAAGTGTTATTTGTGTGGAAAGGAATGTATATTCCTGTATAAGTAATTGGATTGCGATTAGGATTTAATACAGCCTTGTTCTTATGTGGTCCAGTAATTGATTCATTTGGACTTGGGATTTATATATGATGTTTAACATCCTTTTGTTTTCCCCCTACATGATAGATTAGGATAGTTAGGACTAGATTAGAGTAGTTAGAAGATGTGTAGATAGGACTTGATACACATAGGTTAACTATTTTGTTTGTTGATTTAATTGAGGTCTTCCTCCAAGAAGCAATCTTTCAACATATATAACAGTTTACGGGATCCTTTAAAACCGGTTGGAGCTAGCCATCCCAAACGAAAGCAGATCTAATTGGGGTCTGTGATCAGGTTAGTTCCCCTTGTTGGTATAGCGAAAATTCGCCATGTCAATAGGATGATGTGTAAATTTTGAAACCAGTAGTATTTAACGTGTAAAAAAGCCAAAAATGTGCATACAGGTGTAAAATTTAACCCCTGGTCCCGCCACTGAAATGGAACCATAAAGGATGCCATGAGTCCCGCAAATTACCACCAATGAGATGGGAAGTGAGTCCGTTGAAATGTAATTATAAATAACGTCATCAGTCTCGCCACTGAAATGGAACCATAAAGGACATTTCCATTAAAATGGAACAACTATAAAGGACACTGTGAATCCGGAAAATGACTACCAATGAAATGCACGAGGTTAAAAATAGCCTATGGGACAGATTTCTTCTTCATCTGGGTCTTGTATTCAACCCTTTTTTTGTGAAGTCTCACAATAAACACTCTCAGCTTCTCGACAAACCCCTCACTGAATAGATTATCTCAAGAGCTAGCTGTAGCTGCCAGAACATCTGCATAACTTTCCTTGCTGCCTTTTAAAGCCTCACATTCTGAGATGAAATGCTTTTCTATTTTCACTTTTGTGGAAGAGCAAAAAATACATACTCTTTCCTCCCACACTTCTTTTGGCATTTCCCAGCATCATGTTTCACAACAGAGTTAATGAGATTTAGTCCTTAATTGAGAAATAAGAATTTTGGCTCTCCAAGAAATATTGGCCCCTATGTACGCTTTTTGTTGATGATTATGAATGGGATTAAACTCTTCAATATATTACTTATTATTTCTCTCTAGTTCCTTCTCCAAGTACATTTATGGAACTTATCCATAACATAAGTTTTTATCTCTTTATTGTTTGTGGGACACATGCTTAAGAAAATACCCCATTTACCCATTTGTCATTTTGCCACATCCAAGTCTTATTTATTTTGCACAATATGTCATTAAACACAACCTTAGACCATCTTCCTTTTTCCATTTTCTCATTTTTTTTAAATACCTTATGACTCGCACCATATCAATTGCTTCAATAAAAACAACCCCTATTTCATTTTACAAAATAGCATAAATAACTTGACTTTTAATTTTGAATTTGTTTAAGTATAGCCTTACCTCACACTGTAAAACGTCTTTCTTCCAAATTTCCACTACCACTCACTTATTAATCTAAATTGCCCCATCTTTGCATGTTGTGATGGTGGCTGCTTCTTCAAAACTAATGTAACCTCATTTGATTTTTTTGTCTTATATTTAATCTATGTTTTTTCCTAAAGGATTTACGCTAATGTACGCCCCATATTTTCATGTTGTGATGGTGGTTGCTTCTTCAAAACCAATGTAACATTCAATTTTTTTGTCTTAGAGTTAATCTATGTTTGTTTGTTTGTTTTTTTTTTTTCCTGTAGTTACGCTAATGTACTTATTTAAAAATAAATTATAAATTTAGTTTTTATGTTTTATGTTTTACTGCCTTAAGTTGATTAGGTTTGTAGGTTTCTATTTTAGAAGGAAGTTTTTAGTATTTTAATTTAATTATTAATGATTATTAGATGGATGGTCAAAGATTTTTAATTTTTACTAGTCACAAATTAAAGGTTCAAATTGATCTCTAAATTAATTATGATTTTTTTTCTCCTATCTAATTAAAGTAATTGAAAAAAATTGTCATATGAATATGATTTATGGTTTTTAGGCATGTGGTATTATAAGCCGTGATATTGGCCCATGATATTGTAAGAAACATGACCCATGATATTGTAAACATGGAAAATTTTAAGAATGGAAAATTATCTTGAAGTTTAAGAACATTGATGAATCTCACTAGTACCTAATATGAAAACTATAAATGTTTATTGATATATTTGTAAAATTATTCAAATTTACAATGATTTTATATACAATCTCTATATAATGTTGGTGATTTTTAAGGTAAAATAATTTTATATTGTAAATTTTGGGCGAACCATTTTTATAAAAAATGGAAATTGACGAATCTTTTTTATAGAAAAATCATGGAAAATTAGCCCACTTGCGAATATTAGCCCCTAAAATTTTCCATGATTGTAAAAAAAACTATTTATAGGTTAAGAATATCCATGGTAAAGTGGGGTGATTCTTCTTTATTAAGAATCTTGTTACATGGTTTTTTATTTTTTATATTTACATATATGCTTAACTAATAATATTAATTCTTTTTATAAGTAATATAAAAAAATCATAACCTATTTCACAATCAAAATATTTTATAACAATATGACAAGATTCTTAACCATCGATATTCACCCCCACTTTACCATGGATATTATTAACTTGTAAATAGGCTTTGTTACAATATCACGGGCCAATACCATGGCTTATCAATACCACATGTCCAGAAACCATAACTTATTTCACAATATAAATAAATTATTTTAATTTAATTTTATAACACTTTTTTAATTGAAGCTAATAGGAAAAGGGTTATAATTAGTTTTTAGATATAACTAAACCCTTTATCCTCACGACTACTAAAAATATTCCCATAGAAATTAAATTAAGGTTTTAATAAAATTAAAGATGAAAATACTTTATATTTAAAGATGTGAAATTTATATAATACAAATAGTATTAGTAAGAACCAACATAGATCCATCTTAACTAAGGATCCAAGTGATGACAACAAGCAAAGTGAAAGGAAGAGAGGGTGAGGGGGAGAGAGGGAGGGAGATAGTGACAAAGTTGGAGGGTAGAGAGAGAGAGAGAGAGAGTGATGGGGGGGAGACAGAGAGAGGGAGGCGAGAGAGAGAGGAAATAAGAGAGAGAGAAGGGGTGAGAGAGAAGAATAGAGGGGGGAGAGAGATGGAGTTGGAGGGGGAGAGAGGGAGGAAAGAACAAAGACATAGGGAGATAGAGGTGGAGAGAGAGAGGCAGTGACAAGGGAGAGATGGAGAGAGAGAAGAGGTGGGGAGCGATATAGGGAGAGAAGGGAAAGAGAGAGAGAGGGAGGCACATAGAGAGAGAGAGAGAGAGAGAGAGAGAGAGAGAGAGAGACGGGGGGGAGAGAGAGACAAAGGGAGGTGGGAGAGAAAGGGAGAGAGAATACTCAAGAGAGAGAAGGAGAGAGAGATGGATTTGGAGGGGGAGAGAGAGGGAAAGAAGAAGAAAGAAATAGAGGGAGAAAGGTAGATAGAGAGAGGGAGTGACAAGGGAGCGATGGAGAGAGATTGAAGGAGAGAGGATGATGTAGGAGCATCTGGACTTAGCCAACAATGTGATGGTTTGTTCACATGTTGTGGATAAATGAGTTGAATTTCACTGACCTGAGTGGTCAAAAGTCAGTTTTGGTAGAGAGGGTTGGATCTCTCGAAAATTATCTTTACTTCATTATTGTAATAATTAGAAAATTGTCTTATTTTAGACTAAGGGATAAGTTGTTAGCATAGGTGTGTAATAGAGCTTAAAAAGAGAGATTTGATTGTTAGATTGATTAAAATAGAGATCAAGTTGTTAGTAAAGTTAGAATAGGATTTGATTCATAAAAGAAAAGAAAATGTAATGGAAAGGGATTAGCTGAGATGATTGAGATTTGAGTGAGAGGCAAGAGTTGAGTGATAGATAGGGTTTTGGGATTGAGATAGAGGTCAGATAAATTGTTGTAATTGAGCCGAGAGGGCCAAGACTCTATAACTACTATTATATTGAAGAAATTGATTCAGTGTGCAACTGTGTGTTAATCTTGGTGAAGACTCTCGTTTACCTCTATGTATCTGCGTTCTGAAACTTAACCAGGTATTTTCTCTGTTTTCACACTTTAATTGTAAATCTTAGTGTTTATGTGTTAATCACGGTCATTTAGTATTAATGGCGGAAGAAGAATGGCGGAGGAATAGATTTGGATTGTCAGATCGACGGTGATCAGCAACTGCAGGGATAGGAAAGTACGAATTTTCTTGATCGTGGCTGAAGTCCCGCACTCGATCCTAGCCATCGATCTCATATTCAACTTCTTAGATCACAATCAACTGCGGGAGTTAAGGCCATTTCAAATCGTGTGCTAGTTGAAGTCCCGCAAGCTGTATATTTGATGGCCTCTTATATCCAATGGATATCGGGCCATAAAGTGATCGAACTTTAAATTCAAAATTGGACCTGAACATTTATAGATCAAGGATTTATATTCCTTATCGGCTCCGTAAGGGCGGTTAAACATTGCACAAGTAGCTTGTCTGATATCATTATCCACCGTTGATCAAAGTGCAATGATCTCATTCCCGTGGCTGAAGTCTACTTCGCAGAAATCCATCACGATATCGCGGATCACACCAACATGTGACTCTTCATTGCATTTGTTGGGATCAAATTATCACTGTCCATTCCACTTAAAAATCCTCTTTTGATTATCATTTTCGACCATCTAACCTTCATATTCCAGCTATAATCCTTACAAACTAAATGATATGATGTCATTATCATTATTTTTAGCTTGAAATTATTGTGTTAAAAATGACATTTTTCAGAAAATTACAAGAAGTTGTAACTTCCTGTAATTTCTCCATGGTTTGACATGTTGCATAGCAGGTGGGCGAATTTGAAGATTGTGGGCATGAAGCAAGATGTACACGGATGGTGGATTACCTATCCACTTTCGGTTTTGAATAAAATAGGTGTCCGGTCAATGCTGGTCAAACCCAGCCACTTCAGTGGAATTTCCAGATTTTGTGAAGAAAATAATTTCTATTTTGTGAATTTTTGCATAAATGAAGGAACTGATTCAATTTCGACCTTCTAGGATGTAATTAATAGAATTATGTTAGGATAATATGGAGGAGGAATAGCTTCTTTTGTTAGAGAATTTGTGATAAATAATCTAGGAGGAAAAACTATGTTGCTGCTAGATTTTGGACACATGAAAGTACAGTTTGTGCATTTTTAATTTCCAGATTTAATACAGACTTCACTATCGAGTTTATGCCTCCAGATCCAATAGTCATATTCTTCTGAATCGTTTTTCAGTGTGCTTGTGAAGTGTTGAAGGGCCCTCATCACTATGCTGGTACACTCTGTCATCAAGTTTCTTTACTAGTTGCATAAATAGATTTAAAAATTCAGAGGTTATTTTTATGTGCTATAAGGAAAGTTATGTGATTGAATTTGTTGATTGGAAAGGATTAGCATTCATTGTGAAAAGAGCCTTGTAAAAGGACTCAACCAATACTAACCTTGAAGATTGATATATATATGCTTGCTGTTGTATAATTTCGATATCTGCTTATTGGCTTTAATTTCAGAGATAGTTCATGGTTTGATTTCCAAGTGATTCAGATTTGTAATTGTTAAATTAAATTTGTAGTTAGATAAGTGATTCTTGTAAGGGATTCATCTGTCATTGGTTTGCAACGTTACTTATCTTATTTGTTGCTTGGATTAGTTAGGTGTTGAAATTTCTTTGAATTGTTATGATCTGAGGATTGGAAAGGATTCTATTGAGCAAGATTTTTCTAAGGGAATGATAGGATTTTTAACCAGTCATTAATACTCTGTTTTTGTTACCTAGGCAATCAAAATTTCATTAGATTTGTTTTTATCTAAATTGATGCTTAAATGAATGAAAAGACAAGGAAGGACCTCTTGTAAGAGAGTATTGTTAATTTCATTTCACTAGGCTATCATTAGAACCTTAGATCCTTCTAGATCTATATACTTTAGATGAGCACCTCTAAGTGTACTTTCCTGGGTTGATAAAGGAATTACGAGTTTAACTTACCTTAGTAAGTAAAGACCAAACATTTTGGCGCCGTTGTCGGGGAGGTGCAACTAGAAAGATTTTAAAAAAATCTAAAAAAACACTTAAAATCAACAAAACAACAAAAGCATAGATTTAAATTTAATTTTTAGTCATGATTATTTATGTCTAGATTTAGGGATGAGAAAGGAAGATTCACAAAAACCCCCCAAACAACAACTAACCCACCATTAGGAGCAGAACCATTATAAAATATTGAGTACATAACACCAACTGGAAACGTTACTGTGGAAAAACTTGAGGAAAAACAAAGAACATGCCAAAGACTTATTCTCGTTGAAAGACAAGTCCTACTAGCTCATGAGGCCAAGAAAAAAAATATACTTGAGACTTCTGTAGTAGGGAAACCAAAAGATAGTAGTACAAGAATCCAATAGCCTATCTTTGAACAAATTTTCCCTCGAGAACTAAAACAAGAAGAAGAGATAGAAACCTTAGACAAGTCACAAATCACAATGGCTGAAGACGGAGGATCCAGAGGACCTACTGCAGAACAATTAAGAGAGTATGAAAGAAAAATGGAAGAAAGGATAAGAACAAGAGAGAATGAAGAAAGACAAGGAAATGATACTCTGTTTGGAGGAGATCCAAATCCACCAGAGGCAAAGGAATCCACATTTAAATTTCCAATTCAAAATAGACGAGAGTATATGGATGGGGAAATTAAAATGAAAAATATACCGCCATTTGTATTATCAAACTTTTATGGTATGACATCTGAAGACCCTAATTCATTTTTGTTCGAATTTGACATAGTATGTCGAACCTATGGATATACCGATGATGCACATAGACTTTGAATTTTTCCTGCTACATTAAAAGCAATAGCACTTAGGTGGTTCATGGGATTAGGTGAACATTCAGTCACAAATTGGGATGACATGAGAAAAATATTTTTGAAGAAGTATCAACCTTACTATTGATCAAAAGATTCTAAAGATGACATCTTTAGAATGAATCATCAAGAAGATGATACCTTAGAGGAATACTTGGAAATATTCTCATATAATCTACAAAAATCAAAACATAGAACCATGTCTGTTGATCTTATTCGGACAATATTTCTTAAGGGCATCCGAGATGAGTATCTAGATGACCTCAATCTCATGGGTAAAGGGGACATTTCTAATTTACCTTTTGAGGAGATTACTGACTTGTGTCAAAAGTACTCTAGAAGTAGGGCAAGAAATGGAAAAAGAATTATGACATCTGTTATCACCCTAATTTTTTTTTAAACTTTGGAAAGTTTGCCTTGTTTCTAGTCATGCTTTTATAATAATTTTTGAGTCATCGCATGCCTAAAGGGATAAGTGATAGGGTTAGATTCTTTATTCTCATTTCCAAACCCTTCTTTTAGTCATGGTGTTAAAGGGTCTCTAGGTCATTTCATGCTTAAAGGGTTAGGTCATAGGGTTAGAAGTCTTTAAGGTCATATTTCATTTCCAAAAAAAGTTTGACAACCTTATTCCATGTCTTAGAAGTCTCACCTTGTGTTTAGAAGTCATATCTCAAGTCATTTTGAAAAAACTTTGAAATTAGCTACGAAATGGCTGAAGCAGCCTTTTTCAGCAGAAAAAAACTCTGTTTTCTGTTTTAAGTAGTCAACTTCCAAGGGGTTTCTTGAGCAACTGAAAGCATATTTTGGAAACCTGAAAGTGGTTCGTCTTCCTAACATACCTATGTACAAAAACATCTTTTAGTTTCTTCAAATTCATTATGCTCTGGGAGAAATTGATGACTAAACTTGCGCTACGAAATGGATGAAAGTCATTGAGAGAAACATTCTGCTTTCTAGTTTTAGTAGTATTTTTAAAGATCCGATTTTGGCTACATGCAAAAGTATTTTGGAATTTAGAAGGAGTTTTCTCTTCATAAAATCTACAGCTACAATAACCTATCTCAATTTGTTCTTAAGTGTTACCAGTTGGGAGATACAAGGCTTTCTTTGAAGCCATATTTTCAGAAATCAGAATTTTCCAGTTTACCCCTGATATTCAAAGACAGTTTCTGGGAAATAGGAGAGGTATTTCAAAACAAAAAGAGAGGTTTTTGTTCAGAAAATAGTGATATCTAAAAGACTCCTTTAGTTTTGAAAAATACATTTTTTATGGCGATACAAAAGCTCTGTCCCAACACCTATTTTTCAGCTAGAACAGAACAGTAAGTTACAATTTCTTGATGCAGTTTTGTTGAGAATGATTTTATTTCTTGAAAGTATTTAAAAGATGATCTATGTTGATTATTAAAGCCTGTAGATATCATGGAAAAAGTGAAAGAAGTTTTGAAGATTGAAATTTTTGAAAAGAGCTGTGTAAAAGACATACACAGCGGTTTCGTAGCGCAGTTTTGACATTTTGCAAGGCTTTCAAGAGGTGACAACAGTTTATTTCAGAATGTTAATGTTATTGGAGGATGCAAAAAGTTCAAAAATGAAGATCCAAGGGTTAAGGCAGAATAAATTAAAGGTTTAAGAAGATGTTTACAATGATAAGATTTTGCGCTACGAAAACAACAGACAGTTTCGTAGCGTAGCCAGGTCAGCTTTCATTATACTCCTTCAAGGGCTTGATTTTCGTATAGGTGGAAGAGAAAAGTTCTATGGAAGTGATAAAACATATCACTTGTCTCAAAATGTTAATTTGGTTAGCAAATGGATTCAAAAAGCATCAATGAAGGTTAAAGCTTAAATGTAGGAAATAGGTTCCTGGTTTTCAGGACAGATAAGGGATGAATCAATAGAATCTAACAACAAGGTTAAGGCTTCATCAAATTCGAATTCATGGAGTTATAGGTGTCAAAGAGAATGGTTAATTCCTAGATAATATTGTTTTATTCATAATAAGGAGTTTTTCTCCTAATTGTATTAGGACTCTAGAAGAGGCAGTTAACAGTCAAATGCATTTAGGGATCTGTTTTATGGTTAGAATAGGTGTCAATCATAGAAATTCGAATTCTCTTGATGAAATATCAGGGAATCCATATTGTAAAAGCTATATATGAAGCAAGAGGTCGAATTAGGAAGAGGTTGGAGACTTTTTGGCCCAGCTGCTACTTTATGTGAAGGAATACAATCAGTAATACAGAGATGTTTTCTTAAACAAAACTGAGTTTAGATAGGGTTTAATCCTTTCTTGATCTATATCTTATTTTAATTACTTGTAGTAGATCTTATTGTTAATATTCAGAATTCATAATCTAAAGCTCTAACTTCCTTTAGTAATGAGATGACTGTGTTTTTTCTTAATCTTGTGAGTAAACCACCTTTGAATCGTCAACAGTAGATTTCATTACTATTACTCAGAATTCATAACCCTATGCTCTGACTTCCTTTAGTAATGGAATGACCCTTTTGACCTATGTCATTGAGTGAATTGTCTTTTTTTAAGAGCCTTATTTGTCTCAGCTTTCATGTCAAGAAACCTTGCCATTGAATTTATTGACTTGTTGACTCCATAGCCCAATGGTAGCAAGCCTTCATCTTTTCAACCTACAAACACACAAAACCAAGATAGAGTTAGCCATCTATATTATCATTAATAAATATCATTAACCCTTGAGAGAGACCTCTCAGGCTGAGGAGGCTAAGCCTTAGCTAAAAGATTGGTTTGAAATAGTTACACTGAGATAGTCTGATCAGCAGCCTATCAGGGTCCTATTTTTCTGATAAAATTTTGGTGTGTCTGCTAGGAGTCTGAAGATATACATATCTCGAAAAATCATGAAACTGAACTCTTGAAGGTAGCAGGAGCTTCAGAATCTGTTTGAGGTTGCAAAACTACCTTGGCGCCTCCACACATCAAATAAAAAATTGGAAGGTGACTCCACTGCTAAGAAGATCAGTTGCCTAGATGAAGTTTCAGGATGAGTTCCACTGCAAGTTTCAGGATGAGTTCCATTGCAAGAAAAAATGCCAGGTATGCTCCTATGAATTGGTCTCATATCCCTGGTTTTCTAAATCCTATGCCAAAGGTTGATTGGTTAGATGATCTTCCAGTATTCAGAAATGAAAAGAAAGACAATGTTGCTCTTCATTTGGTTAGGTTTCATCTGCATGTACATAGTCTTAAGGTTCAGTTCCCTGAAGACTGTCTTATGAAGATGTTTATGACCACTCTAGAAGGAAAAGCATGGTATTGGTATAAAGGTTTAGCAGATGGTTTATTTTATTCTCTTGCTAATTTTCATGATGAATTCTATGAGATGTATAACGAATGTCATCCTTCCTTATTGCTGGTCAAAGACTGCTGTAAACATTCTGTGAATCTTATTCAATATGTGGAGGATTGTTATGATGATGATGAATTTATGGATGAATAAATTTTAGAGGCTTTTCATAAAAATACATTTTAACAACTAGAAGAAAGGATAACATTCCATGACATGCAACATAGAAATCAGCAAGAGTATACTTATGAAAATCATATTACATCCTCCGAGATTGATGTAGAGATGCAGCAGACTTGTCAGTCTTCGGATCATAATGAAGATGAAAATAATTGCAAACACCAAGAAGAAATACTGGAAGAAATTTTTTATAACCCTCAGGCAGAGGAAAAGGTTGATCATTTCTGTAATTCCTTGCAGCAGATTACTTCAAAGAATGATCATAATAGTGAGGAAAATTACATTGTCTATGGGAATCATGCAGAAAATCAGTTGGATAACTTATCAAATAAATGTTGTGTGACTAAAGATCAGTTGTTAGAAGTAACAGGATGTTATGAGGATCATCAAGCTGATCATGTATTCTGGGATCCTATAGCTAAATACATGGAAGAGTTTTACTCTCCAGTGTTTCAGTTTTTCTATGAAGATCAGAGGCAATTTCAGTGGCAGTGGTCATCACAATATCATAGCTGCTTTGAACTCCAATGCAGTAAAAAAACTCAAATATCAGATAAAACAAATGATTGGCTACATTGGAAATTTCACATTGATTGAGTTGAAAGAAGTTTACAATTGATAGGGTAGGTAGGTAGGAAAATGCAAATAAGCTCAAGGTTGACTGAGAAATTTTTACTAGGTACAGTTTGAAGCAGATTGGGCAGAATTTCAGAGTTTTTATTTTTAAAGGAATGGATTGCAGCACTGGAGCTACTAGTTCTTAGCATACCACAGGGGGCATACTATCCCTAGTGGAGCCACTGTTATCACCCTAATTTTTTTTTTTAAACTTTGGAAAGTTTGCCTTGTTTCTAGTCATGGTTTTATAATAAGTTTTGAGTCATCGCATGCTTAAAGGGATAAGTGATAGGATTAGAGTCTTTATTCTCATTTCCAAACCATTCTTTTAGTCATGGTGTTAAAGGGTGTCTAGGTCATTTCATGCTTAAAGGGTTAGGTCATAGGGTTAGAAGTCTTTAAGGTCATATATCATTTCCAAACAAAGTTTGACAACCTTATTCCATGTCTTAGAAGTCTCAGTTTGTGTTTAGAAGTCATATCTCAAGTAATTTTGAAAAAAATTTGAAATTAGCTACGAAATGGCTGAAGCAGCCATTTTCAGCAAAAAGTTTAAAATTCAACATAACTTCCTTGCACGGAGGGGATACATGGAATGAGATCTGTTCTCTCGAAATTTCAAGGATAAAGATTGAAAGAAGAGCGGCTGACCTACAATTTCTAAAACAATGTAGAGACAATAAGATCATACCACCATTTGCTTAGGTAAAACATAGACTTCTTAATCAATTTAACAACAATTCATTTTTAAAATTAAGTTTGGCTCTCATTCGTAATGAAATTAAAAAGACTCGGGCTGCATTGGATAGACTCAGTTGTTCTACCCTTTCCTCTCACCTGAGGCTAGCCAGGATGATCAACTTTGATCTATGGAGGACAATTGATGCAAAAGCTGCCATCAAAGCCCAGAAAGAAGGTAAAATTGCCCATGAGAGGCATTCCAGAAAATTATCCAGATTAAAAAGAAATCCAGCGGTTACGACTTATGAAGAAACTAAGAATCCTGTTAAACAGAAGGCAGCTAGGGTTGAGGACGCAGCTAGATCTAATAGCACGATAGTAATTAATGTGGAAGATAATCAAACGACGGATATGATGGATGGCGCAGTAAGGATTAATGAAAGCATAATGGACGCAGAAGTTGAGAAAGAAGCTGACAACTCCCACACGGCTTCCAACATCACGGTTTATGAAGACAGGATGAATGACACAGTAAAGCCAAGCGTAGTTGAAGCAGAAGTTAATAACGCAGAGGTTGAACACGTAGATAAATGTGCAAACTCCCACTCGGCCTCCAGGAACGCGATTTATGTAATTAGCCAGAAAGAAAAGGGCTAGCATGAGTTTCCAGAACATGGAAATTTGGAAGGTGAACGGATTATTGGAGAAGGTGAACGTATTATTGGAGATGGGAGTGACCAGCATATTACAGCAAACATAGACTATGAACCTACAATCAGTGATAACGGCTGCCGAAATAATAAAGGGAGAACAATAAGGGAACACAGTTTTACCCCTAATAACACTAATAACATAGATAAAGGCAGTGCAGAAGGGATTCCTAAAGATGTAGGGGTTTCAAAACTAGTGTCTAGTAGAAAGGTTATTAATCTTTCCTCCTCAACTCTCACTCCTGAAGAAATTAATATTCTTAGAAAGGGCTTGGGATTCAAAATTTCCCCCAGAAACATTCCATTTGAAAGCATCATTTGCAATATTGAGAATGGGACTCAAGGCCTTTCATTAGAGGACAAAGAAGTACTAAAACAAGAGTGTGCCCTTATAATGATGAAAGCGAAGCCACCAAAGGGTAATTTAAATAAAGAAGGTAAGATTGCTCTTAGGTCTCTTCGTAATAATGACAAGATAGTGGTGCTTAAGGCAGATAAAGGAGGAGCGACTGTTATTTTAGATAAGGAGGATTACATTCATAAAATGAATGAACATCTGAACTGCGGTAGTTACAGAAAACTAGACTCCAACCCCACTTCCAAGGTTATAAAGCAAGTTAAGAAGGCCATCATGGGATCAAACCTCAATGATAAAACAAAAAAGAGGTTAATTCCATCAAGTGAGGTCATTCCCAGAATTTATGGATTACCAAAAATTCATAAAGAGGGGGTACCTCTTAGACCAATAGTCAACACCATTGGGTCCCCCACCTATGAATTAGCTAATTATGTTGCCAAGATCCTGAAACCTCTAGTTGGAAACACAGATTCCTTTATTAAAGACTCTAATGATTTCGTAGAACTCATCAAGAACGAAAAGGTTGATAAGGATGATATTCTGGTTAGTTTTGATGTTGTTTCTTTATTTAAAAAGATTCCCCTTGATGAAGCTGTTCATGTTATAAAAGAAGTCACTGACCCAGAAATGGCTAAACTTGCGGTAATCTGTTTGCGTTCCACTTTCTTCAGTTTTCAAGACAATTATTATGAGCAAATATCAAGAGTCGCCATGGGATCCCCACTTTCACCCATTGTCGCAAACTTATACATGGAACACTTTGAAAGAAGAGCCCTTGCGCATACCCTCTAAAACTAGCATGGTGGAAAATATTTGTTGATGACACAAACCTAAAATGGACTCATGGCAGGGCTGAACTCGGAAAGCTTTTTAATCATCTTAACTCTATATCATCCGACATCAAGTTTACTATGGAGCTTGAAGAAAATGGTCAACTTCCTTTTCTAGATGTCTTAGTCAGTAGAAAGGACAATGGTACTCCGGGACACCAAGTTTTTAGAAATAAAAACCATACAAAAAGCTATCTCCATGCTGATTCATACCATCATCCAGCCCAAAAATTTGGCGTCTTAAACACTCTTGCCATTAGGGCTCTTAGAATTTCTGACTCTGAACATCTTAATGAAGAAATTAAGCACTTAACCTCTGTTTTTAAAAATATAGGATATAAAGAGTTTAATATCAAGAAAGCCATAAAAAGAGCTCAAGAGAAGGTTCTCTCCAAAGGTCCTCGAGATAATAATGGAAAAGATAGTTGCAAAAAGGTGTACCTTCCATTCATTCAAGGGGTCACAGATAAAATCGCTAAGATTTTAAGAAAGAAGGACATTCTCACTCAGTTTACAACATGTGAAACAATTAGGCAGAAAATGAAGTCTGTTAAAGATAACATTGATCATCATCAGTTCAAGGGTGTGTATAAGATTGATTGTTCATGCGGGAAGAGCTATATTGGAGAGACAGGGCGGTCTTTGAAAACAAGACTTAAAGAGCACGGAGCAGATATTAGGAATGGGAGATCTCGTACATCAGCTCTTGCAGAGCACTCCTCCAAAACCAAGCATCATGTATGTTTGGAGAATGCCAAGATTATTGCAAGGGAAGATCATTATCAAATGAGAAAAATCAGAGAGGCTATTGAAATTATGAAGGTTCCACATAACCTCAATAGGGACAATGGAAATGAGATTAGTGGAAACTGGCTTCCCCTGATTAGACATATCAATCCCTCTAGACCAAGGAGTAGTACATCAGGTTGTCCCTTTCCCCCTCCTTAATTTCTAAACTCTCTCTCCATTAGTTAATTAGTTGATTAATTAATCAAAATTAAAATTAATTAACTAATTAAAATTGGTTATAAATTAAAACTTCCGAATTTATTAACATTAAAATATTAAACAAATAAACTACATAATTTATTAACATTAAGATATTAAACAATTAATTTCTAAAACTCTCTCTCCATTAGCTAATTAGTTAATTGATTAATCAAAATTAATTAATTAATTAAATAAAAAATCAATTAATTAACTAATTAAAATAAAAAACTACCTAATTTATTAACATTAAGATATTAAACAATTAAAAAACTACATAATTTATTAAACATTAAGATATTAAACAATTAATTAATGAGTATAAATTTAATACAAATTAGTTAATTAATTAAAATTAAAATTAATAAATAAGTAGTAATACAATTCAAATTAGACTATACTATAAACTAAATAAATAAAATAAATTTATTAATGAGGCAATTAAATGATTATTTATAAATAATATGAATTATTAACATAAACCATTTATTTAATTAAGTAACTAATTATTTGAGTAACATAATACAATAGGATGTCATATTAAAATGAAATGATATTATAACAAAATAAAAAGGGAAGAAATAAAATTTATGAATAATTCATATTAAATAGTATTAAAATTAAAATAGGTTATATATTTTAGAATTAGTCGGCTTCTACTTTAACCTATCAAACCATTAGGTTTCTATTTATCTGTCCTGGTTGGAAAAATCTTCTCTCAGTCTATTACTAATTTTCTATCCTGATGATGGATCCCCTTTGGGGTTTGAAACGTCGATCTAATGAACAAAGTACTATGGATAATCCGGGTCATAATTTTCCAAGAACAAAATTCTGTTTTCTGTTTTAAGTAGTCAACTTCCAAGGGGTTTCTTGAGCAACTGAAAGCATATTTTGGAAAAATGAAAGAGGTTCTTCTTCCTAACATATCTATCTACAAAAACCTCTTTCCGTTTCTTCAAATTCATTATGATATGGGAGAAATTGTGAAAGGTCCCTATAATACTAGTGATTACCCCATTACTATTGTAGTTGTATCCCTTATTAACATTGTTGTGCCCCTATTGCCCCCATATTTTTATCACTATGCCCCATAGAATCCCTCTATTGTTATTTTTTTGGCTTTATATTATTATTGTTAGGTCGGCTGGGTTATATTGTGACTCCTTAGACTCCTATATATAGAAAGGAGGTTTTGTCATTTGAATCATGGAAGAATTGTTCATTTATGTAATGTAAAGGAGGTTGCCCCCTCAAAGAGGCTGAATTATAAGGCGTGGATTTATCTTTTCTATCTTTTCTTGAGTTGGTTTCATAACATTTGGTATTAGAGCTTTTGATTCTAGGGTTTCGCTGCTCCCAACAGGTCATTGTGGCATTTTCGCTATAATTTTTTTTCTGCGATGTTTCAGAAGCTAAAAAAAAACCCATTTGAGAAGACATCGCGTTGAATCTCAGGTCCGAATTTTGAAACTTTTCGTGCTATATTTGAGAGATATGATCAGAGGAAGTTGGTCTTCTTGTAGACTCCTGAATTACATTCCAAACAGGTGACCTGGGGAAAATCGTCATAACTTTCTTTCTGAGCATCGGATTGAAATTTTGTAAGAAGGTACAGAAAGAGGACAGACTGTAGTTTCTTGTATATATTTTTTCAGAGCCAAAGGTTGAAACAGTGACTCGTGGCATGTCGTACAAGTTTGCTCTACTGAACTAGTCTATAAGCAGGTCACTGTGGGAGATTTTGCATAACTCTTCCTTGGAGAATCCAATTTGGATCAGACTGGTGGCATTGGAAAGAGGACACAAAAGGCTACTACAGGTCGCAATTTCAGAACTGGATGATCCGAAATTACAGAGATACATCAGATTCAATATCAGGCTTCTACAAAGTGAAAAAAGGTGTGTAGTTTTTTTTTAAATTTTTGCGTAAGCTTGGTTTGAAGGAATTCAAAGGGCATAGTAAAGCATTATTATTAGTAACTAATGCCCCGAGGAAAGAAAATGTAAACACGTAGTAAGGAACCTGAAAGCTCTAGCATGACTCATGAAGAAGAGGAAGAAATGCTACATGATATATCAAAATTACAAGAACAAGTGCAACAAATGTCATGCTCACAAAAGCTAACAGAAGCTAAGATAAATGGCGTGGAATCTAAGATAAATGGCATGGAATCTAAGATAAAGGGCATGGAAGCTAAGATGGATGATTCGAAGACAGATTTGAAGAGAGACATGGCAAATTTGAAGACAGACATGGCAGATTTGAAGACAGATTTGAAAAATTTTCTATAAGAAATACTTACTAATGGTGAAAAGGTTGTAAAGGAAACTCATGATGCGAACAATGAAATGTTAATCATGATTCCATAGACTCTAATGTTGGATCGAAGACCCACCATATTCCAAAAATCGATATGAGGAAGTTTGATGGCAAGGATCCCGCAACATGGATATTACAGATGGAGCAATTTTTCGATCTCAATAATGTGAAAAACACACAAAAGGTACATATTGCAACTTTATATTTGGAACCAAATCAATTTGTATGGTATCAATGGCTTTTCTCTCGTAAAAAAATTATCACTTAGGCAATTTTTACGGAAGAATTGACAGCACATTATGAGGATACAAAAAGCAACACTTTTTTTAGCCAATTGGTAAGTCTCAAATAAAAGGGTTCAATAATGGAGCACATTGAGGAGTTCCAAAAATTGAACATAAGGGTAAAAAATATTCTAGAGGAGCATAGGATTGATGTGTTCATAGGGACCTTAAAGGAAAATATCCAACATGATGTTCACCTTTGGGAACCTGATTCATTAGAGAAGGCATTCAAGTTAGCAAGAAAAATGGAAAGAAAAATTATGGCAACCAGGAAGCATACCAGTCACAACTATCAAGATGGAAGTGTTGTTACCCCTAGCCTTCCAAAACCTATAAGGTTGACACCACAACAATTGGAAGAAAAAAGAGCAAAAGGGCTTTGTTACAGTTGTGATAGCAAATACATTAAAGGTCATAAGTGTGCTGAGAAGAAATTATTCTACATAGATTGTGAAGAGGAAGAAGAAAAGGAGCAAGAAAGGTCAAAGGAAGAGGATATACTCCAAGAACAAAGCCTAGATAAAGAAGAAATGAATCCGACCATATCTTGTAATGCATTGGCTAGAATTACCAGTCCTCAAACCATCAAGATAGAAGGACAAATCAAGAAGAAAAAGGTAATAGTGTTGATTGATTCAGGAAGTACCCACAATTTTATTCATTGTAAGGTAGCAAAAGAATTGAATTGCTTCCTATATCCAGCACCATAGTGTCAAGTGATGATTGCAAATGGAGGAACGATAAATTGCTTTGGAAAGTGCCATAATATCAAGCTATCCATGGGAGAATATGTATTGACTAGCCCAATGCTTTCCATTCCAATGGGGGGTGCTGATGTTGTACTAGGAGTCCAATGGCTACAATCCTTGGGTACAATAGCTTTTAATTTTCAAGAACTCTTCATGAAATTTTCTGCGGAAGGAAAGGAAGTTGAATTAATGGGTATTACAGGGAAACCGGGAAAGATAATCAACTCTAACGGTATGACAAAGCTTCTAAAAAAGGAACAAAGAGGTGTAACTGCACAATTATGTTCACTAGATGTTTCCACATCAGAATCATCTATTTCTCCAGATCTCCAAAAAGTCTTGGACAATCATTCCAAGGTATTTGAGACTCCCAAAGGTCTCCCACCTATTCGTGATCATGATCATGCTATTCATCTGATTCCAGGAAGTGTTCCTCCAAACATCAGGCTGTACAGATATCCCTATGCCCAAAAGAGTGAAATTGAACTTATGGTTGCAGAATGCTAGAGGCTGGTATAATTCAACCTAGTCAAAGTTCTTTCTCTACTCCAGTAGTATTGGTGCACAAGAAGGATGGATCATGGTGCATGTGTCTAGATTATAGGGAGCTCAACAAGCTCACTATTAAAGATAAGTTTCCCATTCCTGTCATTGATGAATTATTGGATGAATTGCATGGATCAATTTACTTCACCAAGTTGGACCTTCGTTCAGGATATCATCAAATCAAAATGAAGACCAAAGACATTCCAAAAACAGCATTTAGAACTCATGAGGGTCATTATGAATTTTTGGTCATGCCTTTTGGCCTTACCAATGCACCTTCTACATTTCAAGGTTTGATGAATTCCATTTTTAGACCCTTCCTTAGAAAATTTGTGTTAGTATTTTTTGATGATATACTAATCTATAGCAAGTCTTGGAAGGATCATGTTGAACATGTTGACAGGGTGCTACAACTATTGGAGGAGGAACAATTATATGAAAAAAGATCCAAATGTTTCTTTGGAGTACAAGAGGTGGAATATCTGGGTCATATTGTATCTCATGAAGGAGTTAAGGTAGACCCTAGCAAAATTAGAGCCATTAAGGAATGGAAAATCCCCACATCCATAAAGCATCTGCGAGGATTTCTCGGGTTGACAGGGTATTATCGCAAGTTTGTTAAGAATTATGGGAGAATAGCAGCACCTCTAACAACATTATTGAAGAAAGATGCATTTTCATGGACTCCAGAAGCAACAAAGGCCTTCGAACATCTTAAAGACGCAATGTGCCAAGCACTGGTCTTAGCTACACTAGATTTCACAAAAACCTTTATTGTGGAATGTGATGCTTCAGGATATGGAATTGGTGCTGTTTTAATGCAAGATGAAAGACCCATTGCTTTTGAAAGTCGTCCAATCAAGGGAAAGTTTTTACACAAAGCTATTTATGAGAAGGAAATGTTGGCAATACTACATGCACTTAAGAAATGGCGACCCTACCTAATGGGAAGACACTTCAAGGTAAAAACAGATCATGATAGCCTTAAATACTTTTTAGAACAAATATTATCTTCTGAAGAGCAACAAAAGTGGGTCACAAAGATGTTGGGTTATGACTTTGAAATCATCTACAAAAAAGGGAAGCAAAATGTGGTGGCAGATGCACTCTCAAGAAAGGATGAGGATGTGGAAGTGTTGTTGTGCACCATTTCTATTATCCAACCAGATTGGATAAATGAAGCAAGGGAGGAGTGGAAGAATGATGAAGAAGTGTGGGCACTTATTCGAAAGTTACAATAAGATTCCAGTACATCTGATACATTTAGCTGGCAAAATGATTCGTTATGGTACAAAGATTGCTTATACCTCTGTAAGAATTCGCAACTCAAACAAAAGATTCTTATGGAATTGCACACTTCTCCCTTAGGAGGGCATTCAGGATTTTTAAAAACTTACCACAGGGTTAAGAAGGAATTTTTTTGGGATGGCCTTAAATCAGATATTCAAAAGTTTGTGGCAGAATGTTTGGTTTGCCAAAAAAATAAAGTTGAAACAATTAAGACCCCGGGTCTATTACAACCTTTATCCATTCCAAGCCAACATTGGGAGGAGGTTTCAATGGATTTTATCACAGGTTTACCCAAGTCTGAGGGAAAGAGTGTCATCATGGTGGTAGTTGACAGACTTACCAAGTATGCACACTTTTGTGCATTATCACATCCATTGAAAGCCAGTACAGTTTCTACTGCATTTATGGAAACAATTCAAAAGCTACATGGAAACCCAAAGATTATTGTAAGTGACAGAGATCCCATTTTCACTGGAAATTTTTGGACAAAATTATTTTCTTGTCTTGGTACTCAGTTAGCTCATAGCTCATCTTATCATCCTCAATTTGATGGGCAAACTGAGATAGTAAACAAATGTTTGGAAGGATATATTCGTTGCTTTGTATCTGATAAACAGACACAATGGGTCAAATGGTTGCCTCTGGCTAAATGGTGGTATAACACTTCCTTCCATAAAGCAACAAAAATGACCCCATTTATGGCACTTTATGGATATCAGCCACCATCCATCACATCATATTTAAGAGAAAATTCTAAGGTTCAAGCAGTGGAACATCACATTGAACATCAACAACAGGTCCTCCAACTCTTAAAGGATAATCGCGTGTTGGCACAAAACAGAATGAAACAACAGGCAGATCAACATCGCAGTGAAAGAAATTTTGATGTAGGAGATTGGGTATTCCTACGACTACAACCATATAAACAAATGTCCCTCAAGCAAGCTAAGAAGGATAATAAATTATCACCAAAGTATTATGGTCCGTACAAGGTGTTGCAAAAGATTGGTACTATGGCATACAAATTGGAGCTTACTGCAGCATCTCGAGTGCACCCAGTTTTCCATTTTTCATGTTTAAAGAAGGTTATAGGCGACAAGCTCCCAGTTCAAACAATATTGCCAGAACTTGACGAGGAAGGAAAAATTATATTGGAACCGGAAGCAGTCACAGAAACAAGAAGTCGACAGCTACAAAATCAATCAATTTCGGAGTATCTGATTAAGTGGAAGAACTTATCTGCTGAAGATTCCACATGGGAGGATGCTAATTTTATACGGAAGCATCCAGAACTACTCAAGCGTTGAGGACAACACTTTTTTTGAAGGATAGGGGCATGATAGGTCCCTATAATACTAGTGATTACCCCATTACTATTGTAGTTGTATCCCTTATTAACATTGTTGTGCCCCTATTGACCCCATATTTTTATCACTGTGCCCCATAGAATCCCTCTATTGTTATTTTTGTGGCTTCATATTATTATTGTTAGGTCGGCTGGGTATTGTGACTCCTTAGACTCCTATATATAGAAAGGAGGTTTTGTCATTTGAATCATGGAAGAATTGTTCATTTATGTAATGTAAAGGAGGTTGCCCCCTAAAAGAGGCTGAATTCTAAGGCGTGGATTTATCTTTTCTATCTTTTCTTGAGCTGGTTTCATAACAAATTGATGACTCAACTTGCGCTACGAAATGGCTGAAAGTCATTGAGAGAAACATTCTGCTTTCTGGTTTTAGTAGTCTTTTTCAAGATCCATTTATGGCTACATGAAAAAGTATTTTGGAATTATGAAGGAGGTTTCTCTTCATAAAATCTCATGGTACAATAACCTATCTCACTTTTTTCATACATGTTACGAGTTGGGAGATACAAGGCTTTCTTTGAAGCCATATTTTTAGAAATCAGAATTTTCCAGTTTACACCTGATATTCAAAGATAGTTTCTGGGCAGTAGGAGAGGTATTGCAAAAAAAAAAGAGAGGTTTTTGTTCAACACAGAGTGGTCTCCAAAATCCTCCTTCATTTTTAAAAAATACATTTTTGATGAGGAGACAAAAGCTCTGTCCCAACACCTATTTTTCAACTAGAACAAAACAGTAAGTTATAATTTCTTGATGCAGTTTTGTTGAGGAGAAGGATTTTATTTCTTGAAAGTATTTCAAAGATGATCTATGTTGATTATTAAAGCCTGTAGATATCATGGAAAAAGTGAAAGAAGTTTTGAAGACTGAAATTTTTGAAAAGAGCTGTGTAAAATACATACACAGTAGTTTCGTAGCGCAGTTTTGACATTTGGCAAGGCTTTCAAGAGGTGACAACAGTTGATTTCTGAATGTTAATGTTACTGGAGGATGTAAAAAGTTCAAAAATGAAGATCCAAGGGTTAAGGCAGAAGAAATTAAAGGTTTAAGAAGATGTTTACAATGATAAGATTCTACGCTACGAAAACAACAGACAGTTTCGTAGCGCAGCCAGATCAGCTTTCATTATACTCCTTCAAGGGCTTGATTTTCGTACAGGTGGAAGAAAAAAGTTCTATGGAAGTGATAACACATATCACTTATCTCAAAAGTTCAATTTGGTCAGAAAATGGATTTGAAAAGAATCAATGAAGGTTAAAGCTTAAATGCAGGAAACAAGTTCCTGGTTTTCAGGACAGATAAGGGATGAGTCAACATAATCTAACAACAAGGTTAAAGGCTTCATCAAATTCAAATTCATGGAGTTATAGGTGTCAAAGAGAATGTTTAATTCCTAGATAAGGTTGTTTTAGTCATAATAAGGAGTTTTTCTCCTAATTGTATTAGGACTCTAGAAGAGACAGTTAACTGTCAAATGCATTTAAGGATCTGTTTTATGGTTAGAATAGGTGTCAATCATAGAAATTCGAATTCTCTTGATGAAAGATCAGGGAATCCATATTTTAAAAGCTATATATGAAGCAAGAGGTCGAAATAGGAAGAGGTTCGAGACTTTTTGGCCCAGCTGCTGCTTTATGTGAAGGAATACAATCAGTAATACAGAGAGGTTTTCTTCAACAAAACTGAGTTTAGATAGGGTTTAATCCTTTCTTGATCTATATGTTATTTTAATTACTTGTAGTAGATCTTATTGTTAATACTTAGAATTCATAATCTAATGCTCTGACTTCCTTTAGTAATGAGATGTCTCTTTTTTTTCTGAATCTTGTGAGTAAACCACCTTTGAACCATCAAAAATAGATTTCATTACTATTACTCAGAATTCATAACCCTATGCTCTGACTTCCTTTAGTAATGGAATGACCCTTTTGACCTATGTTATTGGGTGAATTGTCTTTGTTTAAGAACCTTATTTGTCTCAGCTTTCATGTTAAGAAACCTTGCCACTGAATTTATTGACTTGTTGACTCCATAACCCAATGGTAGCAAGGCTTCATCTTTTCAACCTACAAACACACAAAACCAAGATAGAGTTATCCATCTATATTATCATTAATCAATATCATTAACCCTTGAGAGAGACCTCTCAGGCTGAGGAGGCTAAGCCTTAGCTAAAAGATTGGTTTGAAATAGTTACACTGAGATAGTCTGATCAACAGCCTATCAGGGTCCTATTTTTATGATAACAACATTTAAGATCACTAAATCTGCCACAGGAAATATTACTAGATCTGAACTAGGCAATCTATTTGAAGATTTCAAAACAGACCTTCTAAGTACTTTGGGGAATCAAATAGACACTTTAAAAACAAAGAAAATACAAGATGAACAAGAACAAGAGTTATCTATATTCTGTCCCAAATGCAGATGAAAACATGCTTTGAAAGAATGTCCTTTAGATAATGTGTAGATTTGTGGGTTTTATACAGAAAATCATGACACCAAGGATTGCACAAAGATGAAAATTTTGCAGAATTATAATTTGGAAGCTACTGCAGAAATGGAGAACATGTATTTCATGGGAGCAAGAAGGCCATGGCAGCCAAGACCTCCAGGTATGTATCAAAATCCAAATTCAGCAAATTATCACATGCTTGTTCAAAATTCTTGGAATGTTCCTATGCCTTGGCAAAATTGGTTTAATCAACAGCAACAAACATATCCACAACAAGGATGGAAAGGATATTATTATCCTCAACAGTTTACTCAAAAACAACCTCAACAATATCAGCAACCATTTTCTCAGCCATATCCCCAACATTATCAACCACAATATTCTCATCCATATCTACAACAATACCCTCAGCAACCAGTTGCTTATCAACAATAGAATCCTCAACAAACCTTACCTCCTCCTCCACAAATAAATTCACCATAGCTACAATTACCATACAACTAACCTAAACCCACATAGCTACCAGCTCAACCCATAGCTAAACCAAACAACCAAATAGATAGACCAACTTACAATGTGGATGAGGGACCATTATACCCAATTCTACCGCTGCAAAACATTGAACTAAGGTTAAGTCGAACTCTGCAAAAAGAACCTCCACCTGTTCCAACGCAGACACAAAAAGAGAGTCAAAATGATGAACAAGAAAAACAAACACGCAACAAACAAAATGACCCAACACAAAACAATCTAGAACAAGGTCAACAAATCAAAACACTACAATCACCTCCATTTCCAGAACGATTACTTCAACCGAAATTACCCACACCATTTCCACAATTTGTTGTACTTGATGAATTAAGAAATGTGTATGTCAAAATGCCATTACTCCAGGCAATGAAGGATATTCCAATTTATACCAAAGCCATTAAAGAGATCTGTCTCAAAAAGCCTACAAAGAAAATATTTGATCCACAAACAATACATGTTATTGGCAATTTAGCTGGCTTGATGTCAAACATCATTTCCATGGAAAAATATGTTGACTGATCCAGGTGGATATTGGTGGCCACCTGCCAAGTCCACCTAGACCCCCACCATTGTCCCTCTTGACATTTTCAGTTTCCTTAATTATAGCACAATTTACTATTTTTAGCAGTTTTCGGGTCCTGAACTTCCGGAGCCGTTTTGAGGCCCTAAACGATGTTTTTTGGAAAATCCCGCTGCTGCGATTTTTTAGATAAAAAATCGTTGTTTGCGTTATAGTCCTCAGAAAGATCTTTTCAACGGGCTATCATGCGCGTAAAACGGAGATCGTATGCCAAAGTTACGACCCCGGGAAGTTGATGTACCAATTTACCCAAACGGGGCCCATAGTTTGGCGTTTTCACCTTCTAGGGTTAGGTTTTGGAATGTTAAGGGTTTTCCATTGTTTCTCAATAATAAATAGGCCTTCGAGCCTCATTGTAAAGACAGTTCAGAACAGTTCAGAGGTATGTAGCCGACACATCTCTTCTCAGAGATAAGCTACCATCGCCCTAGCTGGGTCATTTCTATTTGTAAGCATATTTCAGTATTCTCCATTAGTGAAATGAAGTATTATTTCCGCTGCATCTCTGTTTTTATGGTTATCGCATCTCTGTATTTATGGTTATCTCTGTAATCTATTGCGTTCCTGCTTAAATCCGGATCATTGACCCAAGCATACCCAGAGTCACAGCAATTATCAATGAAATTTCAATTCCAAACACTCTGATTGATTTAGGAGCTGCAATAAATGTTATGACATTGGACACAATGAAAATTTTGCAGCTAACAAATTTATAAACAACCCCGATTGTTTTGGAATTAGCAGATTGCTCTAAAGTCATTCCTGAAGGGATACTGGAAGATATAATTGTTTCACTGGACTCTTGGGAGTATCCAGTTGATTTCTTAGTACTCCAGCCAAAATCAAACTTAGGAGGACACCCACTCATACTTGGCAGACCATGGTTGGAAACTGCTGATGCATTCATTGGGTGTAGATCTGGTAACATGATCATTTCTAGAGGCAAGGAGAGGAAACAACTTACCTTGTACCCATCAACACAAGCTCCAACAGTAACACAAAACCTATGGCTTGATGACAAATTCAATGATAAGGAAGAAATATACTCTGTTTTAAGCATCAATCAAATGTATGATTTCAGGGAGGACAATAATGAGGATTTAGTGGAAATGTTTATCTCTCAACCTTATGTTTCAGAGGAGTTGAGAAATGAACAATACACTGCTGTAGATAAAATATTGGCACAAAGCTTTTAGGATACTTGCACCATGTATTCTCTGAAAACATTATTTGAAGAAATCTTTCCAATCGATTCCATTACAAACACACAAATCAAGACTATAGAAATCAACCCAAGAAAAACATTGAACATTGGGGCATTTCTAGAAACATCTCAGGAACAGAAATTGCTCGATTTGCTCACCAAATACCAAAAGGAATTCGCTTGGGACTACACTAACATGCAGGGAATTCACCCAGAAACTTGCAGTCACCATATCTATACAGATACTAGTATTCAACTAGTGAGGCAACCACAAAGACGGATGAACCCCATGCTTAAAGAGATTGTAAGAGATGAATTGTAGAAGTTACTAAAAGTAAAGTTCATTTACCCCATTTCTGATAGCCAATGGGTATCTCCTCTAGTAATAGTCCCCAAGAAAAATGGCAAGTGGCGAGTTTGTGTTGACTATAGAGAGCTGAATAAAGCCACCCTAAGGACTATTTTCCATTGCCATTTATTGACCAAGTCTTGGATACATTAGCTGGAAAAATATCATTTTCCTTCCTGGATGGTTTTAGTGGCTACAATCAGATCAGCATAGCCTCAGACGACCAAGATAAAACAACATTTAGTTGTCCCTGGGGCATGTATGCTTACAATGTACTATCATTTGGCTTGTGCAATGCACCAGCAACATTTCAAAGAGCAGTATTAGCAATTTTATCTGATTTGGTCCATGAATGTGTTGAGGTATATATGGATGATTTTTCAGTATATGGTGATTCCTTTGACAATTATTTGCAAAATCTTGAGAAAGTTTTACAATGATGTATAGAAACCAACTTGTCTTTAAGCAATGAAAAATGTTATATGATGATGATTGAGGGAATAGTCTTAGGACATCACATTTCTCCTAAGGGAATCAAGGTAGATCAAACCAAAATACAAATTATTGTCAAATTGCCAATTCCAACAAATCAAAATGATTTAAGAAGCTTTCTTGGCTATGCAAGTTATTATAGGAGATTTATTGAAAACTTTAGCAGGATAGCTTTGCCTTTGTTTAAACTTCTTGAAAAAGATGTATCCTTCAATTGGAATGAGGCTTGTCAAAATGCTTTTGAGAAACTAAAAGAGAAACTCAGCACTGCTCCAGTTTTAAGGGGACCCAATTGGACTTTACCTTTTCACATCTCAACTGATGCATCCAATACAACAGTAGGGGCTTCATTAGGGAAAAAAGAAGATGCTTTAACTTATGCCATTTACTTTATCAGTAAAAATTTGACACCTGTTGAACTCAACTACACAGTAACGGAAAAGGAAATGCTTGCAATTATACATGCGGTGAACAAATTTCGCCACTACATAACCGGATATGAAGTCCTCGTTCACACAGATCACTCCGCCATTAGATACTTAATGAACAAACCTATTACTAATGGCAGGATCACCAGATGGTTACTCTTACTGCAGGAATTTAATATCACCATACTGGATAGACCAGGGAAAGAAAACCAGGTAGCAGACTACTTTTCTAGACTACAAAATCCAGGTGAAGCTGTCCAAGTTGAAGATTCATTTCCTGATGAACACTTGTTTGCAATTTCAGTGTTAACTCCATGGTATGCTGATTTAGCTAATTACTTGTCTACAGGAAAAGTACCACCATCTTTTAGCTCAAAGGAGAAGAAGAGACTCATCAAACAAAGTGCAAGATATTCATGGGTTAATGGCAATTTGTTTTACACTGGTTATGATGTGATCATTAGAAGATGCATTAGGGAGGATGAAATTATTGACATACTAACATCATGCCATGATCAACCTTGTGGTGCCCATTTTGCAGCTAAGAGGACATCACACAAAATTATTAGCCTTCACTACTATTGGTCATCAATTTTTAAAGATTCAAAGAAGTATGTAAGAATTTGTGGCAGCTGGCAACGCATGGGCAGACCAACCACCTCCGATTAGATGCCACTACAACCACACGTACATCTAGAACCATTTGAAAAATGAGCTCTCGACTTTGTTGGACCCATCAATCCACCATCCAAAGGTAAGAAGTACATTCTTGTATGTACCGACTATGTGACTAAATGGGCTGAAGCAAAGGAACTTGTAAGGGAAACTGAACAAACAATAATCAACTTCCTTTTTGAAGAAATATTTGTTAGATATGGAGTGCCCAGAGAGATAGTAACCAACCAAGGAACTCAATTCACTTCTAGACTGGTTCAAGAAATTACTGACAAGTACAAGATCAATAACAAAAGGAGTACACCCTACCATCCACAGGCCAATGGCCAAGTGGAATCTACAAACAAGACACTAGAAGGGATCATGACAAAAAAAGTGGCAACAAACAGGAAGGATTGGGCAGATAAGCTCAATGAAGCACTCTGGGCATATAGAATCACCTGGAAAAACACAACAGGGTTTACACCTTATCAGCTAGTGTATGGCAAAGAAGTCATGCTGCCAATAGAATTTCAAATACATACTTATAAACTGGCTGCAAACTTAGGAATAGATCTCTCTGAAGCTCAGCAAGAAAGAATCATGCAATTGAATTAGCTGGACGAGATGAGATAGTAGGCAATGCAAAGGGCAACAATGATACAACAACAAAGGAGACAGTGGCATGATAAGTTAATTAAGAAGAAAGAATTTCAAGTTGGTGACTGGGCATTACTCTTTGACTCAAAATTCAAAGACTACAAAGCCAAATTTACAACCCATTGGATGGGCCCTTATGAAATCATTGAAGTCTTTGAGAATGGATCAGTTAAGCTCACCACAATTAACCAGGAAGGACAAACATTTCTAGTGAATGGACATAGGCTAAAGATCTATCATAAGCCTATCAGCAAAGAAGATTTCATAAAGACAGTATCATAGCAAAAGGAGGTACAGATAGTACAACAGTCAACTGTAATATCTAAGCCTTAATCAATTTTTGTTACTCTTCTTTAAAGTGAAAATAAATAAATAAATAAAAAAAAAAACAATAAAAAAAACAACTAAAAAATGAACATAATAATGTTTAGATATGAAAACCAGATATGGCATACTCTAAACACGAATTCTTACGAGAAAACCAAGCAATTGGCTTGTAAGAATTCCCTTTTCTTTAGTTTTAATTTCAAAATAAAAGGATTCTCAAAGAAACATGACTTGAGGACAAGTCAAAACATCAGTAGGGGAGAAGAAAGTTTGAACCTGTTCATGCTTTTCCATCTCCCTAATTTTATCTCTAGCAGAGGAATAGATTTGTCTTTACATTTTCTAATAGATTCTCAATAAGAAATGATTGTTGTTTAGTTTTTTTTAAGGATTTGATCAAACTTTAAACATATCTCAGAAAGGGACCTGTTATCTACAAATTTTCACTTTTCAGAAAGGCACCTGTTATCTACAAATTTTCACTTTTCAGAAAGGGACCTGTTATCTACAAATTCTCATTTTCAGAAAAGGGACCTGTTCTATGCACATTATCAGAATGGGATTTGTATAGAGGAAGATTGCATCTGCAAAGAAGAAGACTGCACCTAAAAAGAAGAAGATTGCAAAGAAGAAGACTGGACTGCACCTAAGGAAAAGAGACTACACTTAAGAGAGAAATGGACACCATCACATTCTGCTATGCCTGAACATATCAAACAACAAAAGCTAGCTTCCAAACAAAGAAATATCAGAGGGCTGTAAGAATTTTCATTTTAATACTTTTAATTTCTTTTATTAATTCCAAGTTTTAATTAGTGGTTTATGATGTTAATTGATTTTAGTTTCTAATATCTAGCCTATCCTATATCATACATGCCCATTTTTATATCCTGTAGGAGTCATTCCTACTCTTAAAAATTAGATTTTCTATCCTATACATACATTTCTAATTACATTAGTCCTATTTTCTATCTTGTACATATCCCTAAACTTGATTCTTAAAGCCTATATTTTATCCTGTACATACATTTATAATTCAACATTCAACCTACAGTCATAAGTACCAATAGACCTACTAAAACTAAGCATGCATACTCAAAGCCAATGAAGTCAACAACTACAGATTAGAAGCTATCAATTAGTAGTTACAAATCCGAATTTTGAAAAAGGGGGATCAGGTCACAATGATGAAAGATTTATAAATTTTTATGGTTTTCAACCTAAAATTTTTAAATCTAGAACATATAAATATTTGATAGACAAAGGGTATGTTATCATAATAAGGATTAACTCCTAGTTCAGAGAAATCATAATGACTCGATGCCCTCACAATTTGGAAACGCCATAATGATCCGTAGCTCTCATGATTTTAGCAAAGGGCTTGCACCATACCCAATTTCATCATTGAAAGACTTATGCCAGGACTGCTCAGGACGTCATTAAAAATCCCTGTGTAGGGAACTGAAAAGATTATCATTAAAGTATAAGCTACGTGAAGAGACCGAGGGTTCATTGCATAATCAATCAAAGCAGTGGAGGTAGTAAGGTTCATTACGAATGAAACCGCTGTGTTAAAAAGGGGAAGTAAAACATTGTATTTATCACAGAGTATAGGTAGAAGTCTGAACCTATAGAGAACGCTGCAAATTTCTCTTAGTGACTAGTAAGAGTTGTTTAACATTCTGAAGATTAGAAAGAAATCCTCTTTGAAATACGTAGGGGTATAGTGTTACAAGTATGTTGACAATAACAATGTCAACATACAAGTAAGAGGGCCACGACAGAGGGGAGATTCTGCAGAACCGTTTGAAGGGAATTTCAATTTAATTGACAGCGTCCTCCACTAAAACAGAGACACGCATAACGCTTAGGCTCAGGTAGTTTTCTTATCGAAACTATGGTGAAATTTTTTACAGCATAAGAGAAATGTAGTAATTTTTTAAAAACTATGGTAAAATTATTTTTACAACCATAAATTCTTCTTACAGCATAGGGTAACCGGAGGTAAAAAAATTTCTCTCATGGAAAACCGAATAGAGCCACAATAATTTGACCCTTCCAAATACCATAAGGACTGCATAGACATTTTCAGGGCAAAACAATTGCTGACATTTTTAGAAAAAATCAATGGGCACAATGAGATAACAACAAGGGAGTTTGCCTCTTCATTCACTGGAGAGAGGGCCATTGTAGGAAACTTGTCTTTTAGGGTCTTAGAAGTCACAATTGCTCAAGCAATAGGCATAAGCCCAGAAGGGGAGAAGTATTTTAAAACAAATCAGTTCAAGGAGAAAACATGGACACATTTCATATCCAGGACAAGGGTATCATAAGTTGATTGGAAATCAGGGATTCCTAGGAGTTGGCTCATTCATCCATGGGATGAAATAGTCTATGTCATTCAAAAATTTATAACCTGTGAGGGAAGATACAACATTGTATTTCTTTATCATATCAAATTGTTAATGCATCTAAGAGGAGACTGCATTATAAGCTTGCCTTATTTTGTTAAGCAAAGCTTGACTAAGATGTCTAAGACCATACAAAAACAAAGGAAAAACAAGGATAGGAGCGTAGACCATTTTGGTTTGGTAAAAATCTTGATTTAATTTGAACTGCAAAAGATAAGTGTGACATGGAAGAAATTCTTGGTGACTAATGAGTTTATGGCAAATGAACAGCAAGCAAAGTAGCGGAATTCATAGGAATAACAACATAATTTAAAGGAAGGGAAGCAACATGCAGAACTATTGATTGATGTAGATGCTATAGAGGAACACTTTTCAAGGTACAAACTAAGTAACTCTGTTCCATCCAGCAGTAGTATCAAGACAAGAAGAATGGTGAGAGAGGAAGCTGAGAAATCTGAACAGGATAAAATTTTATCCACCTATACAAGAAGATCTAGAAAGACTAAGTTTGGTCAGAAAGGGAAAATGGTGGAGGAAGATGATATTCTAAAACAGCCATAGTTTGATTACATACAAGGATTGGAAAGTAAAGACAAGGAAAAGGAACAACAAGAACAAAAAATATCAGGTAAAAAGAAAATAAAATTGGAAAGGAAAGTTGAGAAATTACAGCAGCAACTTATGGAATCAGAAGTTTTGGAAAGAGTGGTGAAAAGAGAAAATGAAACACTCAAAATAAAAAGCAATAAATTTCAAGATGAGAATGAAAAATTGAAAAAGAAGGTTAAGAAACTCAAAGCTTATAAAATCCAAATTTGTAGGAAGGCCTATAAACTTTACAAGCAAAAGAAGGCAATTAAAACCAAGTATCAAATCTTGAAGACAGAGTATGAAGCCCAAATGAACATCAACGCTTTACTTCAGGCAGCAGAGGTAGAAGTAGAGGCAGAAGGCAAAATTTGACAGGTTAGAATTCATTTGCATGATGAGTTGAATTGGATCCATGAAAATTATCAGAGTTCTATGACTGTATCAAATCATGACAGACTTCAAAAACTTGTGAACAATGAACTATCAGGAAAGACCTCTGGATAGTGGCAGTTTGTAGCCGGCACAGAATGATGAGGACCTCGGTCAAAGCGTGCTGATCGAGGCCCATGGACACCGCGCAGTGGTGCAAACTGGAAATTGGGAAATCTAGATCAGAAAACAGAGGTCGTTTCTGATGCGTGATTAGCGCTAATCGCACATTGTTGGGCAAAACCCCTCGAGAAGGAAAAGCCCCGAGCGCACGGTCACAAGGTGTTATCTCAAAATCAGACCCTGGAAGGCTGCTGACCAGGAAGACCTTAAGTAACTATTTCAAACCTACTTTAGGCTGAGGCTTAGCCTCCCCAACCTGAGAGGGCTCTCTTCAAAGGATTACTGATTTTTTGATTATGATTAAGATGGCTAACTCTTGTGAAACAAAGATAGAAAAATGAGAGTGGTGGAAACACAATTAGAAAGTATCCATTGGGCTTATGGAGTCAACATCGTTTCAGTATAACAATGATATCAACCTTACATAGAAGTCAGGACATTTAGATTTCAACCGTTCAGAACACACTAGAAACATATAGGACAACACAGTTTATAAATATGTGAAGGAAATTAGAGCACAATCAGTGATTTCTAAGTAATCACACATCTATACCACTGCAAATACTGAAGAGAGGATAATACACAACATTCTGAATAGTAAACTCCTTCTGATTCCTGAGAAGTAAAGCCAAGTATTGTATTACTAAAATAGAGTCATATACATAGCACAATAGTTCCAATTTCTCTGAAATTTTCCAACCCTTGGTACATTGCCCTCTCTCCTATATATAGAATTCTTTACAAGGCTGAGATTCCTCCTCCAACATGAGGGGAACTCGAATTCTGCTTGCTATGACACCTATTCCAACTTTAACTACTTATTAAATGCAACAAACTGCTAACTAGATATTTTAGAAACCTAAGACAATTAGGAGTCTAACTCCACATCATGTTGGTAATAGCATTAATTACAATCAAATCTCATTCTATGATAAGTGGTCTCCTTCCATTTAGCTGTGGTGGATGTTCAAAGCTCCTTACTGGTCCTTAATGTCTTATCCCTTTACGGCTGCTGAGAAGTAGGAAACTGTCCCTGTTTTTATGCTTTTAGTTTCCTAAAAAATATTCGTAACCAATTAACCATCTTCTTTAATTAGCCAACAATCTATTTGAGTGCCACGTTCTTCATGAGATGTAAGCCTTCCCATAAACCTGTGTGATGACAAAACTTTTTTAAAGCTGATTTAAAAGTCATTTACAATACTAGAGGTGATCCTTGGTATAACAAAAAGTTTAAAGTCCATATAACTTCTTTCCTCTTGTTTTGTCATGGCTGATTTCTTGCACATTGTAAATGATCTTTTCTGAGATTTCCTTTCAAAAATGTTCCCTTGGTCCCTCAAAATTGGTCGAATGAGCTTTAATTATGCAGCTATAGCAGTTTTGTAGCGTGCTACGAAACTGCTTTGCATTATGCGTCCTTTTCAGCAATTTCGTAGCGCGCTACGAAATTGCTGTGTAATTACAAAACACCGTTTAACATCAAAATCTGACTGACTTGAGCCTCTTTTATCTTGACATATCCCTTTCAACTACCTTGAAGCTATCAAAACTGAGTAGAGATGTATCATTCTTCAAGAAACTGTAACAAGGTAAATCATCAAAATTTTGAATATAACCTTACTTGCTGTGTGGTTTCCTTAAGGAGATCTTTCCCGCTGGCTTAGCTGCAGCTTCAACTCTTCAATTTGTCTCTTCATAACCCTGATCCCAGCTCTAAGTTTCATATTAACTCTTCTGATGAACTTTTCTTCCTTTATTGTCGGGACTGTCCAGGTATAATATTGTGCATTAGAGTTGACCAGCTCGGGTATTTGAAATGTTTTGTCTTGCCACAGAGCTTGCATTTTGTCAAAATGGGCTTCCTTGATTGCATGCTTCCTAGAGGCTTTCTTCAATCTAGCAATTTCAAGATTTGCTAACCTCAACTTATCTTTCAATTCTTCAACATTATATTCCTTTTGCGGGGTAATTGCCTTCCCTCTATCTTCTTTATGCAGCTGTGATGATGTTTCTAACGAAGTCACAGGTCTGTCATGAGTTTTCACGATTTCCTCTGTTTCACCTGCTTCTGGCAGTATCTCCTGAATCTGTTTGAAATTCCTCGTTATGGGTCTTCTTGGCTTAAAGACAAATTGAGCAACCTGATCATCAAACTTGAGCTTTTTCGAGGCTTTGATTCTCTTAGTCTTGTCTTTACCTGATTCTATCAAATCTGCTTGAACCAGGGGAGATTCTTCAATATCAATGGCTTGTAGTAAGTCATCCAAGTTTCCCTTTGAAACAGGGCTTTCCTCAGTAATCACTGACTTGCCTTTTTCTTTAGCTATCTGGCTCCTAGTCCTTCTTCTCTGAACTACTTCACCTGTGTTTGATTCATGTACACCTTCTTTGATCTGAGTTTTCTCTTTCAGGGACTGCTGGGGTGTATCTTGGATAACCATTGATCTGGCGGGCTCCTTTACTTGTTTTCTAGCTTTCAATTTTGTGAATCTCTTGGATCTTGTTTCTGTATGATGACCAGTTGTTGGTCGAGAATTTTTTATAGCTTGGGAGCTGAGACCAGTTTCATTTTTAAAGCCAAACATAAACATGAATGTGGGCCAATCCCTACCTACTCTCTAGAGTTCATGTAGAAAGATCAACTTAACTAAGCCGTGGTGAAACAATGAGGTCTCACAGGCTTCTTTCCTTAGCTGCACCTTGTCACACATTTTGCTTAGGCTACGAAATAAGTAGAAAGGTAAATCAAGAGATATATTTCCTGTGAAGTGCAGCAGAAGCTTGAAATGATATGAATATACCTTATTATATCTCCCTTCACAGGTAAGGTACCTCTGTATGCAGGTAAGCAAATTGGCATATGAGTCCTTGACATAATTTCTAGGCACAGACTTGTTTAAATCTGAGTCAATGTACTCCAGCTTTAGAGATTATTTGCATGGGGTCATATCAAATTTGAAATTTTTAAACCAACTTTCTTGTCCCCTTGGAATCTCAGTAACTGTGGATATTACCTCTGGTGAGATTTACAATTCAAGCATCCCAACCTTTGAATTCAGTCCTGTGAAATTCAAGGAAAATTCCTTGGTGATTTGTGCATGACCTCCCTGGAGTTTCTCGCAAAAATTCCAACATCCAACCTGCTTGAATGCATGCTCAACTTCTCTGTTCTTCAAGATAATGTCTACACCTTCAGGTTCATTCCTCAAACATCTACCTAACCTGTGCTCTTTTCTTTCTGTAGATCCTTCCATGAGACTTCAGCGTAATGAAGATTTGAAATACTGACACTGCTCAATCCTCGATCCCTGCCTCGCTTGATGGCTGCCTCTCTTGATAACTGCCTCGCTTGATGCACAATGAATTCAAATTGAACACTTGCAGATTTGTTCCTCATGCAATGAATACAATCATAATTATGACTGTGAATGTCTGGTTCTTCTTGAAACTTGCAATCCGAGCGTACCACCTAACGACTCTAATGATGAAGATAAGTGGTTGGACATGATAGGTGAAGTGTATAAGCTGACAGTGGATGATGCAACCATAACTGAACTTGACAGATATGACAGCTAAGAAAGAATTTCTACGGATTGCACGAACCTCCGATTTTGTAGTGCAACCAGTGTAAAATCTGGGTTATGCGCTACAAAATCACCTAAACTGCGCTGCGCTACGAAAACAGCTAAAGCGTTTCATAACACATAATAACCTTTACAACAAGCTTGATACAGAGAATCTATGTAAGTTATGGGACCAATGGTGAATGAGAACGAATTATTAACCTTTATTTAACCATCCTACCAAGACTCTTAAGACACTAAGACTTAAATACTAAAGTAAACATGGACGAACTAAACTTAGACTAAAACCTAACCTTCACAAACAAATTGATGTGAACAATTTGGTAATCGCTTCTTGAGTGATAACACAAGGGAAGCTAGAGAACCGTGGGGAAAGTGCTAAAACTGAAGGTGGGTCCCGTGCTCCAAAAACCGGAGGGATATCAGAGGCATTTCGGGTGGTAAGCGGGTTTGTCAGGAGAACGAGCGATTCCATACATTGGACGACGTGTGTCCAGCGGATGAGAGAGAAAACCACTCTCATCATGGGGTAACATCCGAACAAGTCAACCACGTGATAAGAGTGATAACCGTAGGATTTGGAGGCCCCAGATCTAACGACGAAGATTGCACCCGATGGGAGACCGGATTTGACGGAAGAATGAGCCACGACACATAAAGGGGTTGAAGTTCGATTTAACTGCTGACCTGGTGGATGAATCATTTCACAGAGTAATTGAAATAATGAATTGTTGAGGAAGAGCTGGCGCTCAGTTCATGAGAGGACAAGTGGCCATCTCCCTGTGAAACGTTACACAATGGTGATGATGCAGAGGCAGGGAATTCCAAGTGGACAACAACAGGCGATCTGAAGAGATGGAAGAAGAAGCGAATGGTTAAGTGACAGACTGGTTTTAAGCCATGAATAGGTAGAGAACAGAGAACAGTGAGAGGAGAAGAAACAGTGAGACAGAGAGATAGAAGCAAAGAAACGAGCTGACCTGCAAAGCTAAGGCAACATCGAGCAGACAGAACCAGGCTTGAGAGGTTCAAGCAATACCTGTGAGGATATCTATCGGGGAATTGAGTACCAAATTGGACTCATCCCATTAAGACCAGTTGAGGTCGAGACTTGGTAAGGGGGAGTCTATGCACTCTAGTGGCTTGGGGAATCCAAGAACCACCCTACTAAGCATCATTTGTTTCAGGAGACTCAAATGGAGCTCCTCATTGTAAAAAAAAACTCTACTTAAAGACACAATAAAACAAGGCCACTAATGAAAGCTAGACCGGAGACGTAGCCCAGGAGGATTGGGTGAACTCCTTATTAAATTTTGTTGTGTTTTGTTTTTCTTGTTGTGTTTCTCTTACTGTTTTCCAATGTTTGTGTATTTTGCAATCTTATCAATATGTTGCCTAAGGTAACATAGACACACACCAGCACATGAGTCTGTAATACCTTCATTAATTAATTAACTAAGATCACTCACGAGTGATTTTCATATCAAGTGGTATCAGAGCTATAGGTTGCTAAGGTTAGACAAGCTTGTGTTGGATTTAGCTATTGAATGCTAACTAGATCAAAGCTCAAATTAGGAAAAGGAGAGTTGGTCGAAACTAATCCTGAAATTGGGAGAGTCTATCCTCAGAAGACAATGTCAGAGGAAGGTTCTATGGGGCCAAACCCTCAATTCATAGATAGTTTCCTAGCCATAAGGTCCATGGTAGAGGAAATGTATAAGGATTTTAGAAAACATAAGGATGAAGACTCATCAGGCTCTAAACAAGATAAAAGAGAAGAAGAGTCTTTCCTCCATGACCACTCAAAAGGCAAAGGGAAAGAGGAAAGCTTTCTCATGCCTCCTAATAGCCTTGAACATAAAAATAAGACATCTTTGATTAAACTAGATGTTAAATTTGATTTACCAATATATGATGGAGAGTTGAATGCAGAAAAGTTGGAAAATTGGATTAGACAAATTGATGTTTATTTCAGAGTGCAGAGTATTGATTCAGACAAGAGCAAGATTCAGCTAGCCAGCCTACGCCTTGGAGGCACTGCCTTGGTTTGGTGCGAAGGTAGGACCCAAGCTAACATGAAGAGACATGGTAAGACTCTTTCTGTCTGGAGTGAATTTGTTTATGCAATAAAAAAGCAGTTCTATCCATTGGCCTACATGCAGCAAGCCATGATGAGCTGACAAACTCTTCGAAAGTTGAAAGGGCAAAGTGTACAAGGCTACACTCAAGAATTTAGGAAGAGAGCATTGATTCTAGGAATCTCATTAGACTCACCTAAGACTCTGTTGAAGTACATCGGTGGTCTACACAGCTACATGAGGTACACTATCCTCATGTTTAATCCCACTAGTATAGATGAGGTATATGTTCAAGCTACGCATCTAGAAGCTAGAGGAAAGAATGGAAACCTAGAAGTTGGGGGATCGTCCCAACCCACTACAAGAAAGAATAAGGAGAAAAGAAAACAGAAGTGGAAAGCAAGGAAGGCCAACACTGCACAGAATAGAAATTCTTCATGCACTCACTGTAAGAAGGATGGGCATGATGATGAGCACTGTTGGATTCTACATCCGGAGCTGAGACCTAAGAAGTTTGGGGGCAAGAAGAAGAAGACTACTGAAGCTATTCAGAAAGATTTGGGGTCAGACTCAGGAGATGAAACAACCATTGCAGCCACGGGTATAAAGGGTAAGAATTCTGAAGCATCTACTAGTAATTCTGCACCATCTACTATTGATGAAGAAAATGAGAGAAAAAGAGATGAGCTTTTTCAGATTCGAGTTATTTCCAAACATCAAAAGATTGATACTTTGCTTGATAGTGGCTCACAATTAAATTTAATTTCTGAAGCAATTGTAAAGAAGTTGGGATTACTGACTACACCTCACAAGAAACCATACCCATTAGGATGGTTAAGTGATAAAGCACAACTACAAGTGACTAGACAATGCAAACTCAAGTTTTCTTTTGGGTCAGCATTTGTAGATGAGGTTGAGTTAGACATAATTCCTTTGGATATATGTGGAATTGTTTTAGGAAGTCCTTACTTGTATGATAGAAAAGCTATTTTCTATAGAGCTAAGAACAAGTATCTACTCGTTAAAGATGGAATCGAATACTTTGTAAGAGCTCATAAGCTCAAGAATAATTATACTCTCATAAACTCAGGGCAGATGAAACGAATGATAAATTCATGCAAACAATTTTTACTGATGGTTGTAAAGGAAAAGAAACCTGATAAAACCAATGTATTTGAAGGTTGTGATGCTAAACAGTAAGTTGATTTAGAAAAAGTTGTTTCAGAGTATGATATCTTGTTTCAAGAACCTAAAGGTCTGCCATCCAAAAATGAAATAGTGCATGAAATTAATTTGTAGCAAGATGCTCCATTGCCTAACATTGGAATGTACAGGTTGTTCACTTTAGAGAATGTAGAAATCAAGAAGCAGGTGCAGGAGTTGCTCGAGAAGGGGTTCATTAGACCTAGCACATCACCATGTGGATATCCAATCATTTTGGTGAGAAAGAAAGATGGCTCATAGAGAATGTGCATTGATTACCAAGCACTGAATAAGATAACAATAAAAAATCGTTATCCCCTTCCTCGCATAGATGATCTATTAGATTAATTGAAAGAAGTTGTTTTTTTTCCCAAGTTAGACTTGCATAGTGGATATCATCAGGTCATAGTCGTAGAACAAGATGCATGGAAGACTGCTTTCAAAACAAAGCAGGGATTGTATGAGTGGTTGGTTATGCCTTTTGGCTTAACTAATGCTCCTACTACTTTCATGAGAATAATGAATGATGTTCTCAGACCTTTTCTTGATGATTTTGTTATTGTATATCTGGTTGACATTTTGATATTAAGCAAAACATGGGAAGAACATTTAAAGCATGTTAAGCAGACACTAGATGTTTTTAAAAGAGAAAAACTTTATGTTAAACTTTCAAAATGTGAATTTGGCAAAACATCTTTGAATTATTTGGGACATATAGTATGGGGTGGTGAATTGAAGATAGATCCCTCTAAGGTGGCAGTCATTGTAAACTGGCCTAAACCCAAATCTGCTACAGAAGTTAGGAGCTTCTTAGGAGCAGCACAATATTGGAGAAAGTTCATTTCTAACTTTTCCTTAATTGCAGCTCCCTTACATGCTTTAACAGGATTGAACAAGGTGTTTCAGTGGGGAGGCAAACAACAGAAAGCCTTCGACACCTTGAAAGAAAAGATTAGTACAACACCAGTACTAGCATTGCCTGATCTTCAAAGACCCTTTGAGATCCAAACAGATACTAGTGACTATGCCATGGGAGTAGTGCTGATACAGCACGGTAAACCCATATGTTATCATTCTGAGACATTTAATTCTGTAGTAGTTAACTATCCTACATATGATAAAGAATTGTATGCATTAGTACAGAGTGTGAAAAAGTGGAAACATTACTTAATAGGCAAAGAGAAAGTAATACATACTGATCATCAACCACTTCAATATCTACACTCCCAAACTGAGTTCCAGCAATCAAGACACTATAGATGGATGGGTTTTCTACAACAGTTTCATTTAGTCATCAGATATAAAAAGGGCATACACAATAAAGTTGTAGATATGTTATCTAGACCCATTATAAATGCGTCTACTATACTTAAGCATAATTCTGTGTTACATGAGAGCTACATTGAACAATATGCTCAAGATATAGACTTTAAAGATGTATATGCAACTGTAAGTCAAGGCAAACAAGTAGAAGAATTGGACTATCATATTAAGGACCGACTCCTATATCATTGTGGGAAGCTATGCATTCCACAAACTAAAAGAGTAAAGATAATTCGAGAAGCACACACTTCTCTAATATCAGGTCACTTTAGGGTAAGTAAAACAGTTGCACAACTCCAAAGATTTTGTTATTGGCCGAAAATGAACGAGACAGTTTCTAGTTATGTAAGAGGGTGTAATATGTGTGCTAAAAGCAAGCCCATCAATAGAAAACTAGGCTTGCACACTCCATTACCAGTACCTTCTCATCCTTGGGAAAGTGTTTCCATGGAATTTGTTGGAGGACTACCCAAATCTAGGAAAGGTCATGATTATCTGTATGTTGTTGTGGATAGGTTCAGCAAAATGTGTATTTTGATACCTTGTAATAAATAGATTACAGCTGAACAAACTGCAAAACTGTTCTTTCAACATGTATGGGTTCATTTTGGATTACCCACTTCCATTATATCTGATCGAGACACCCGATTTGTGGGAAAGTTTTGGTCAAGTCTGTGGGAACTGATGGACACCAAACTGAAGAAAAGCACAGCTTTCCATCCACAAACCGATGGCTAGACAGAAGTAGTCAATAGGACAGTGATCCAGTTACTCAAGGGATATTGCAGCAAGCATCCTAAGCTTTGGGATGAACATTTGTGTTATGTGCAGCATGCTTACAATAGAGCCAAAAACTCTTCTACATAGAGATCTCCTTTTGAGACTTGGTTCGGTTTCACACCAAGGTCTCCTTTGGATTTTGTCTTTGGTAAGGACACAATAGTTGAGGGACACAGTGATGTGGACAGGGCAACTAGGTACACTGAACAAATCCAAGCAGTTGGAAAAGAGCCAGGCTAAATTTAAGGCAAGGCATGACAAGCATCAGATGGAGCATAGTTTCCAAGTTGGTGATCAAGTCTGGCTGTATATCAGCAAGGACAAGATGCAAGGTGAAGGTAAAAAGCTAAAACCTATCAGGTATGGACCCTTCAAGATACTTGAGCAAATTGGTGAGAATGCTTTTCGCCTTGATCTACCAGCTTACATGCACATCTACTCAGTCGTAAATGTAGATAGCTTGAGATTATTTGAACCTTCACTAATTGAGGATCCCGAAGAGTAGAGTCAATTGCCTTCTATTGATGACTTGCTACCTGAATATCTTAATGAATTGTAGGAAGACACAGTTCTGGACAGGAAGGTGAGAACGATGCGCAGGGGAGATTTTGAGTACCTCAGAATTGGGCTCAGGGGTTCAAAGCCAAACGGTGCAAAATGGATAGAGATTAGACAGGTGAGAAAGTTGTATCCTCACTTAGTCGATGCTTGAAAATCAAATTTTGGTGGTCCAAAAGCTTTTTCAGTGGGAAGGCCATGATTTGAATTGGATCCATGAAAATTATCAGAGTTCTATGATTGTACCAAATCATGACAGACTTAAAAAACTTGTGAACAATGAACTATCAGGAAAGACCTCTAGACAGTGGCAGTTTGTAGTCGGCACGGAACGACGAGGACCTCGGTCAAAGCGCGCTGACCGAGGCCCATGGAGACCGCGCAGTGGCGAAAACTAGCAATTGGGAAATCCAGATTAGAAAACAGAGGCCGTTTCTGATGCGCAATTAGCACTTTTGCTGGGCAAAACCCCTCGAGAAGGAAAAGACCTGAGCGCACGGTCACAAGGGAAGCTAGAGAACCGTTGGAAAAGCGCTAAAATTGAAGGCAGGTCCTGCACTCCAAAAACTGGTGGGATATTGGAGGCGTTTCGAGCAGTAAGCAGGTTTGTCAGGAGAATGAGCAATTCCATACATTGGATGACGTGTGTCCGGTGGATGAGAGAGAAAACCGCTCTCATCACGGGCTAACATCCGAACAAGTCAACCGCGCGATAAGAGTGATAACCGTAGGATCTGGAGGCCCCAGATCTAATGACAGAGATTGCACCCGATTGGAGACCAGATTTGACAGAAGAATGAGCCACGACACATAAAGGGGTTGAAGTCCAATTTGACCGCTGACCTGGCGAATGAATCATTTCACAGAGTAACCAAAATAACGAACTGTTGAGGAAGAGCTGGCACTCAGTTCGTGAGAGGACAAGTGGCCATCTCCCTATGAAACGTTACACAGTGGTGATGATGCAGAGGTAGGGAATTCCAAGCGGACAGCAGCAGGCGATCCCAGGAGACGGAAGAAGCAGCGAACAGTCAAGGGACAGATTGTCTTTAAGTCATGAACAGACAGAGAACAGAGAACAGTGAGAGGAGAAGAGACAATGAGACAGAGAGACAGAAGCAGAGAAGCGAGCTGACCTGCAGAGCTAAGACAACATCGAGTAGACAGAACCAGGATTGAGAGGTTCAAGCAATCCCTGTGACAATATCTGTCGGGGAACTGAGTACCAAATTGGACTCATCCCATTAAGACCAGTTGAGGTGGAGACTTGGTAAGGGGGAGTCTGTGCACTCTAGTGGCTTGGGGAATCCAAGAACCACCCTATTAAGCATCTTCTATTTCAGGAGACTCAAATGGAGCTCCTCATTGTAAAAAAAAAAAACTTTGCTTAAAGACACAATAAAAGAAGGCCACCACTGAAAGCTGGACCGGATAAGTAGCCCAAGAGGATTGGGTGAACTCCTTATTAAATTTTGTTGTGTTTTGTTTTTCTTGTTGTGTTTCTCTTACTCTTTTCCAGTGTCTGTGTATTTTGCAATCTTATCGATTTTTTGCCTAAGGTAACATAGACACACACCAGCACATGAGTATGTAATACCTTCATTAATTAATTAACTGAGATCACTCACGAGTGATTTTTAGATCACATGAGGGCATGCAAAATCCTGAGTTTGGGGGAATGTTGGTATCAAATTATGACTGTCCATTCCACTTAAAAATCCTCTTTTGATTATCATTTTTGACCATCTAAACTTCATATTCCAGCTATAATCCTTAGAAACTAAATGATATGATGTCATTATCATTATTTTTAGCTTGAAATTAATTTTTGAAATTATTGAGTTAAAAATGACATTTTTCAGAAAATTACAAGAAGTTGTAACATCCTGTAATTTCTCCATAGTTTCACATGTTGCATAGCAGGTGGGCGAATTTGAAGATTGTGGGCATGAAGCAAGATGTACACGGATGGTGGATTACCTATCCTGATCCAAATGGATCCTAGAAAACCCTCTAAGTCTTCAAAATCTTCAAAACATCCAAAATTGTTGCCTAAGAAAAACCTTTAAAGAAGGCGGATAACACTATTGGGAGGCAAAAACATAGAGAAATCATTGAAAAATAGAGTATCGGTGGGTCAAAGCAACTTTGAATCATAGTCGTCAGATCTAGCCGATCAACGGTCTAGATCCAATCCATGGTGTATGCGACTGCGATCAACGGGGTCAATGAGGACCATCGATCAAGCGCGCAGATCGATGGCCCAAGTTGAATCGCGATATCACAATCGGCGATTACAGAGGAGCAGGGCCGATATACATATGGCTCGCGACAGCCGGACGCGATAGAGCTATAAAGCGATATTCCATAAAATTTGAGATCTGTCAAACGACAGATTTCTATGTATTTCGCGTATTTCGTTTATTAAACAAAATATGAAGGGAAGCACCAATGCGATTAAAACCGGACCCGACGGGATCTATGAATGCGATATTATAATATTTCAAGTTCGATAAAGCCATTTTTTGGGGTTTTTCAGTGTTTAATTTATTTTTAAAAATAGAAGGAAACCACGAATACCAATTGGATTTTGGGAGAGCCAAAGGCGGTAAATGGTTTGGGCCAGCCTCTCCTTGATCCCACACACCAGCTGCCATGTGTCCAGGCTGAGGAGAGAGAAAACCATCCTTATCAGGCAGTTAACCCCCATATGAAAGGGCTACCCGAAATGAACCACAGTCGTTGGATCTGGATCTCCCAGATCAACGGTGGAGATGCGATGTTGGTATACAGGCAGACCTGATAGGAGTTATAAGGAAGAACTTATAATATTTCAAATCCGATGAACAAAGATTTGGCGGATTTTCCCGTGTTTTGCAGCGTTTCTCTGTGTAAATAAAAAACGACCAATTTTAGGATTTCAAAGGACCGATGACCCATTCCGTTACAGAACAGGTGGCCACCATCCCTGGAAGCATTTAGCAATGATTACTAATGCCCAGAAAGGGATCTGAACAGACAGAGGTCGGGAAGCCAGAGAGCCCGAGAAGGTGAAATGAATAGATAGCACCGATTGGCTTTAAAGCCACAGACAGAGAGAAAACAGGGACAGGCAGTGCTGAGACAAATCAATAGAGACAAAGAGTCAATGAGGAGAGTTTATGTACTCAGAAGATACTTGGGGGATCCAAGTAAAGCCTTATTGTTTTGTATCTATTGTGTGAGGCTCAAATTGAGCTCACTGTTGTAAAAATATATTTTTGAAGACATAATAGAGAGGTCACCACTGAAGGCTAGACCAGGAGACATAGCCCAGGAGTGTTGGGTGAACTCCTTATTAAACTTGTTGTGTTTATGTGTGTTATCTATTATGTTCTTTAACTACTTCATTATCTATGTATTTCACAATCTTATCGATCCATTGCACAAAGTAACATAGGCAAATCCATGCACATGAGTCTATAATACCTTAATAGTTGTTTAAGATCTCATTATCAGATCAAGTGGTATCAGAGCTTTAGGTTTGTTAAGGTTAGACAAGCTTGTGCTGGATTGCTGAATGCTAACTAGGTCAAAGCTCAAATTAGGAGAAGGAGAACTGGTTGAGACTAACCTAGAAATTGGAAGAGTCTACCCTAGGAGAAAAATGGCAGAAGAAATTCCCTTGGAATCAGACTCTCAGTTCATGGACAGTTTCATGACCATGAGAGCCATGGTAGAAGAGATGTATAGAGAATTTAAGAAAGGTCGAGTTGAAGATACTTCAACCTCCAAACAAGACAAAGGAACAAAGGAACCTCTTCTAGATGGCCATTTAGAAGGCAAAGGGAAAGGGAAAGAGCCTCCTCTATCAACACCTCCTTCTAGCCCTTTGATTAAATTAGATGTAAAATTTGATTTGCCAATATATGATGGAGAATTAAATGCATAAAAGCTAGATAACTGGATTAGACAGATTGATGTATATTGCAGGGTGCAAAACATCAATTTGAAGAAGCATGGTAAAATTCTTTCTACCTGGAGTGAATTTGTTTCTGACAATAAAAAACAATTCTAACCACTAGCTTATATGCAACAAGTAATGATGAGTTGGCAAACTCTTCGCCAGCTAAAAGGGCAAAGTGTACAAAGCTATACCTAGGAATTTAGAAAAAGAGCTTTAATTCTAGGCATTTCTCTAGACTCACCTGAAACTTTGTTGAAGTATATAGGTGGTCTACACAGCTATTTGAGGCACACCATTCTCATGTTTAACCCTACTAGCATAGATGAGGTATCAGTTCAGGCTACACATCTAGAGGCTAGAGGCAAGAATGTGAACCCAGAGATTGGGGGATCATCAAAACCCACTACAAGCAAGAACAAGGAAAAGAGGAAGCAGAAATGGAAAGAGAGGAAGGCAAACACTGTACAGAAAGACAAACCTTCATGCACTCACTGCAAGAAGGATGGACATGATGATGAACATTGTTGGTCTTTGCATCCGGAGCTGAAACCCAAGAAGTTCGATGGCAAGAAGAAGAAGACTACTACTGCTATTCAGAAAGATTTGGGGTCAGACTCAGGTGATGAAACAATAGTCACAGCTGCAGGTATAAAAGGTAAAAATTCTGAAGCATCTACTAGTAATTCTGCACAATCTATTGATAATGAAGAAAATGAGAGGACAAGTCATGAGTTGTTTCATATTAGAGTTACTTCCAAGCATCAAAAGGTTGATACTTTATTTGATAGTGGTTCACAAGTAAACTTGATTTCTGAAGCAATTGTAAAGAAGTTGGGACTACTAACCACACCTCACAAGAAGCCATATCCATTAGGTTGGGTATGTGATAAAGCAAAGCTACAAGTGACTAGACAATGTAAACTTAGGTTTGCTTTTGGGTCAACATTTGTAGATGAGGTTGAGTTAGATATAGTTCCCCTGGATATATGTGGTATTGTTTTAGGAAGTCCTTACTTGTATGATAGAAAAGCCATTTTCTATAGAACTGAAAATAAGTATCAACTCACAAAAGATGGAATATAATATATTGTAAGAGCTCATCAGCTCAAAAATAACTACACTCTCATTAACTCAGGGGAGATGAAAAGAATTGTAAATTCATGCAAGAATTTTTTACTAATGGTTGTAAAGGAAAAGATCCCTGATAAAACCAATGTATTTGAAGGCTATGATGCTAAATAGAAAGCTGATTTAGAAAATTTTGTTTCAGAGTATGATATCCTATTTCAAGAACCTAAAGGTATACCACCCAAAAGGGAAATTGTACATGATATTCATTTGCAACAAGATGCTCCATTGCCTAGCATCGAAATGTATAGGTTATCCGCTTTAGAGAATGCAGAGATCAAGAAGCAGGTACAGGAGCTGCTCGACAAAGGGTTCATAAGGCCAAGCACATCACCATGCAGATCTCCAATCGTATTGGTGAGAAAGAAAGATGGTTCATGGAGGATGTGCATTGATTACAGAGCACTGAGTAAAATAACGATTAAGAATCGTTATCCTCTTCCTCGCATAGATGATCTATTAGATCAGTTGAAATAAGTTGTTTACTTTTCCAAGTTAGACTTGCGTAGTGGCTACCATCAGGTCAGAGTTGCAGAACAAGATGCATGGAAGACTGCTTTCAAAACAAAGCAAGGGTTGTATGAATGTCTAGTTATGCCTTTTGGCTTAACTAATGCTCCTGCCACTTTCATGAGAGTTATGAATGATGTACTCCGACATTTTATTGATGATTTTGTAATTGTATATTTAGATGACATTATTGTTTTTAGTAAAACATGGGAAGAACATTTAAAGTATGTAAAGCAGACTCTAGATGTTTTGAAAAAAGAAAATCCCTATGTTAAATGATCAAAATGTGAATTTGGCAAAACATCTTCGAATTATTTGGGTCATATTGTAGGGGGTGGTGAATTGAAGATAGATCCCTCTAAGGTTGAAGTCATTGTGAACTGGCCTAAACCCAAATCTACTAAAGAAGTTAGAAGCTTCCTAGGAGTTGCACAATATTGGAGAAAGTTTATTGCTAACTTTTCCTTGATTGCAGCTCCCTTACATGCTTTAACAGGATTGAGCAAAGTGTTTCAGTAGGGAGGAAAACAACAGAAAGCCTTCGACACCTTGAAAGAAAAGATTAGTATAGAACCAATAATAGCATTGCCAGATCCTCAAAGACCATTTGAGATTGAAATAGATGCCAGTGACTATGCCATGGGAGCAGTGTTGATGCAACATGGTAAACCCATATGTTATCATTCTGAGACATTTAATTCTGTAGTAGTTAATTATCCCACATATGATAAAGAATTGTATGCATTAGTGCAGAGTGTGAAAAAGTGGAAACATTACCTATTGGGCAAAGAAACAGTTATACATACTGATCATCAACCACTTCAATATTTACACTCACAAACTAAACTGCAGCAATCAAGGCACTATAGGTGGATGGGGTTTCTACAACAATTTTATCTTGTCATCAGATATAAGAAAGGCATACACAATAAGGTTGCAGATATGTTATCCAGACCAATCATAAATTCATCTACTATACTTAAGCATAATTCAGTATTGCATGAAAGCTACATTGAACAATATGCTCAAGATGTAGATTTTAAAGATGTATATGCAACTTTAAGTCATGGAAAACAAGTAGAAGAATTGGATTATCATGTTAAGGACCAACTCTTGTATCATTTGGGAAAGTTATGCATTCCTCAAACTGAAAGAGTTAACATAATCCAAGAAGCACATACTTCTCTAATATTAGGTCATTTTGGTGTAAGTAAAACAGTTGCACAGCTACAAAGGTTCTATTATTGGCCAAGAATGCATGAAACAGTTTCTAGATATATTAAAGGGTGTACCATGTGTGCTAAAAGCAAGCCCAACAATAGAAAACTAGACTTATACACTCCACTTCTAGTTCCTCCTTAACCTTGGGAAAGTGTTTCCATGGACGTTGTTGGGGGACTGCCAAAATCTAGAAAAGGTCATGACTATTTATATGTTATTGTGGACAGGTTCAACAAAATGTGTATTTTAATGCCTTGTAACAAGCAGATTACAGCTGAACAAACATCAAAATTGTTCTTTCAACATGTATGGGTTCAGTTTGGATTACCCACTTCTATTGTTTCTGATCGAGATTCCCAATTTGTTGGGAAGTTTTGGTCAAGTCTATGGGATTTAATGGACACCAGATTGAAGAAGAGCATAGCATTTCATCCACAAACAGATGGTCAAACAGAGGTGGTCAACAGGACAGTGATCCAGTTACTCAGAGGCTATTGCAGAAAGCATCCCAAGCTTTGGAATGAACATTTATGTTATGTGCAACATGCTTACAACCGTGCTAAACACTCTTCTACACAAACATCTCCTTTTGAGACTTGTTTTGGTTTTATACCAAGGCATCCCTTGGATTTTGTCTTTAGTAAAGACATTGCAGTTGATGGACACAATCATGTGGACAAAGCAACCAAGTTCATTGAATAGATCCAAAAAATTCACCAAGCAATGCAGGAACAGCTGGAAAAGAGCCAAGCCAAGTACAAGTCAAGGCATGATAAGCATCGAATTGAGCATAGCTTCCAAGTTGGTGATCAAGTATGGCTGTACATTAGCAAAGACAGAATTCAAGGTGAAGGTAAGAAGCTGAAGCCAATAAGGTATGGGCCTTTCAAGATACTTGAGAAAATTGGTGAGAATGCTTTTTGCCTTGATTTTCCAGCTTACATGCACATCTATTCAGTAGTTAATGTAGAGAACTTGAGACTATTTGAACCTTCATTGATTGAAGATCCTGAAGAACAAATTCAGTTGCCTTCTATTGATGATCTGTTGCCTGAATATCTTAATGAGTTGTAGGAAGATACAGTTCTGGACAGGAAGGTGAGAACTACACACAGAGGGGATGTTGAGTACATCAGAATCAGACTCAAAGATTCAAAACCAAGCAGTGCAAGATGGATAGAGATTGGACAAGTGAGGAAGCTATATCCTCACTTGATTGATGCTTAAAAACCAACTTTTGGTGGTCCAAAAGCCTTTTCAGTGGGAAGGCGTGATCCAAATGGATCCTAGAAAACCCTCTAAGTCTTCAAAATCTTCAAAACATCCAAAACTGACGCATAAGAAAAACCTTTAAAGAAGGCAGAAAACACTATCGGGAGGCAAAAACATAGAGAAATCATTGAAAAACAGAGTATTAGTGGGTCAAAGCAACTTTGAATCAGAGCGTCGGATCTGGTCGATCAACTGTCCAGATCCAATCAGCAAATCGCAATCGGCGGTGGCAAAGGGAGGCTATCGGTGGAGACCACATGGTGTATGCGACTGCGATCAGCGGGGTCAACAAGGACCATTGATTAAGCACGTAGATCAACGACCCAAGTTGAATCACGATATTGCAATTAGCGATTACAGAGGAGTGGGGCCGATATACATATGGCTCGTGACAGCCAGACTCGATAGAGCTATAAAGCGATATTCCATAAAATTTGAGATCCGTCAAATGACAGATTTCTATGTATTTCACGTATTTCATTTATTAAACAAAATACGAAGGGAAGTGATGATGCAATTAAATCAAGACCTGACGGGATCTATGAATGCGATATTATAATATTTCAAGTCCAATAAAGCCATTTTTCAGGGTTTTTCAGTGTTTAATGCATTTTTAAAAATAGAAGGAAACCACGAAGACCAGTGGGATTTCAGGAGAGCCAAAGGTGGCAAATGGTTTGGTTTGGGCTCCACCCGATCCCACACACTGGTTGCCACGTGTCCAGGTTGAGGAGAGAGAAAACCATCCTTATCGAGCGGTTAACCCTCATACAAAAGGGCCACCCGAAATGAATCACAGCCATTCATGGAAAATTTTAGGGGCTAATCTTCGCCCAGTGGGCTAATTTTCCATGATTTTTCCAAAAAAATATTCGCCAATTTCCAATTTTTATAAAAGACGATTCGCCCAAATTTTAGAATATAAAATTATTTTACCTAAAAAATCGCCAACATTATATAGAGACTATATATAAATCATTAAAAATTTGAATAATTTTACAAATATATCAATAAACATTTTATAATTTGTATATTAGGATTAGTGAGATTCGCCAATGTTTTTAAACTTCAATAAAATTTTCCATCCTTAAAATTTTCCTTGCAGCCATTGGATCTAGATCTCCCAGATTAACGGTGGAGATGCGATGTTGGTATACAGGTGGACCCGATAGGAGTTATAAGGTGGAAATTATAATATTTCAAATTCGATGAACAGTGATTTGGTGGATTTTCCCGTGTTTTGCAGTGTTTCTTTGTGTAAACAGAAAACAACCAATTTTGGGATTTCAAAGGCCCGATGACCCATTTCGTTACAGAACAGGTGGCCACCATCCCTGGAAGCATTTAGCCATGATTGCTAACGCTCAGAAAGGGATCTGAATGGACAGTAGTCAAGAAGCCAGAGAGCCCAAGAAGGTGAAATGAACAAAGAGTGCTGATTGGCTTTAAAGCCACAGACAAAGAGAAAACAGGGACATGCAGTGCTAAGACAGAGCAATAAAGATAGAGAGTCAGTGAGGAGAGTTTGTGTACTCAAAAGAGACTTGGGGGATCCAAGTAAAGCCTTATTGTTTTGTATCTGTTGTGTGAGGCTCAAATTGAGCTCACTGTTGTAAAACTCTCTTTTTGAAGACATAATAGAGAGGTCATCACTGAAGGCTGGAACGGGAGATGTAGCCCAGGAGTGTTTGGTGAACTACTTATTAAACTTGTTGTGTTTATATGTGTTGTCTATTATGTTCTTTATTAGCTTCATTATCTATGTATTTCAAAATCTTATCGATCCATTGCACAAAGTAACATAGGCAAATCCATGCACATGAGTTTGTAATACCTTAATAATTGTTTAAGATCTCATTATCAGATCATATCCACTTTTGGTTTTGAAGAAAATAGGTGTCCGGTCAACATTGGTCAAACCTAGCCACTTTAGTAGAATTTCCAGATTTTGTGAAGAAAATAATTTCTATTTTGAGAATTTTTGCATAAATGAAGGAACTGATTCAATTTCAACCTTCTGGGATGTAATTAATAGAATTATGTTAGGATAATATGGAGGAGGAATAGCTTCTTTTGTTAGAGAATTTGTGATAAATAATCTAGGAGGAAAAACTATGTTGTTGCTAGATTTTGGATACATGAAAGTACAGTTTGTGCATTTTTAATTTCTAGATTTAATACAAACTTCACTATCGGTTTATGCCTCCATTTCCAATAGTCATATTCTTCTGAATCATTTTTCAGTGTTCTTGTGAAGTGTTGAAGGGCCCTCATCACTACGCTGGTACACTCTGTCATCAAGTTTTTTTACTAGTTGCATAAATAAATTTAAAAATTTAGAGGTTATTTTTATGTGCTGTAAGGAAGGTTATGTGATTGAATTTGTTGATTGGAAAGGATTGACATTCGTTGTGAAAAGAGCCTTGTAAAAGGACTCAACCAATACTAACCTTTAAGATTGATATATATATGCTTGCTGTTGTATAATTTAGATATCTGCTTATTGGCTTTAATTTTAGAGATAGTTCATGGTTTTATTTCCAAGTGATTCAGATATATAATTGTTAAATTCAATTTGTAGTTAGATAAGTGATTCTTGTAATGGATTCAACTGTTATTGGTTTGCAACGTTACTTATCTTCTTTGTTGCTTGGATTAGTTAGGTGTTGAAATTGCTTTGAATTGTTATGATCTGAGGATTGGAAAGGATTCTATTGAGAAAGATTCTTGTAAGGGAATGATAGGATTTTTAACCAGTTATTAATACTCAATTTTTTTTACCTAGGCAATCAGAATTTCATTAGATTTGTTTTTATCTAAATTGATGCTTAAGTGACTGCAAAGACAAGGAAGGGCCTTTTGTAAGAGAGTAATGTTAATTTCATTTCACTAGGCTATCATTAGAACCTTAGATCCTTCTAGATCTATATACCTTAGATGAGCACCTCTAAGTGTACTTTCACGGGTTGATAAAGGAATTACGAGATTAACTTACCATAGTAAGTAAAGATCGAACAAAATTCCTAAGACTCCTCCTCGCATGTGATATGCGATAAGCACAACCGAACTGAACGCAATATAAAAAGGAATACTACCACCTTATTTGATCAACCTCCTGTGTCAGTTTTGGTATCAGAGCACAAAGATTGAGCTGACTGCAGTAAACATGCCGTTGAGAAGGGGAGCTGGCATAGGTCAAGGAAGACCTGAAGAAAATGTAGTTCTGCTGGAGGAGATCCGGAGTCTGCGTACAAGGATGGACACAATGGAGATTGCTCAGAGGAGAACACTTGATGAAGGAATTGCAAGTGCTGCAGAAGAATCTTCTGAGGAAGAAGAGAGGAGGAAAATGAAACTACCAAAGTTATCAAGATGTTGGCTAAAGTAGGTGGAAGTTCCTGTGTATGAAGGGAGTCTCAATGTAGAAGAGCTAATGGATTGGATCATTTCATTGGACAAATATTTTGATTATGAGGAGGTTGATGACAAAAAGAAGGTGAAATTTGCAGTTACCAGATTGAAGGGTCATGCAACTATTTGGTGGGATGAACTACAAACATCCAGAACAAGAAAAGGAAAGTCCAAGATCAAGCAATCAGACAAAATGGTGAGTAAAATGAAAGCTAAATTTATGTCAAAAGATTATTAGTTAAATCTTTTCAAACAGTTACAGAATTTAAGGAAAAAAGGAATGTCTGTTAAATAATACACAGAAGACTTTTATAGATTGAGTATTAGAGCAGGACAAGCAGAGGATGACATGGAGTAGGTAGCCAGATATATTAATGGCTTAAGATATGACATACAGGATGAGATCAGCTTGCTGAGTCCAAAGACCATTGAAGATGCCTATCAAGTAGGTTTGAAGGTATAAGAGAAGATGTTGAGAAAACAAAATAAGAGGAATAGAGGAAAACATTTAGTAAGAGGTAGAGGAACTACCAGACCATGGTTTCAGCAACATCAGAATGAAGTATGAAGTTCAAGTAGCAGACCACCATAGAGGGGAGATTTTAATAGAGGAAGATTTGCACCAAGAGGAAGAGGTTGAGGAAGAGATATTCGATGTTACACATGTGGAGAATGGGGACATGGATCATGGGACTGTCCTCATAATAGAACAACAAGTCAGAGGAATGTGAATGTGGCTGAAGCAAAGGAAGAAACAACTCAAGTTATAGAAAAGGAAGAATCCCCTGAAGTAGGAGAATCCCTGATGTTGAAAAGGGCATTACTTAAGGCTGAGAAAGAGACTGGAGAACTAGCTCAGAGGAAGAGTTTATTCAGAACTACATGCAAATCCAATGGTAAGTGTTGTAAAGTGATAATGGACAGTGGAAGCACTGATAACCTTGCTTCTATAGAGATGGTGGACAAGCTAGAATTAGTGAAGACACTACACCCTACTCCTTACAAAGTGTCATGGTTGCAGAAAGGACATCAGATTATTGTGACAGAACAATGCAAGGTAGAGATACAGATTGATACTTGTAAAGACGTGATATTGTGTGATGTAATGCCAATGGATTTATGCCATGTATTGCTGGGAATGTTGGGTTGTGTTATATTATTTCCATGACTAACCCACATAGTTAACCGGGGGGTTAGAAGTGGGGCAGAGCCCCCTCTTCATTGCGCTGATTGCGTAGCAGGGGGAGTCACACGGGGTTGGTGCAGGTAACCCCACTCTATGGGGTCTGGGGTAGCGCCCCCGAAAAGTTTGGTTTTGGACCCTATATTAGGTTAGGCGGACCTACCTATGGTTTTGTGCATGTTTTTCGCACATAATTTTGGACGCGATGGTTTTCGGTCCATGGTTTTGGACGCGATGGTTTTCGGTCCTTGGTATTGGATGCTTTAGCATGTATAAATATGTATTGTAACATTGAAAGGAACATAATGAAAAATCAAGCTGGTAGTTTCATTTTTGGATCCAGGGAAAAATCTCTGTGTATATGTGTTTTATGTGTTGTACTCTCACATTGTTTATTTTCTGTGTTTTAGAATTCGTATGCAGGAAATTTCTGTATGGGGTTAAAACCTACATTTGGTATCACAGTTGTTTTGGCTTCAAGGGGACGACTTTGCTGCTGAGGGGTTTAGCTTGGGCTTGTGGTAGACCCTGTTCAGTGGGAGATTTGCAGGATCGATTCTGGTGGTGAAAGAAGATGGCGAGCAGTGGAAAGATAGAGATCGAGAAATTTAATGGTCGGAGTTTTGATTTGTGGAAACTCAAGATGGAGGGTCTGTTGGTGGATAAAGATCAATGGATTGCGGTAGATCCAGGTACTAAACCAACGGGAGTGTCTGATGAAGAATGGAAAAATTTGGATTGGACAGCAAAGAGCACAATACGATTGTGTGTCTCAGATTTAGTATTGCTAAATGTATTAGGGGAAGCTACAATGAAGGCCTTGTGGGACAAGTTAGGGACTTTGTACCAATCTAAGTCTCTGGTCAATAAACTGTTCCTACGGAAAAAGCTGTATAACCTGAGGATGAAAGATGGAGACTCGGTGACAGAGCATCTGAATGCATTTAATACTGTGGTAAGTCAGTTATCATCTGTTGATATCAAAATTTCAGATGAAGATAAGTGCATTAGTTTGTTGTGTTCTCTACCAGATTCATGGGATAGTCTGGTTATTGCAATAGGTATCAATGCAACTGCCTTGCAATTTGATGAAATAGTCTCATCCTTGCTGATGGAGGAGATGAGACGAAAAAATATGGAGAGACAGAATGGTGATGCCTTGTCTGTATGAGGATGGTCCTAGAACATAAACAAAAATAAGTCATCGAGTGGGAGATCTAAATCTCCAGGAAAACCTGTAAAACTGGTTTGCTGGAAATACGAAAAGGAAGGGCACTACAAAAGGGATTGTAAATCTGAATCTCCTAACAAAGGAAAGGGATCTGATGATGCTCCTTCTGTAGAGGCAAAAACCACCTCATATGAAGGTGGGGATGTGTACTTGGCTTTTTCAAGTACACATGTAGATCATGAGGCATGGTTGATTGACTCAGGTGCATCCTTTCACTTCACTCCCCATAGAGAGTGGTTCTGTGAGTATGAGAAATATGATGGCGGTGATGTCTTCTTCGGGGATGACAGGAAGGCTAGAATTGTTGGTCGTGGAAAATTAAAGTTGAATTTGCAAGGTGGAAGGGTTATAACACTTTCGGGTGTTCTGCATATTCCTACATTGGCCATCAATCTGATTTCTGTAAGCAAGCTGGATGATGCAGGTGTAAAAATAGTGTTTGAGAAGGATACCTACAAGATGGTTCGGGGAGCACTGCTATTGATGCGGGGAGTTCAGATTGGAACTCTGTACAAGCTGCAAGGTAGCACTGTTGTTGATGGGTGCAACAGTTTTGTGGTTCCTAAAATTGGAGTAGAAAATATAGTGGTCTCTGGAGAGAAGACCATGTTGTGGCGTCAAAGGCTTGGACACATTGGGGAGAAGGGCTTTCGAATACTTCATGGTAAAGGTATGGTAGAAGGTATGAGTAATAGCTCTCTGGATTTTGATTTTTGTGAAAATTGTGTATATGGGAAGCAGAATCGGGTGAGTTTCCCCTCTGGTGGTAAGAGGGTGAAACAAATATTAGAGCTTGTGCACATTGATGTGTTTGGACCTGTGAAGGTTCCATCACTAGGTAATTCTATGTACTATGTATCATTTATAGATGACTTCTCAAGGAATACATGGATATATTTCCTTAAGAAGAAATCTGAAGTCTTTGATAGGTTTAAAGAATTTAAGGCTCTGGTGGAAAACCAGACAGAGAAAAAGATAAAGGTGTTGAGGACAGATAATGGTGGAGAGTTTTGCAGTAAGGAATTTGAAGAATTCTGTAAGAAGTGTGGTATAGCACGGCAGAAGACTACTCCATATACACCTCAGCAAAATGGAGTTTTAGAAAGAATGAACAAGACATTGATAGAAAGGGCAAGAAGCATGCTCAGTGGTGTCGAGTTAGGACAAGACTTCTAGGCAGAGGCGGTGGAGACAACATGTTACCTGGTCAATAGATCACCTTCATCAGCGTTAGAGGATAAGACTCCACAAGAGGTATGGACTTGTAAGAAACCCTATCTTTCACATCTAAGGGTATTTGGATGTGATGCATATGTGCATGTTCCAAAGGAGAAACAAACCAAGTTGGATAGTAAATCTGAAAAGTTCATCTTTATTGGGTATAAGGATGGTTTAAAGGGTTATAAGCTTTGGAACCCAGTAACAAGGAAGGTTGTGTACAACCGAGATGTGGTGTTTAGAGAGGTAAAATATGTTATTAAACATGAAGTCCAACCAAAGGAACCTGAGAAGATAGAGTTTGAGCTAAAGGAGGAAGAATCAGACTCTACAGTGGAGGAGGAATTAGAAGATGAAGAGCCACAAACTCTGGGTGTGAGAAGATCAGTTCGAGAAAGAAGGTAGCTAGAAGGTATAGTCCATCTGCTTTCTGTTCAAATTTTGCTTTATCTATTACTGATGATGATCCGAGAATTGTGAAGGAAGCAGTAGATTCAGAGGATGGAAAACTCTGGAAAGAGGCCATGGTTGATGAAATGGAATCTTTGCACAAAAATGAGGCTTGGGATCTGGTGGAGTTGCCGGATGGAAGGAAACCCATTGGCAACAAATGGGTGCTCAAGAAGAAGACAAATGCAAAAAGAAAGGTGGAGAAATACAAAGCTCGGTTGGTAGCAAAAGGTTATTCCCAAGTGCCGGGAATTGATTTTGGTGATATTTTTTCTCCTGTTGCCAAGGTAACTTCTATTACATTACGTTTATCTATTGCTGCTACTTTTGATTTTGAGGTAGAACAGATGGATGTGAAGACAACATTTCTTCATGGGGATTTGGAAGAAGAGATCTACATGAAGCAACTTGAAGGCTTTGCGGTGAAGGGTAAGAAAGAACTGGTATGCAAGTTAAAGAAGTCTCTGTATGGGTTAAAACAATCACCAAGGATGTGGTATCAGAAATTTGATACATTTATACAGGGACTTGGCTTCACCAGAAGCAAAGCAGATCACTGTGTGTATTTTAAATTAATTGGTGACCGTGTTATTTATCTGGTCTTGTATGTGGATGATATGTTGCTGGTTGGAAATGACAAAGAAATTATCCAGAATTTGAAGACCCATTTTTCCTCCAAATTCGACATGAAAGATCTTGGTGCTGCAAACTATAGTTTTGGCATGGAAATTAAAAGAGATCGGACAAAGAGGAAGCACTGGTTAAACCAGAGGAAGTATGTGGAGACAATATTGCAGAGTTTTAATATGCAGGATAGTAAACCGGTGAAGGTTCCTATTCCTATAGGTGTAAAGTTATTTGTTGAACAGTGTCCCAAGACACAAGAAGAGGAAGAGGACATGCCCTATGTTCCATATGCAAGTGCAGTCGGTAGCCTAATGTATTCGATGGTCTGTACTAGACTAGACATTGCACATGCAGTGGGAGTACTGAGCAGGTTTATGTCAAAACGAGGGAAGGAGCACTGGACAACAATGAAGCAGGTTTTTAGGTATTTGCATGGCACTAGTTATTATGGTTTGTGCTACCAAGGAAGACCAGGATTGGATAGAGTGTTGGATATTCGTGGCTTTTTTGATTCAGACTGGGTTGGAGATCTGGATCAGAGAAGATCTACAAGTGGGTATGTGTTTAACCTATTTGGAGGTGCAGTCAGTTGGATAAGTAAGAAACAATCTGTAGTGGCACTATCAACTACAGAGGCAGAATACATGGCAGCCACTCATGCAAGCAAGGAAGTAGTTTGATTGTAGAGATTGTGTTCAAGTATGGGGTTAGTACAGGGAGCTATAAGGATAGACTGTGATAGCCAAAGTGCAATATTCTTGGCAAAGAACCCTGCATATCATTCAAAGACAAAGCACATTGATGTTCAGTATCACTTTGTGAGGGATATGATAGAAGACAAAAAGGTGTTGCTGGTAAAGGTGGACACTTTAAAGAATATTGCAGATGCATTGACAAAATCTGTGAGCTCTGAGAAGTTCTCTTGGTGTAGAGAAACAATGGGTGTTGCAGGGCTGGATAAATGACTAAGCTCTCTCGTGGCCCCCTGCGGAAAGAAAACAACAAGTGGGAGAATGTTGGGTTGTGTTATATTCTTTCCACGACTAGCCCATGTAGTTAATCGGGGGGTTAGAAGGGGGGCAGAGTCCCCGCTTCGTTGCGTCGATTGCGTAGCGGGGGGAGTCAGAGGGAGTTTGAGGGGTGCAGGTAACCCCACTCTATGGGGTCTGGGGCAACACCCCGGAAAATTTTGGTTTTGGACCCTATATTAGGTTGGGTGGACCTACCTATGGTTTTGTGCATGTTTTTCACACATGGTTTTGGACACGATGGTTTTCAGTCCATGGTTTTGGACGTGATGGTTTTCGGTCCATGGTATTGGATGCTTTGGCATGTATAAATATGTATTGTAAGATTGAAAGTAACATAATGAAAAATCAAGCTGGTAATCCCGGTTTTGGGATCCAGGTGCTCTTGCATTGATTATTTTCTGTGTTTTAGAATTCGTATGCAGGTAATTTCTGTACGGGGTTAAAACCTACAGGGAAGACTTTGGCAGTTTGATTGGAAAGCTATTCATGATGGGAGGAAAAATACTTATACTCTAGAGAAGGATGGAAATAAACATACACTGCTACCATTGAAGGATGAAGCTGACAAAGGAGCACCTGGAAATAGTGTTATGCTAACGAGTGGAAAGGACCTATTGCAAGAGGTTAGAAAAGGTGAATAAATGCATTTTGCTGTCATAGGGAGACCTAAGGTAATTTTGACTTCCACAAACTTAGATGATTTACTTGAAGAAATCAAAACTCTGTTGAATGATTTTGATAATATTATTGTGGATGAGTTGCCAAATGCATTGCCACCATTCAGGAGTATTAGTCATCATATTGATCTAATACTAGGAGCAAGTTTGCAAACAAAGCAACATACAGATTAACTCCTCAAGAGAATGCAGACATTGGAAAACAAGTGCAAGAATTGATGGATAAGGGACTAATCAGAGAGAGTCTTAGTCCATGTGTTGTACCAACAATACTCAGTCCAAAGAAAGGAGGTGAATGGCATATGTGTACAGATTCCAGAGCCATAAACAAGATCACTATCAGGTATAGGTTTCCTTTACCATGCATGGATGATTTGATGGATTGTTTGAGTAGGTCAAAGTATTTTACTAAAATAGATTTGAAGAGTGGATATCATCAAATAAGAATTAGAGAAGGAGATGAATGGAAGACTACATTTAAAACAAACAGTGGGTTGTAGGAGTAGTTAGTGATGCATTTTGGACTCACTAATGCACCTAGCACATTCATGAGATTGATGAATGAAGTCTTGAAGGAATATGCATGCAAGTTTGTTATTGTTTATCTTCATGATATTCTAGTTTTTAGTAGAAGTAAAGAAGAACATCTAGAGCATCTTAAATTGATTTTAAGGACTCTGCTGAAAGAGACACTACTGATAAATCTAAAGAAATGTAGTTTCATGAAAGAAGAATTAATTTACTTGGGATTTGTAGTTTCTAAAGAAGGGTTGAAAATGGATCCAGAGAAAGTCTAAGCAATTTGGAACTGGCCTATTCCAAGGAATATATTTGAGGTAAGAAGTTTTCATGGTCTTGCAAGTTTTTATAGGAAATTTATCAGAGGTTTTAGTCAGATTTGTGCACCAATTCTTGAAACAATCAAGGAGACTAATCAACCATTCAAGTGGATAGAAGCAATAGATAGGAATTTTAAGTTACTGAAGAGGAAAATCACAGAGAAACCAGTTTTAGCTTTACCTGATTTTGAAAAAGTATTTCAAGTTGAAACAGATGCTAGTGGAGTTGCAATTGGAGCAGTTTTGAGTCAGGAACAGAGACCAATAGCATACTTCAGTGAGAAATTAAATGAAGCTAAGAAGAAGTATTCTTCTTATGATAAAGAAGTTTATTCTATTGTACAAGCCTTAAAAAAATGGAGACATTATTTGCTACCAAATAATTCATATTGTATTTTGACAATCATGCATTACAGTTCATAAACAACCAACCAAAATTGAACTAGAAACATACCAAGTGGGTAGAGTTTTTGCAGAGCTTTACTTTTGTGATAAAACACACAAGTGGTAAGTTGAACAAAGTTTCTGATGCTTTAAGCAGGGTAAATTTCATTGTGCAAGAATTAAAAGTTGGTGTTGTAGGATTTGAAGAAATGGTTGAAATGTATAAAGATGATGCAATTTTCAAAGATATTTATACAGCAGTACAAAATCCAATAGTTCATAATAGAAGTCAATGGTTAGATTCTCTTATCCAAGGAGGTTTATTTTTTAAAGGCAACAAGTTGTGCATTTCCAAATGTTCTATGAGGGAAAACATAATAAGGGAGAAACACAGTGGAGGATTATCTGGTCACTTTGGACAAAACAAAACCTTTGCTCAGGTAAATACTTTTTACTACTGGCTAAAGATGCAGACTGATGTTAAGAGATTTGCTGAGAAGTGCAAGATATGTCAGCATGCTAAAGGGAGAAGCCAGAACACATGATTGTACCAGCCATTGCCAATACCAGACCGACCATGGGATGCAGTTAGCATGGATTTTGTTTTGGGGTTACCTAAAACTCAAAGGGGGAATGATTCCATTTATGTTGTGGTAGATAGATTTTCCAAGATGGCACATTTCATTGCATGTAAGAAGACTAGTGATGAAACACATATTGCTAATCTATTTTTTTCAGAAATTGTAAGATTACATGGAATGCCTGTAAGTATTGTTTCTGATAGAGATACAAAGTTTGTAGGGAATTTCTAGGGAACTCTTTGGAAGAAACTAGGTGCTAACCTCAGTTTTAGTTCAGCATACCATCCTCAAATAGATGGACAAACCGAAGTGGTAAATAGAAGCTTGGGAAACATATTGAGAAGTTTAGTGTATCAAAATCCTAAGCAGTGGGATTTAGCACTAGCTCAGGCTGAGTTTGCTTATAATGACATTCCAAACTGAGGTACTGGAATGAGTCCATTTCAGATTTTTCTTGGGATGAATCCAAGAGGTGTGTATGAGCTCAGAAATTTGGGTAAATAAGAGATAAGAACTGCAAAAGCTGAAGAGTTTGTAGATCATATGCAGAGATTACAAGAATATGTCAAAGGTAGATTGCAGGAAAGCAGTGGAAAATACAAACATAGAGAAGATATGAAAAGAAGAGAGAAAGAATTCCAAGTGGGAGATTTAGTGATGGTGTATTTGAGAAAAGAAATATTTCCTGCTAAGACTTACAATAAACTAAAAATGAAAAATATAGGACCATGTAGAATTATGAGAAAGTTTTCAACTAATGCTTATAAAATTGAATTGCCAGAAGGGATTGGAATATCACTTATCTTTAATGTTGCAGATTTGTATCCATACAAAGAGATAGAGACATAGCTATAGGAGGAAACTACAGAAGATGAAGTTCAAAATTTGAGTTGGGAAATACAAACGCAAAAGACAGTTAAGAAAGAGGTGGAAGCTATTTTGGAGAAAAGAGTATCCAAAAGAACCAGAGGACAGGTTTATTTTCAATATCTAGTCAAATGGAAAGGACAGCTAGTGGAGGATGCTAGTTGGTTGACAACAGTAGAGTTGTAGAAGTATGGAGTAAACCCTGAAAGTCTGAGGGATGATTCTTTCCTCCCTAGGAATCTGATGCAGGAGCATCTGGACTTAGCTAGCAATGTGATGGTTTGTTCACATGTTGTGGCTAAATGAGTTGAATTTCACTAACATGAGTGGTCAAAATTCAATTTTGGTAGAGAGGGCTGGATCTCTCAAAAATGATCTTTAATTCATTATTGTAATAATTAGAAAATTGTCTTATTTTAGGCTAAGGCATAAGTTGTTAGCATAGGTGTGTAATAGAGCTTAAAAAGATAGATTTGATTGTTATATTGATTAAAATAGAGATCGAATTGTTAGTATAGTTAGAATAGGATTTGACTCATAAAAGAGAAGAAAATGCAATGGAAAGGGATTAGCTGAGATGATTGAGATTTGAGTGAGAGGTGAGAGTTGAGTGATAGATAGGGTTTTGAGATTGAGACAGAGGTTAGATAAATTTTTATAATTGAGCCAAGAGGGCCAAGACTTTGTAACTACTATTATATTGAAGAAATTGATTTAGTGTGCAACTGTGTGTTAATCCTAGTGAAGACTCTCATTTACCTCTGTGTATCTGCGTTTTGAAACTTAACTGGGTATTTTCTCTGTTTTCACACTTTAATTGTAAATCTCAGTGTTTATGTGTTAATCGCGGTCATTTAGTATTAATGGTGGAAGAAGAATGGCGGAGGAATAGATTTGGATCATCAGATCGACGGTGATCAACAACTGCGGGGGTAGGAGAGTACGAATTTCCTTGATCGTGGCTGAAGTCTTGCACTCGCTCCTAGCCGTCGATCTCATATTCAACTTCTTAGATCACAGTCAATTGCGGGAGTTAAGGCCGTTTTAAACAGTGTGCTAGTTGAAGTCTCGCAAGCCATAGATTTGATGGCATCTTATATCCAACGGATATCGGGCCATAAAGTGATTGAACTTTAAATTCAAAATCAGACCCGAACATTTATAGATCAAGGATTTATATTCCTTATTGGCTCTGTAAGGGCGGTTAAACATTGCGCAAGTAGCTCGTCCGATATCACTATCCATCGTTGATCAAAGTGCAATGATATCGTTCCTATGGCTCAAGTTTCCTTTTTAGAAATCCATCGCAATATCGCAGATCACACCAACATGTGACTCTTCATCGCATTCCTAAGACTTCTCCTCTCGCATGTGATATGCGATAAGCACAATCGGACTGAATGCAATCTAAAAAGGAAAGCTACCACCTTATTTTGATCAACCTCCTGCGTCAGAGGAGAGCGGGAGGGAAGAGAGCGAGATAGAGAGGAAGAGGGAGGGAGAGAGATAGATAGACATGGAGAGGGAGTGTGTATATTTGGGGGATGAGATAAAGAGAAGGAATTAGAAAGAGACACATAGATACAAATATAGATATTATATAGTATTATATAACCAATCTATATCAATCTTAACCTGGATCTATCAAGTGCTGAGAGGGATCAAATCTCTCGAGATGCAAATGTTTCCTCAAGTTTTGCACTCAAAAAAGAAGTTTGCACCTCTAGAGATTGGATCTCTCTCAGTACTTGAAATTCCCACTATAGATCACTTGATAATGCAATATACTAAGGCAAAATACTTGATCCACTTCTACAACAAATAATTATGCAGAAGCTTAATCGAATTGAGCAAGATCAATTGAACACACATAACTGATAAGAAGAAATCAATCACACATAACACAGAAGAAATAACCCGGGGAAAGCCTCAGCCTAAAACCCCAACTCTGTATTATCATACAAGTGGAAATATAGTCCGGATTACAAAAAGAATAAGCTCACAAGCTATCCTGCTCTCTCTGCAATCCCTCTGTTGCTCATAGACAATCAAAGGCCTCTCTCAAACCTTTGCCTCTACCATCCAAGCCTCCTATTTCGTTGTGCAATTTTCCTTGGGGTCCAGTGCAGCCACTTGTGTGAATTGGCCTCTTCACACACTCACTAACCTCTGATCCAACTACGCAATCTTGAAGGAGATAAATCCTTCTCCATGGATGAGCTTCCTTTATAGGAAAAATCCATCCAACTGATAGTACACTATCCCTCCTCTAATCTCAACTGGGTCTCTGTCTGAACTGACATGCATGAGTTATTCATGAGAGAATATTCAGTTATCTGAAGTGCAATAGTTATATGCAAGCATGCATTAACTAACTGAACTCACATTAATTTAAACAAACTGTTTAAATCAATCTAACTGGACTTGACTCAGTTAACTGAGCCAACTAATTACAACTCAAATTAGAACTCATCCTTATCTCTTTAACTGATGGATAAATTCCTCAATTAATAGAGAAATTGTTGCATGTCCTCACATAGACTTCATGTTTGATTTTTCACAACTAATTAACTCATGGTGAATTAATTAATTTATTTTCAAACAACTGTTAAGCTCAAATTCGAATTTTACTTCCTATTTTAGTCCAGGGACTAACTAAAATTGGAATCTATCCTGAACTGCTAAAAATAACAATGTTATTTTTAGCACTTCCATTTTTCATTCCATGTTGCTCAATCCAGCACTGGTACCCAAAATACTATTTATAACAGTGCTATTTTTAGCACTTCTATTTTTAACATTTCTTGTTGCTATTTTAAACAAATGTTTCCTCAAGTTTTGCACTCAAAAAAGAAATTTGCACCTCAAGAGATTGGATCCCTCTCAGCACCTGATAGATCTAAGTTAATATGGATCTAGGCTGGTATATGTGTACAATTGTATAGATCAAATACTAGTTTCAATCTCATTGCATATATGTCATTATATGCATTTCGGATAATTGTAGGATTCCCTTGTCTTTTCCTTTTGTGAGAGGGAGAGGCATAAGGCCAACAAAGCCTTCAAACCTGTCGAGAACAACCATCCCAAACAGTTGGGGCTATGTGAAGAGCCTTGGTTTCGGTTGTTTCTCCTTTGTTGACGTAGGCATGGCAATGCCTGCGTCAACATGTTGTAAGTGCGTTTAAATAATTTTCATTTCCCAAACAATGGGACACCATAAATTAATGCTACTCTAACGATGGTTCCAAATTGTAGTGAATGGTAGCAAGTAACTTAGGAAAGATGAACATCTCAGGGCAACACATAAAATTAAATATTAGTCCATATCTATGAGTTTGTATGGTTCAGTTCACTAAGGAGTTTTCACAAACAATTTAATGGCAATGTACTGTACATGTCTCCTTTACAACTTAGAATAAGAATGACATGGACAATGATAAATATACAAGAGAGGAATGTTTTAGAAAGGTTGATATCCAATTCATATTAAGTTTAAATGCATACCCATCTCTGACACATACATTTTAGCCATAAAAAGAGGATTGGGATTCAAAATACTTGTGAGTAATAGAAGATGTGACAGTTGTAGATAAATGTACAGGGCCAAAACACCACCACCAAGACAATATACGCTTCAACAGGGGTTATAAAATGTATTTAGGCCTTAAAGTATCAAAATACTAGCAGTGAAATGCCACCAATACTTCACATTCCAGTCATGTACAATGCAGAGATAACTCGTGGTTCTTCCAGTAGAGAAACCATTTAAATATTTCACCTTCAAATGTATTGGTACACTTCACAATTGATAGATAGGCTCAACCACTAAGAGAAAGAATTCAACCCTTTGCAAATCGGTATTTTGGACCCTTCATTTAGTTCTAGAAATTGTGCTTAGCTCACCACTGAATATGAATTCGGTCTCTTGAGGAAACTCGTCCTCCACACAAACTGACCCCCTGGAAAGCACGCAATTTGGCCTCAAGAATTTCCGCCTCCACTTTATAACTTGGCCCCAGGTAAATGAGAGGATATCGATCCTTTTTCCAACAAATTAATTCGGCCTCCTCTAGTGAACTCAACCTCTCCCACCAATTCGACCCACTTAGAAAATTGACACTGCCTCAAAAGAATTTTGGCCTCACTGGTTCAACAAATTTGACCCTTATAATGAATGGTAATTCAACCCCTCTCCAACAATTTTTCCTGTAAATATAATGATTATTGCTCAACAATTCTCCCTTCATACTTTATCCTTCAACAAATTCGCTTTAACACTTGCAATAGACACAAATGTGAGACTTGAAGTGATCTTCCTCAAGAGCTAACTAGGGTGGCACTCGAAGTCCACTGAAATCAGCTTAGAGTTTCACTTGAAACTGTTGCACTGGACTCCTTGATCCGGATTTAAACAGGAACGCAATAAAGTACAGAGGTAAACACAAATACATTGATACATTAGAAATAATACTTCATTTCATTAATGGAGAATACTAAAATACGCTTACAAATAGAAATGGAAATAAACTAGCTCTGGAGATGTTAGCTTATCTATGAGAAGAGATGTGGCAGATACATGCCTTTGAACCCCTTACAATGAGGCTCAAGGGCATTTTTATTATTGAACAATAAGAGCAAACCCTAAACAACCAAAACCCTAACCTGAGGAGATGTAACACCAAGAGTTTATGGGCCTTGTTGGTGTGAGTTGGACAACCAACTTCCTGGGGTCGCAACTTGGTCATATTATCTCCGTTTGACGTGCATGATAACCCGTTGGAAAGATATCTCCAAGGACTACGACGAAAAAAGTGATTTTAATGAACAAATCACTGGTGGTAGATTTCCAAAAAAACTTCGTTTAGGGCCTCAAAATGGCTCCAGAAGTTTAGGACCCGAAAAACGGCTAAAAATAGTAAACGGTGCTACAATTAAGGAAACTAAAAAACTGAAAGAATCAATGGTGGGGGTCCAAGTGGAATTGGGGGGTGGCCACAAAAATCCATCTGGATCATTCCTCCCCCTTAGGAAGCAATGGTCCCCATGGTTGATTTCCTCCATGAGATGAGGAAACTGCTGTGGAACTTGGTCCCTAGTGAAACACTTGCACTGGTGAAGGAGTTGGCCTTCTTTGACAACTCGATACAGTTGGATCTTCTGTTGCCGAGTGTGCTTGAACTGCATGTCCATGATCCAATCAGTTGCAGCTTGTTCCATGCAATCTGGATTTAACTCTGTTGGTGTGAGATGTTCTGCAATGTCGGATGTGTCTAGTAATGATGGAAAGTATGACCGAAGGTGGTCCACATTGAACACTGGGTGTAGGCTAAGGAATGGGGGAATGATGAGCTCAAATGCATTATCCCCCACAACCCTGGTAATGGTGTAAGGACCATATCGGAGTGGTCTGAGTTTCCGATAGGCTCCGATAAGGCGTTCCTTTTGCAAATGCAACCAGACTTTGTTGCCCCTCTGAAACTTGTGTGGCACTCGATGTTGATCATGTCACTGCTTGTACTTGGCATTTGATTTCTCTAGAATGTCATGGACCTGCTGGTGGATATGTTGGATGTGCTCAATGAAGCTGTTTTCCTTATCTATTTTGGACTGGACATGAGCCGAATTTGCCTGAGTAGCTGCAAATGACATGGTCACATCAATGGGACATAGTAGCTGGAATCCCAAGCCCACCTGAAAAGGGCTGTGGCCAGTCGAGCTGTGGAGAGCCCAGTTATAGTTGTGCTTAACATAGGGGAGGCTCTCATCCCATGTGTGTGGATGCTTTGAGTTGTACATGCGCAGAATATGTACAATCATCCTGTTGACAACCTCTGTCTAGCCATCAGTTTGGGGATGGAAGGCTATGGATTTAGTGAGTTTGGTGTCCAGCATCGACCAGAGACTAGACCAAAATGTACTGAGGAACCTATTGTCCCGATCTGAGATGATAGACTGTGGGATCCCAAAGTGTACCCACACTCGTTCAAAGAAGAGTTTAGCAGTGGCTTCTGCTATGATATTCTTATTGCAGGCCGCCATAATGGCCATCTTTGAGAACCTGTCAATGACCACAAAAACATAGTAGCTTCCATGCTTAGTAGAAGCAAGGCTCGACATGTAATCCATGGAGATGGATTCCCAAGGTCGACTAGGGGTAGGCAGCGGGGTATATAGGCCTTGATTCTTGATGGTCGGTTTGGCAATGGCGCAGGCAGTGCAGGATCTGATGTACTTCCTGACATCCTATCGAAGATTCGGCCAATAGAAATACTTATACATTATTGCCACCGTTTTCTCGACCCTAAAATGCCCAGCAACCCAACTATAGTGTGCTTCCCAAATCATCTTGGCAAGCTCGCTTGAAGGAACACAAAGGTGACCCAGGTGGCATAATAGGGCATCCTGGAGGTGAAAATCTGGAACATGCTGACCCTCTAAGAGTGTCTGGCATGTGTGGCCAAATTTTGGGAAGCTTTTGTAGAGAAGTGGCCAACCAGAAGTCTCGTGCCCACAAGAGTTAAGCATAGTGGTTAATGCCATGATCGGTGGTCGACTATGGCAATCTGCAACATTAATGGTGTTGCCCTTCTTATACTTGATATTCAAATGAAACTGTTGCAGGTATGTTGACCACTTCTGATGGCGATCATTCTGCAACTTCCCTTGGGTTCGTATGAACTGCAGGGGTCGATGGTCTATGTGGATGACTGTTTCCTTCCTCAAAATGTAATGCTTCCATTGTCAGTAGGCCTGCACAATGGAATACATCTCTTTGTCATAAGTGGGATACTTCCGGACTGTGTCTGAAAGTGTCTCACCGTGATATGCCATTGGATGCCCGTGTTGAGTAAGAACTACCCCAATAGCATAGTCAGAGGCATCTGTCTCGATCTCAAATGGTTTTTGCAAGTCTGGTAATGCGAGCACTGGTGCCGAGCAAAGGCGATGTTTCAATTTTGTGAATGCCTTCTGTTGAGGTTCAGACCAAAAGAATTTTTCTTTCGCTCCTCCCTTGGTGACTTGATTCAAGGCCCAAGTGATATGAGAAAATCCCAACATGAACCTGCGGTAGAAGTTTGCGAGACCCAAAAAGCTGTGGAGCTCTGTCAGAGTGGTTGGAGTTGGCCAATCCCGAATGACTTGGATCTTGGCTGGATCCACATGCACCTCCCGTTCATCAATAATGTATCCCAGATACAGAACCTGGGTCATGCCAAAAGTGCATTTCTCCAAATTGGCACATAACTTTCGTTGCCGCAGTGTTTGGAGAACTTGTCAGAAGTGGTGGAGGTGCTCTTCCCAACTCTAGCTGAAGATCAGGATGTCATCCAAGTATACCACTACAAATGAGTTGGTGAATGGCCGCAAGATGTCATCCATTAGCCTCATGAAGGTTGCAGGAGCATTCCTCAACCCGAAAGGCATAACCAACCATTCGAAAAGGCCCTCCTTGGCTTTGAAGGCAGTCTTCCACACATCGGAGGGTTCGATTGGTACTTGGTGATATCCTGACTTCAAATCAATCTTGGTGAAAATTTTTTCCCCCTTTAGTTGCTCTAGAAGGTCATCAATCCGTGGGAGCGAGTACCTATTCCGGACAGTGATCTTGTTTAGTGCCCGATAGTCAATACAAAGTCTCCAAGTCCTGTCCTTCTTCTGTACCAACACGATCGAGCTCCCACAGGGTGATGAACTCAGTCGGATGTGACCTTTCTACAACAGCTCCTGAATCTGCCTCTTGATTTCATTGTTCTCCAAAACAGAGCGCCGATAGATTGGTCCATTGTACAGCAGCGCACCTGGGGTCAGGTTGATGGAGTGCTTGACCTAATAGTGCAAAGGAACCCCTGCGGGGGACGTGAATATGTCCTCGTACTCCTCCACGACCTTGTTCATTTAGTTGTCGTGCGAAGGGGCCCTGTCTGGAGGTCGTGGCCACCATATTCTTCTTTCCTTGAGGGCGTATCATCAGGAAAACAACTTTCTGTTTTGGAAATGAGCTTACTGCATTGTTTTTCAATAACCAAATAGATGGCGGTAGGCGGTGCTACCTCCGGTATCCTATACAACTTATTTCCCAAAGCAACAATAACAACACGAGGCCTTGATTCATACACAGCATGTCGCTTCCACAAGTATGGTTGGCCTAATAATACATCACAAACATTAAGGGGAGAAACGTCACACAATACCTCATCCGTGAAGGGCTTGATGTTGCATGGAAGGCGACACTGCTGGCTCACGCAAAGATCATGTCCTTGGTGAAGCCACCCGATGGTGCATGATTGTGGATGTGTTGTGGTCGGTAACCCCAGCCGCTTCACGACCTCTGCCGAAATGAGGTTCTTTTGCCTCTCAATGTTGACAATGAATTGTAGCGGGGAGCCCTTTACCCACATTTGGGAGTGGAAGAGGCACTCCTCCTCCTCTGGATCTTCGGGTTCCTCCTTCTGGAACTTTGTGGTGGCAATAGTGGCGTTGGGCTCTGTATCGATAATCTTCTTCCCTTTGTCATTCCCCTTGTTGGGTTCTGACTCAGAGTCAGAACATGCATCTGATTTTGAAGCCTTTAGCTCGGCCATTAGTGACTGCTTAGCCCAACACTCACTTGTGTTGTGAGTGGAGCTCTTATGGAACTCACACCACTTTCCCGTGTCCTTTTTTAGCTTCGCAGTGTTGTTTTTTTCTTGTGGCTTTGGCGGGTTGTCTTGGGCCGTTTTGCCTTGGCTTTGTCCTTTGTTCTACGGTTTGGGGGCACCTTTCCCCTACTTTAGATTTGTAGATCCAAAGTCTTGCTTCTTCTGTTTAAAATTTTTCTCGATCTTAACGACATATCGATATGCCGTACCGAGCGAGGAGATGTTCAGGAATTCTATTTCGTCCTGGATGTACCTGTGCAGGTAATCGCGATATTTGAGTACCAAATGCAGCTTTGAATTCTTGATACCCAACTTTGTACGAAGGGTATGAAAAATATTGGTAAACTTCGGAACGTCTTGGTCCCTTCCCTGCTACAACATGGTCCACTTTATGTATTGATCCTCATAGCTTCCGACAGGGTAATACTGCTCCTTGATGGCATCCCGGAATGAATTCCAAGTGGGTGCAGCTGAAAACAGTAAGGACATACTTTCATCCTTCTGCTCGCAGTAGGTTTTCCACCAGTCCTTGATGTAGGGGGCGGCTTTGAGAAGAGCGAAAGTAATCTTTTCCTAGCCGGAAAAATCATGAACAGAAAAATACCCTTCTAGTAGATTTAACCATTTATCTACAATGTCTGCATCTATTTGACCCTCAAATATGGGATTGTCGAAGTTAACTTGTACCTTAAAGGGTGTGGCACTTCAAGAAGTAGATGTGTCGCCCCTGGGTAGCTGCTAAAGGATCTGGGCAAAGTTGTCCATCATCGTGTTCCCTTGTCGCTCAAGGCCTCTTCGAGCAAGATTTTGATAGAATATCCTGCCCCCTCGTCTTTCTTTTCGTTTGCCATGGGAGGCCATCTGGATTTGTGAGGCTAGTCTTGTAAAGGTTCGACCAGTTCAAGCCCTAACTCCTTATATCTAGACCTCGTTGGGGACATGTAAGGAAAAACAGAGAAAGAGCATATCACTCTGATACCAATGATCCAGATTTAAACAGGAACACAATAAAGTACATAAATAAACAAAAATACAAAGATATAACAGAAATAATACTTTATTTCATTAATGGAGAATACTGAAATATGCTTACAAATAGAAATGGAAATAAACTAGCTCGGGTGATGGTAGCTTATCTCTGAGAAGAGATTTGGCACTGAACCCCTTACAATGAGGCTCACAGGCCTTTTTATTATTGAACAATAAGAGCAAACCCTAAAGAACCAAAACCCTAACCCGACGAGATGTAACACCAAGAGTTTATGGGTCCCGTTGGGGTGAGTTGGACATCCAACTTCCCGGGGTCGCAACTTGGTCATATTATCTCCGTTTGACACACATGATAACCTGTTGGAAATATTTCTCCGAGGACTATGATAGAAAATATGATTTTCAACAAAAAATTGTTGGCGGTAGATTTCCAAAAAAACGTCGTTTAGGGCCTCAAAATGGCTCCAGAAGTTTAGGACCCGAAAAACTGCTAAAAATAGTAAACTATGCTACAATTAAGGAAACTGAAAAACTGAAAGAAGCAATGGCGGGGGTCCAAGTGGAATTGGCGGGTGGCCACTAATATCCACCTGGATCACTCCCTTGAGCCAAGTCGAAATTCAAAGAATGATCAATAGAATAGGATGCCTAGCAAATGGGTCCATCCTCCTTTTATAATTTCTCCCCATGCTTATAGACTCCCCTTTTCCCTATTATTTTAGGGGTGGAAGCCATTGTCCACTAAGTAACTTTTTGCCGTCATTTTAATAAAATAATAATTTGTCACCATCCTCCAATAAAATAATAATTGATATCTTTCTCCAATAAAATAATTTTGGCCCCCTTTAATTAATATTACCAAAACTGGCCCAAATTACTTAGTGATTCCCATGCTCACGAAATTGGGGATATTACAGATTTGCATATTCCCCATGATCCCAATCATCTAGCTTTTTAACTTAAAAATCATTGATCTCCTTGGGTTCGCCATATAACCATCCTTTATGGTTTTAAATGTATTGAGATCATAGATCTTTGCTTTCTAATCCCAATCTTCTAATGCCTTATCCTCTAAATCAAAATAGTCTTAGTGGAATAATAAAAAGATCAAATTTATCTCAAACAAAAGATTTTTCTTTCTACCATATTCTCTATCAATCAAATTTCACTATTCATTATTGAGTTTCAAAATGGTTGTATAGAAAAGTCCATTTGTAGATAAAAGATATGGTGCTCAACATATTTCAAAAATGTTGATTCTTGAGCTTGTATATAGATTGTACTTTATTAGCAACTTGACATTTATGTAGTCCAAAAGAAATTGGGCAATGAATAGGTGGAAGATACTTTATATGGTGATCAACATGCTTGGACTTTGTATTCTTGTATTAGTAGATAAAGCATAATTTGTTAACAGTTTCACATTCTCCTATTCCAAATATAATGAAGGGAATCAATGTTCAACTCTCACCATTTCCACCCAACCTTTTAAGGCAAGGCGCCACCACACTTCAACCCATTTTGTTAACGAGCTGCACATTTTAACATTAGTGAATCATCCTCATGGTTCTTGGCTTTTAGTGATTATTCTATATGATATATTTTCTTTCCATTTCATTCCTAAGAAGATAATAATTAAATAATGATCCTGTTAATTTTCATTTAATTTTCTAACAATTATTTGACTATTAAAATTTAAGCATATGATAGATAAAATACATATTCTTTAACCATCAAATTTATTTAAACTTTCTACTCTATCTTTTAAGTTAATTAGAGAGAAATAAAATCCATACTTATATTGAAAATACCTCTAACATATATCCTTTATCAAATAGTTGTTTAAATTTTCACTCATGAAAATAGACGCTCAAATTTTCAACTACTGAAACAGACTTTAATGGGTACGTGAAGATTTCATTTTTCAAAATTTTAAAATAACAACTAAAATCTGTTCTAATCAATACTCTCAAACTAAAATCTGTTTTAATCAATACCCTAAAATTTGAAAAGCTAGTTTAATCATACTTTAAAATTTGAACAGCTATCTATTTTAAACAAGAAAATTTTGAACAGCTATTTGAACACTATATCTATTTTCAACATAGGTATGGGATTTTGCCCCTGTCGTGGATATTCTGGGATTTCGATTACAAGAGAAGATGTGGACTAAAGCCGCGGAAATTTTCAACTGCACCAAAGTTATATTTGGAATGCAGAAATATTTGCAAATCCATATCATTCTCAAATTACACAATCCATCGTATCTCAAACGACTCGCCAAATTAAATAAAATTCAGATGTTTGGAAAACATTAATCTCTTCATAATATGGGCACATCCCAAGATGATGAAGTCTGCAAGAGAACACTTAATGGCGGGGGGCACACCACCTGCAACCTCAGATTGCGATTAACATGGGGCAAACAGTAATTCAACTACCCAGGACTAGATCTGAGCTCGTCCTCTGACATCAGACCGCTAACGGCCGAACAAACCAATCGATGGCACCAGGGAGGTGGTGGATTTTATTGTCATGCAGAAGGACATTGAACAATAAAATTATAATGCATAAAGGTTTTCATAAAAGATGAAATTCAAACTACATGGATATGTGACAATGGAGTCAAATAACTTTATGTTTCATGATACAATCACTACACCTGTACATCAAACTAGAAAGTTGAAGAACTTTGGCAATCATGAGCAGTGAGAGTATCAGTGTGAGTAGTACTTATATCACCCAACAAATTCTTTGTATCTGAGTGAAATTTTGGAGTGCAAGCATTGCCCAAAAATATGTCATTGATGTTCTGCAGTTGGCTCACAATATCGATCATATTGGGTCGTCCTTCGGGAGATTCTTTTGCGCATAGCAAACCGACACTCATGAGGTGACGGAGGCAAGTGAGTTTTTTTTCTTCTTCAATGATGGTATTAACATTTCTCAGTAGAATCTTATCCACAACTTCCTCAATATGGTTTGGAAAATTGGCACCCACCCATTTCTGCAAGTTCATTCCTTCAACAAACATATTGTTGGTGGGTTTCTTTCTAGTGAGCATTTCCAGCAATATTATTCCATAGCTATAAACATCACCTTTTGTTGTGAAACATCCCCCAATCCATATTCTACATTCAAAAATTGTCACAATAAGGTTTCTAATTCATAGTTTCAATAAAAATAGAAAACTCATGGCATTGTTTAATGTGCTATGTAGTTAGAAACAATACCTGGAGGAATGTAGCCTGCAGAACCTTTAAGTGCATGTGTGGAAGTGAGAGCTGAATCATCTGAGTTTGCAAAATATATGGTAGCAATGCCAAAGTCTATTATATAAGCTGTCATATCTTCACCCAAAAGTACATTGGTGGTCTTCAAATCACAGTGGATCACTTGCACAAAACAATAGTGATGGAGATATGCCATGCCTTGTGCAATGTCTATTGCAATATTCAATCTTTGAATCAAACTCAAAGCACATTCTTCTTCACCATTGGGATATAACCACGTCTCTAGACTTCAACTTGGCATTAATGGAAATATCAAAGCTTTCATTTGGAGGTTTGAATAACAGGTTATGACTTTAATCAGATTTCTATGCTTAATTTTAGCCAATACTTTGCATTCCTTGTCAAAACTTTTGTGAGCTCCTTCATTTTCCAAATTGAGAACTTTGACCGCAACAATTGTACCATCATTTAGGACCCCTTTGTAAACTTTCCCAAAACTACCAATTCCCAACAAGTTGGATTCCCTAAATTCATTTGTTGCAGTGATAATCTCTCCATAGGAGACCCTTGGATACCCCACTTTTAAGGAAGTTCCCACCTCTATAAGAATATGCCTCTTGCAATTTTGTCTCCACAAAGTCCCTAGAAACAAACATGATACAACAATGATTGCAAGTGCAACCATAGGTATGATAACTCTTTTTAGATGTGAAGCACTTTTATGTTTGTGATCAGAGCATGGTGGTAGAGTTACCCAAGGTCCACAAAGACCAAGATTGCCCATAAAAGCCGTGGCACCAAGATTTTTGAAACCTCCAAGTTTAGGCACTGTCCTTGACAACTTGTTGAAAGAAAAATTCAAGTGGTGGAGCATTTTGAGATTTTCCAATGACATGGGTATTTCACTAGACAAATTGTTGGAGGAGAAATCCATATCTTGAAGATTTTGAAGTTCTCCTAGTGAAACCGGAATTAGACCTTCAAAATTGTTGTAAGAAAGATTCAAGTATTCTATCTCCTTGCAGCTTTGGAATGCACTTGGAATGTTACTAGTTAACTGGTTTGCAGAAATATCTATAGCCTGAACCATTGTCATCTTGCTTACTCCTAAAGGTATGGATCCATGTAATAAATTGTGTGAAAGGTTGAAATAGAAAGCTAAATTTTCAAGGCCTGCAACCTCTTGAGGTATGTGCCCACTAAGCCTATTGTATGATAAATCTAGTAGTAATAAGTTCAGGCATTTCCCTATATTTGCAGGTATAGTGCCTGATAACTGGTTTTGACCAAGATATAAATATCTTAATTGCTGGAGGCTTGCAATAGATTAGGAATTCTTCGAGAAAGATTATTTTGACCTAGTGCTAATAGCCCTAAGCTTTTGAGTCGGCCAATTTCCATTGGAATGTTTCCCTGTAAATTGGTGGATTGAATAAATAACCTTTCCAATTTTTGAAGCATGGTAAATGAAGAAGGTATTGCCCCTTCAAAAAAATTGTTGCTAAAATCAAGAGTTGTTAAGCTAGTTAGGTTTCCTATTTGTGGAGGTATTTCACTTGTTAATTCATTACTGGTCAGGCTTATCATTCTCAATTTTGTAAAAAGGTAGCCAATGGGAAAGGACAAACGTCCCGTAAAATGATTACCATCTAAAGCTATTGTGTTTAGGGTGGAACAATTAGCTAGAGCAGTAAAAATGGGCAAGCTCATGGTGCTCCCGCTAACCAATTGATTATATCCTATGTAAAGTCCACGAAGTTGAGTCAACCTACCCAACTCCATGGGCACTACTCCGCTAAGTTGGTTATCCATTAATTGGACAAGTTGAAGGTTCGTACAATTGAAGAGAGGGGCAGGAATAGTGCCACTCAACCGATTACCACCCAGATAGAGTCCCATCAACATGGTGTTCTTGCTACAGAGCTCCCCTAGAATGTAACCTATCAATTGGTTAAGAGTGATATCCAATATTTGAAGATTGGTGCAGTTATACCGGGAAAATGGAATTTGTCCTTCTAAATTATTCAAATGTAGAGCTATATGTCTCAGGTTAGTTGCCAAACCCAATTGGGAAGGAACACTCCCTTGAAGGTTGTTACTGCCCAAATCTATGACGCGCAAAGAGGATATGTTTCCCAAGCAGGCCGGGATTGTACCAGTCAAATTGTTATCCTCTAAGTTAAAGAATCGTAATCTGGGGAGAACGCAAAGTTCCGAGGGAATGTTTCCTATGAGATGGTTAGTGCCCATAGATAACTGCTCTAAACTATGGCATCCAGCAAGAGTGGGTGGAATAGAACCTTGGAGTTGATTCAGAAACAGGTAAAGTCCCTTTAAGCGAAACAAATTTCCCAATTGATAGGGAATGTCACCATGAAAAGTGTTATCGCCAAGGTCGAGTATTCTAAGAAAGGAGAGATTGCCAAGAAAAGGAGAGACTGTACCTTGCAATCCCATGCTTGAAACATTGAGTGAAACCACTCTCTGTCTGCGTCGGCTGCATCTGATCCCTCTCCACTCGTAGAACGAAACATTTGGTTTCCAGGAAGTGGTTAATGAGTGGTATGGATCATATGTGATTGCAGACGATTAGATAATTAGATAATAGGGTGTGAAACAACACTTTTAGGGTTTTGAGAGCCCTTGGTTTATCGACATATGTGATTGGGGTTGCAGTGCCCAAATATGTCTATAACACATGCCAAAAGTGCATTTCTCCAAATTAGCACATAACTTGTGTTGCCGCAGTCTTTGGAGAACCTATCGGATGTGGTGGAGGTGCTCTTCCCAACTCTGGCTAAAGATCAGGATGTCATCCAAGTATACCACTACAAATGAGTTGGTGAATGGCCGCAAGATGTCATCAATTAGCCTCATGAAGGTTGCAGGAGCATTCATCAACCCGAAAAGCATAACCAACCATTCATAAAGGCCCTCCTTGGCTTTGAAGGCAGTCTTCCACACATTGGAGGGTTCGATTGGTACCTGGTGATATCTTGACTTCAAATTGATCTTGCTAAAATATTTTGCCCCCTTCAGTTGGTCCAGAAGGTCATCAATCCGTGGGATCGGGTACCTATTCTGGATAGTGATCTTGTTCAGCGCCCGATAGTCAATACAGAGTCTCCAAGTCCCATCCTTCTTCTGTACCAACACGATCGGGCTCCCACATGGTGATGAACTTGGTCGGATGTGACCTTTCTGCAACAGCTCTGGAATCTGCCTCTTGATTTCATCGTTCTCCAGAACAGAGCGTCGATAGATTGATCCATTAGGCAACGACGCACCTGGGTCAAGTCGATGGAGTGCTTGACTTGACAGTGTAGAGGAACACCTACGGGGGAGGTGAAGATGTCCTCGTACTCCTCCATGACCTTGTCCATCTGTACTTGTCATGCGGAGGGGCCCTGTCTGGAGGTCGTGGCCACCGTCTTCTTCTTTCCGTGAGGGAGTATCATCAGGAAAACAAATTTTCCTATTTTGGAAATGAGCTTACTCAATTGTTTTGCAGTAACCAAAGAGATGGCGGTAGTCGGTGCTACCTCTGGTATCTTGTACAACTTATTTCCTAAAGTAACAATAACAGCACGAGGCCTTGATTCATACACAGCATGTCGCTTCCACAGGTATGGTTGGCCTAATAATACATCACAAACATCAAGGGGAGCAATGTCACATAATACCTCATCGGCGAAGGGCTTAATGTTGTATGGAAGGCGACATTATTGGTTCACGTTAAGATCCCATCCTTGGTGAAGCCACTCGATGGTGTACGATTGTGGATGTGTTGTGGTTGGTAAGCCCAACCGCTTCACAACCTTTGCCGAAATGAGGTTCTTTTGGTTCTCGCTGTCGAAAATGAATTGTAGTGGGAGGCCCTTTACCCACATCTGGGAGTGGAAGAGGCACTCCTCCTCCTCTGGATCTTCGGGTTCCTCCTTTTGGATCTTTGTGGTGGCAATGGTGGTGTTGGGCTCTGCATCGATAATCTGCTTCCCTTTTTCATTCCCCTTGTCGGGTTCTGACTCAGAGTTGGAACATGCATATGATTCTGAAGCCTTTAGCTTGGCCACCAGTGACTGCTTGGCCCGACACTCGTGTTGTGAGTGGATGTCTTATGGAAATCACACCACTTTCCCGTGTCCTTTTTTGGCTTCGCGGCACTGTTCTTTGCTTGTGGCTTTGGTGGGTTGTCCTGGGCCGCCCCACCTTGGCTTTGTCCTTTGTTCTATGGTTTGGGAGCACCTTTCCCCTGCTTTAGATTCACAGATCCAAAGTCTCGCTTCTTTTGTTTAAACTTTTGCTCGATCTTGACGGCATATCAGTATGCTGTGCCGAGCGAGGAGATGTTCAGGAATTCTATTTCGTCCTGGATGTACCTTTGCAGGTAGCCGTGGTATTTGAGTACCAAATGCTGCTCCGAATCCTTGATACCCAACTTTGTGTGAAGGGTATGCAAAATATTGGTAAACTTCGGAACGTCTTGGTCCCTTCCCTGCCGCAGGAATGTTTGAATATTCTTTAATTGCACTTGCTTTTCTGCCAATGACCTCGTCTTTCTTGGATTCCAATGACCTCGAGTTGATGAGAGAGAGTGCGGTGATCTTGTTCGATTGAGGGAGTTAAGAAGGTGGAAAACCTCCTAGAATATCTCCCTACTGTCTACTCCGAGCTCTTGCATTGAAATGGAGCTAACGATTTGTCAAATGGAGCTACGGTTTGTCAAATGGAGCTACGGTTTGGTTGCAATGGGCGACGAAAAAACTAGGGATTTTCCTATAAAAGGGCTTTTTGCCCCCAAATCCAATTCATTTTAATAGTGATTTATGGAGAATTTGGAGAGGAGGAGAAGGCCCTAAATCTTGTGGAGATTGTAGCAGACAAAACGTCCATTTGAATCAGGATCTGCGAGTTGGAGGTAGATGGCCTAACCTTACTCATCATTTTTGGTGGATCAGATTTTCAAATTAGGGCTTGAATTCATTGTGGGTTACCTATGCTCATCCTGACGGTCACAACGCACTTTTGGGGCCTGTTCTACACTCTGGAGAGCAGGAAATGGGCCTGCAAGTGCATCCAACACATTTTTGAGGGAAAACACTATGTTCTGGGCTGAGAGGATTGGTAGGATTGGTGGCCTGTTGTGAGTTGAAGCTAAGTACTAGACACGCATGACTTTGACTCTGGACTGAAAAACATAATGATATTTTGTAGGTATGACAGTGTTGAAGGTATCATGGTGAGAACAAGATTTGGAGTCCCTTTGTGCTGAGATTCATGGGAATCCAACAGTGAGAGGGGTGTTGGTACGATATGGTGTGCTAAAGTTCTTAGAGAACCCTATGATGAGGGATGGTGAGCCCTTGCTTTTGAGTATATTGAGTTACTGAGACCCATATTACAGGAGCACATGATCGAAATCATGATTCAAGACATATATTTTTTGAGAGGGTTTCCCCCCTTGGGGGTGGTAGGGGAGATACATCCAGTGCTACCTTGTGGGAGGAATATAGGTGAGTTTTTTATCACCACTGTGTACCAGGGAGTCGTGCAAAGGGCACGACCATACAAATCAGTGACCTAGAGAGGCTTGAGACATGAGCTATAGCTACAACAGTGTTGTGGATTTTGGGTAGTCATGCCTTCCACCATATCACTGGAGGGCAGATGATGTTGGTGGAGAGTGTGTTGGGAGGGACCTACTATGGGTGGGCCCAGATGATGTTGTCATCGTTGAAAGGAAAATTGAAACTATGCAAATGGAGGACCAATGATAATTGTTCATTTGGGATAGTGTTATTCTCACTCTTCTTTGAGAATATCCCCACTATTTGACCTCATGTACAGATCCGTGATGGGGGCCCACAGGAGCCCAGGATGCGTTGTTGGGGGCAGCTACTAAGACGAGGTGGAGGAGGGGGAGTCAGATGAGTGTTCCGACTTGAATTTTTTGCTATTTGGGATCAGATGCCACTGTACATAGATGACTATCCATATAGTGGCATGAACTATCAAGGGGATCCTGACTTACCACTTCCGCTAGGACGAGCATGGGGTCTAGATGGTAAGTGAAAGTTGTTATATATTTGATGCATTTATAGTTTAATAAATATGTGTATATGGCACTGATTTCTAAACTTTGTGGTATGCAGATATAGCACCGGTCAGGCCGACAGGATACATGGGACAAGTTGTAGTGCCTTCGGTTGTAGATCCGGGTGGGGCCACATCACAACAAATATTGGGGAGTGATGCTCTACTGTAGGATCTCTGACGTAGATTCAACATGTTACTGATCGGGATGACAGAACGTGAGTGGCATTATTTAGAAGATCGGTATACGAATGAGTGTACGTGTCTTCCCTCAGAGTGGCGAGGAATCACGTGGCACATTGATATGACCGGTTAGGCTGTACGAGATCTACGTGCTGGTGGGATGGAGCCATTGGCTTGGGAGCCTCCAGATGACAGTGATTAAGCATAGGGACATGTGGGTCCCTATTTTTGTTTTATGATAACATGCGAATGAGCATGTTGAATGTATTTAGAGTAGTGGACTCAAAACACTATATTACGATACATATTTATGGTTATGCATTTTTTTTGTGTGACAATTGTGGTTCACCATTTTTTTATGTATGTCTTCTTACATGTGATAAATGCTAATTTAGAATGTTATTTGCAATGGTATCTACATACTGATTATGGGCTTTAGGAACATGATTGAATGAAATGGATTAAAATTCACGTGCCAAAAGCATAACTCATATATATTTTCTAAGTAGGACAGGATTATGCACATGATAAACGCCATTTAGTTGCATGAAAAGTAGCAAGGAATCAAGACAAACATGAATGTGAACGATGCGACGGTCAAGGGCATCGGCTAACAAACCTATCACAACATCATATTCTTCCTGGTTATTGGTGGTATATCCAATGCAAACTCCGTTGGAGTGGACTAACAAATGAAAGGGGGTGAAAATGGCCCAAGTTGCCGAGGCTAGATTCTCAGTGAAGCGACTCACACCATCGACATAACCGATATAAGGTGTGGATGATGGGTCCACCTGAAAGATGCAAGAAGACAATGTATAAGATGGTGGGGAATGAAAACTACCTAAATGAAAGAAGAAAGAAACAGATAAACACATTTCAATGGGAAATTCTATGGGTAAAATTTCTTGAGGTAGATTGCATTTTGAGGATTGGGAAGGATTTCTCCTTCTGGACACTCTAAAGGGTATGCCCCCTTGCCCAAACACTTACAAATGATACAAGGTCCTAGACATAATGGTTCAAACTTCCCATGGCTCAAGATATCATGAGCTTGGTCATACAAAAGGACAAGGTCACCTTCATGGAAGGTATGAGGGTGGAATTTTCAGTCATATTGAGATTTGGTGCGCTTTTTGGCCTCTTCGATGGTTTACAATGCAGCACAACGGTCTTCATTAGCACACTCAAGCATGATAAGTAATTTTTCTAAAGGTTGGGTGTTTGGGAGGAGTTTGATGGAAAGGTGAAGGGAAGGGATCTCACACTTGATTGGTAAGATTGCCTCCTCTCTGAAAATAAGGTGGAAAGGAGTGAACCCGGTGGTAGTTTTGATATAAGTTTTATAGGCCCACAAAGCAGGGAAGAGAATTAAATTCTAGCTGGTCTTGTGTTTATTCACTGTCCGCTGAAGCATAACCTTAAGGATCGTGTTGACAACTTCAACTTGACCATTTCCTTAGGGTAATAAGATGATGAATATTGGTGTTCGAAGGCCAATAGAGAGGATAGCTCACGCCATATCTCATCTTCAAAGTGTCGGCCATGGTTAGAGACCAACTGTTTCAGAACCCCAAATCAAGTGATAACATGGTTAAAGAAGAAGAGAGTTGCATTAACCATGGTGTTATTGAATGTTGGCATGGATTCGGCCCATTGGGTAAAATATTCGATGACCACGATAATATACTTGTGGTTATCAGCACATGGGGGTTGACACTCCATAAATTCAATAGCCCATTTACAGAAAGGGTCGGTTGTGATGATGGGATCGAGGGGAGAAAGTGGAACTCGTGCCTTAGGGGAAAATAACTAGCAATTGGGACAATGTTTGACTGCCTCAATACAATCAATAAAGAATGAAGGAAACAGTACCCAACGCGCATTATTTTCTAGGAAGTGACCATTCCGGAGAGGTCTCTACCTCAAGCGCCACCGTGGCAGGCATTGAGCACTTTCTCAGCTTTAGCATGGGTGAGACAACGACAAAGGAAAGTGTCGACACCGAGATGATAAAGATCATCACCGATGAGGAGGTGGCGAGTTGCTTGATGTCGAGTACATTGTTAATCATCATGAGTGAGGTGGGGGCGGGGATTTATGGGTTTGCAAATAGGTAAGGATGTCGCCATACCAAGGATCATCGGTAGTAATGGCGAAAAAGTGTTTATATGGAAGGTCATCATTCACCGGTGGATTAGTCGTATCGGTGGGAAATTTGGAAATGAGTTCAGTAAGGGATAAACCTTTCTTACTTTTGGGTGTGACAAATTCAAGGTCAAATTCTTGAAGGATAACAATCCAGTGGGCGTACTTCCCATTAATGATTTGTTGACTCAATAGGAAAGCGACGGGGTTGGAATTGGTAACAACTTTGGTTGTACGCGTAAGGATATAATGACAAAGATTTTGAACAAAAAGAATGACAACTAATGTCAATGTTTCTTCGTGGGAATGGGACACAGGAGGGCCATTAAGATTCTTACTGACATAGTATATGACATGCTCGTTTCTTGTAGAATATTCTTGTATGAGGACCCCAGTGACTAAATAGGTAGACGCAGAGATGTTCAAGATGAAATACCTATAAAAGTTAGGTGGACTAATCAAGGGAGAGGAAGTGAGAGCATGTTTGAGGGAATCAAAAGACTGTTGAGCTTGGTCATCCCAAACAAATGGAATGTTAGATCGAAGGAGTCTAAGAAACCCATGCGCCGTGGTGGCATAGTCAGGAACAAACCTACGAAGAAAATTAGCTTTGCCTTGGAGGCTTTGTAATTGGCGAAGGGTATGAGGAGGAGGAAGTTCAAGAATGGCTTGAACTTTGAGTGGGTCAAGAGTGATACCATCTTTGGACATGATGAAGCCCAAAAGTTAGCCAGAAGGAACAAAAAAGACACACTTAAGGGGGTTGAGGCAAATGTTATACTTGTGACATTAAAGAAACATGGTACGTAAATCATGAAGGTGCTGCGGCCAAAGTTTGGAACGAGAGGTGAGATAGTCTAGATATGAAAGGATAATATGTGCCAAGTCGTGGAAACAATAGGACATGGCACGCTAAAAAGTGGCCCCAACATTCTTTAAACCAAAAGGCGTGACCTTGTAGGCGAAAGTTCCCCATGGACTAGTGAAAGAGGTTTTAAGTTGATCGACATAACGGATACATATATGGTTATATTCAGATAATCCATCCATAAAGGATAGGACCTCATTACCCACACACTCATCAATGACCTGGTCGATGAAGGGTGTGGGAAAGTTATCTTTGGGACAAGCTTTGTTCAGATTGCATAAGTCTATGTAGACATGGATGATGCCTTGTTTCTTGAGAACATTAATAGGATTGGACAACCATGTGGTGTATTTAATGGGATATATGAAACCAACCTGCTTGAGCTTGTTTATTTCAGCTTTAATAACTTCACGTTTGGAAGGATGGATAGGCATTTTCTTTTGTCAGATAGGTATTGCATCGGGCCAAGTATTGATGTGATGTTCAGCAATGGCGAGATCAAGTCCAGGCATTTCAGAATAAGACCAGGTCAAAACATCACAAAATTCCTTGAATAACTTGGTGTAAGCATCAATTTCTTTCAGGGTGCATTGTGTCCCCAAGATGATATTTTCTTCAACCCCTCGTTTATTTTAAATGTTAATTTTGATGGTAGGGGAAATTTTAGCCATATTTTCTTCTTCAAACGTATTTGGTGTAGGAATGGGATTTCTAGACCAATCGACTTCACCATGAATGAAGTCTCTGGACTCCACAACATATTGGTCATGTGTCTGATGTGGAAGGAAGTACACAAGATGGTGCATATCATCCCAAGGATAGTTAGGAGTGGTCATAGATTCCATGATGTCTTCATCAAAATGGAAGATGGGTGGATGGGAGGAAGAAGGACCTATTGAGGGCCCCGAAATCGGGTCAACAACAAGGGGGATACCCACCCGGTCGGGAACCTGGTTGGCGGCTCCGTGCCCGTTTGGTGTAGCGGGTCCGACTGGGGATGACGGGACCAGCTTCCCGTTCTAAGGGGTGTGTGTGCGTGTAGAAAATGGTGATGTGTGTGTGTGTAGAAAATGATAATAGAAAATCTGTAATTATTCCTTAATTAATCTAATTATAAACTCTGAACTGATTTTATACTACTTTAATCTAACAAAAACAATACATCTAATCTACACTAACCCGGGGCAGAATTTTTCCATTATGCAATCTAGAAAGATTTCACAGAATAACTGGTAATGAAGATTATTCAGCTATTATGAGAATATAAATCAATTAAGATGAACCATCTTGCGTAAAAAGTTAAGCAAAACGGTTGTGAACAGCATATTGCATAATCAGTTATTCATGTATTAAGCACAAATTAATGACTCCACCGTACAAAAGTGCCAAATGGTAGTCCACTCATTCATACATTAACATATAAATAACATTAGCTGTATATTACTCTAAGAATGTAAGCAGAAACTAGTCAAGAGATAAAAGTACCATTTATGACTGATTTTAAACTTACAGACCTTAAGCAATAATGATCTATTTCTACTTGCTTCTAATGCCTACTAAGAGTACAGAAGTGCAACATCAGTAGCAGGTATTAAAATGCAAACATAAATAAATCTTGATCCGTCCCTTCATCAAAAACCCCCTCCGAGGGTGCAAAAGTGCATGTTCTGAGGACAAGTTTTTTGACAAAATTTCGGACCCTTCTCCAATGCAACGAGAAGGGTTAAATACTAGTAACCGACTAATTTTAATTTACACAAATTCAGGGAACGGCTTCAAATGACCGCCCTTTTATTAAAAACAAATTTATTTCTAAAAACTGAATCTAATTTCTAACCGTTTCTGTATCTGCTCCTTAGTGCTGTAAGCAATGCGCTGTTCGCCTTGAAAGAGTCGGCTGGTTGTCCTTTCCTTTTGTTCGAGCTTGAAAATTAGAAACAACAAGCGCTGGCACCTCTTTTTGTCAGATTAGAAGATATTTTCGAAAACCTTTCTCTAGCTGGGTGTATTCGCTGTGCGCACACTTAGTACAACCCAGTTTCTTTTCGAACTGATTTTGCTGTTGCTATTTCAGTTTCCGGTCGTGCGAATGACTCAATGAGTTAGAAGTCGTGATGTATGGGAAATCCCCTGTTTCGAGAATTGTTTCCGTTCTTTGTTCCAGACTTTTCTGGAGCGTCTTCCTTCTCATGCGCTTCTTTCTCTGCTTTACCGAGTCTGAGCTTCAGGATCTTTTGTAAACACGCTGCTTTTGTGCGCCTTTGACTCTGAGTCTTGGATAGTCTATTTTCATCAGTGCCTGTTGGGCGATACTCTGGAATTTGCGGTTCTGCTGCATGCGGCATCCAATTGCGGAGGCATCTTCTCTCTGTTGTCTTATTGACACTCTTCCCTTTTCCTTAGATGTTTCCTACATATAGATTTATATCAGTCGTATGTCTTGCAGTTTACGCAAAGAAGAAGGGAAATGACGAAAAGATTGACATGAAAGCATTAAACTCTAATGAATGCGAAGTTAATGACATTTATCACGACTTGACTCTTCGATAAATGTGATGCAATCATTTCTGGATACTCAAGCATGCGGTCATTAATTTCCCTTAAGGCGCGCATTCAAATTTGGATCTACCGTGTATGTCGGAGAATTCTTGTGATGAGTTTTTTCTGTGATTGGTATCGCAGTATCGATGGCTGCAACGTTATTGAGTGTTATCGTAGATCGCAGATATCGTAGATCGCAGCTTTGCATGGTCGCAGATCGCAGATCGCAACATTGCAAGGTTTTCACTTTGTCACTTTGTGCTGCCTCATGCGACATTGCGACGTGCGACGTCGCATATCGGCCGTCGGCGTTTCTTTAGGTTCACCTTTTTCAAATGCTTTTAATGCACGCGATGCGATGGGTTCTCGCATCGCTCCTTTTTCCATTGTGACGCGATATAGCTTTTAGGGAGTTGATACAAAAGATTTTTTTAAACAAAAATATTTTTTGGATTTTTGACTAAGGGTCCCCCTTTGCTTGATGTTATTACTAATATCAAACGAAGAGGGGGGTTGTTGGTGACCACAACAATGGTGATTCACTGTGAAGAACCAGTTATCTCTGCTTTTCTATTGACCGTTCACTTCCGAAACAACAAAATTTTTATATGTCTAAATTTTGTTATGAACAGATAGAGTAGATTACCCCTCACCTCGTCAACGATACTTTGTCTCAACCTTTTATATCTCAATTGCTTTCTTCCTCAGGCTTTTTCTTGCATTCGCACCAGACATTACTTGGTCTTGATTAAAGATAAAATAAGGTCTTCTCTGCGTACTGGCTTAAAAGTATACTCATTTGTCGTAGGTAGAGCCTCTGCTGCCCGCAAGCGTCCATAGCCTCGACAGGGTTACCATGTTATCCAGCAATGATCCTTTTTCCTGCTTGAGGTTACTCGCAACATTCCAGAGAAAAATCCTTTTTGACACACTTTTCCTTTTTTAATTCTCTAAAGAAAAATGTCTTGGTTTGGTGGCCAAATTATGACACAGTCACTCACTTGGTTTACACTTTTGCTGAACAAGCCGGCTCGTGATGAGACCTCTTGTCTTTTGATTGCAACAATCTTAAGTCGTTGCCCTGTTTTGATAGACAGTATTGGTAAAGTTAGCAAGTTATAATATCTGTGATTGTGATAAGCCGACTCGTGATGAGACCTCTTATTCTTTGAGATATAGTGTTTTTCTTGGATTATTTCTCTGAATGCTGCAATTCCCTTTTAGCAGGGAGGAAGTCATTGTTTTTCCTTAAGAAAGCTCTGGACGACAATAATAGAGTTTTTGAAAACAACAGTCTTGCAGAGAGTACTTATTTTATTATTGATGATACCTTTCATGGTGCTGATACAAAACAATTTTTTCACCAAAGGTTGCCTTCATCAAAGTTCCTTGAGGTTGAAACTAATATCGTAGTCAAGGTGAAGTTAACTCTATTTGTTAATAATAAAATTCAGATTTTTCAAAAATTTTGCTATTTCTACAAGCGAAATCAAAATCTGATAGAGAATTGGCGTGCTCTTTTCATGAATCCTTTTCACATGATCATCTACAACGGGTTTTATTCATCAAAAAGAGAAAAACAAAATTAAATGAAATATAAAAACTAAATCTATCCTACAAAATTTAGAAGAATTTCTCTTCTATGGAAAATATAATTTAAGAATCAGTCCATTGACAGGTAAAGAATCTCTCCTACCTGCCAGATCCTGCAACACGAATGTGGACGGGCCTATGACTTCTACAATCTGAAAAGGGCCAAGCCACAGCTTCTGGAATTTCGTATGTTTGCCCTTTTCTTCATGTGCCTTATCCCATTTCAAAACTAAATCACCCATCTGAAAGTTTTTTCTGGTTATGATGCTTGAGTCAAAAGAAGATTTTATTAGCGCTTGGTGATGTGCATGGGTTTTCCTAGCTTGTTCTCTTTGTTCTTCTAGTTTGATTATTTCCATTTGTCTTAATTGTAATGAGGAAGTAGGTAATTCATCGATGTACGGCACTAAAGACAAAGAGGGAATGACTAAGTGAGTCGGAAGAACCACTTCTCTCCCATGAACTAAATTAAAGGGAGAAGTGCCGATCGAAGCTTTCTTTGTGATTCTATCAGCCCATAAAGCATTTACCAGCGCTTTGTGCCAATTCTTTTGGTTTTGGTTGACTGTTCTTTTGATAATTCTGATTAGGTTCTTGTTTGTTGATTCAGCCAATCCATTACCTTGCGGATAGTAGTTGGCAGAATATTTCAGTTTGAACCTTATTTTAAGCGCAAACTCAGTCATAGCATTTCCAGAAAAATATGAAGCGTTATCAAACATTAAGGCCGTTGGCAATCCAAACCTAGTTATGATAAATTGGTCTATGAATTCAATAATGTTTTTAGAATGAACTGTCTTGAGAGGAACTGCTTCTACCCATTTGGTAAAATAATCAGTTGCTGTAAGGATATACTTATGCTGCTTAGAAGAGTGAGGAACGATCTCACCTATTATGTCCAAGCCCCATTGACTGAATGGTTGGTCGATGTTGACCGGTTGTAGCGGCATGGATGGTTTCCTTTGTTTTCCTGCAGCAGTCTGGCAGACTTGGCATTTCCTTACGTAATTGTATGAGTCTTTGAACAGCGTGGGCCAATAATATCCTGCACGCAAGATTTTGTGTGCAGTCGCATCTCCGACATAGTGTCCACCTGCTGGTCCATCATGAAGTTCCTGCAAAACCTTTTCGGCTTCAGTTTTCTCAAGACACCTAAGAAGTACAGAATCGTAATTCCTTTTAAACAAGACATCATTTATGAGCCGGTATTGTTTAGCTTTTAATCTCAGAGCTCTTTTCTTGGTATGATCCAGACGTGATGGAGCATACCCGTTCTTAAGAAAAAAAATGATGTCAGCATATAATGATTCTGCGTCGTTTAGGCTTACCTCATACGCGTGTACCTCTTCAGACGAGTTCTCAGGGATTTGCGATGCTCCAGCTAACATCTTGCAGAAGCCTTGGCCTCTTACGATGTGTGCCGGCTTGATCTCAAGGTCGTATTCTTGTAAGGCGGTGATCCAATTCGCTCTTTTTTCGCCCACATCCTTCTGTATCAGGAGGTTTCTTACCGCCGGAAATGGTACTATGACTTTGGTATGGGCTTTTAGCAAGAAAGGTCTGAAATATTTGATTGCTTTGAAAATGGCATATGCCTGTTTCTCGACGTCAGAATAATTGAGTTCAACACCTTGTAAGTTCGAGCTAAAGAATGCGATTGGGGCTTCTACCTTTTCTTGATTTGCTTGAGTTAAAATCGCAGCATAGGATTTTTCTGAGGCAAACGTGTATAAGACGAAAGACTCTAAAAAATTTGGGGTAGCCAAAGATGGAGCGTTGATGATGGCTTGTTTAATTAAGTTGAATGCTTCGTGCTCGTCTAGACCCCATTTGGAATTTGAATTCTTTTTTATCATATTTTGTAAGGGATAAATAATACGTGAAAAATCTGGGACAAATCCTTTGACAAAATTGATCTGTCCAAGGAAGGATTGCATGGCTTTCTTGTTATGAGGTATGGATATTTCGGAAATTTCCTTGATTCTATCGGGTTCTATGTGAATACTAGATTTCGATACTATGAATCCGAGCAATTTCCCTTCGCTTAATGCAAAGAAAGATTTCTTTGGATTGAGCGAAATCCCATACCTCAAGCATCTTTGAAAGATTTGCTTCAAATCTTTGAGATGGTTGTTCCGTTTTTTGGAGTACACTGTTATATCATCCAGATAAATCACTACTGATTTATTGACTAACCCTTTAAACACGATGTCCATGGCTCTCTGGAAGGTAGCTCCAGCGTTGATCAGACCAAATGGCATCTTCCGATATGCATAAGTGCCCCACTTGGTTCGGAACGTAGTCTTTAACTGATCATCGGGATGCACCAGTACTTGATTGTATCCTGAAAATCCATCCAGGAATGACATTAATTCTGAGCCTGCTACTGCCTGTAGAATTTGCTCCATAGGTGGGAGGGGAAAGTTATCTTTCTGACAGGCTTTGTTGAGATTCCGGAAGTCGATACAGATTCTAATGTCTCCATTTTTCTTCCTAACGGGCACCATATTGGATACCCATTTGGAATGCCTGATGGGGAAAACTATTTTGGCTCTCAACAACTTATTAAGCTCAGTTTTTATCTGATTTTCTAGGTTAGGGTGTATTTTTCTGAGCTTCTGCTGGACAGGTTTCTCGTTGTCAATCATAGGGATAGTGTGCTGAATGATGGAAGTGTTGTAAGTCTTCAGCTCATCGTAGTTCCAGGCAAAAACGTTTTTGTACTGTCTCAGAAGGCGGATATATGCTGATTTTTCTTCAGGGGCTAGGCCCTGGCCTAAATTAATGTTTTGCGGCTTTTCGTCGGTTCCTAGGTTGACTGATTCATAGTTCAGAGTTGAACTGTAAATCTTGGCATTAGCCGACCTTTTGAATCGACTTTTCAAGTCATATAAGTCTTCTAATTTGACCACCGATTTGGGTATAGCATTATTAGTGCTACTTTGTTGTATTTGGTGATCATGACAGTCTTCGTCAATTATCTGGTTTGTGTAGGATCCTTCAGAGGTGAGGAAACTTACGATGTCTGGGTCGTTGTTGAACACTCTCCAGTTGGTGATATTGTCAGGAATGGAAGGTTTAAAAATTAATTCTATTGAAAACCTATCAGGACTAAAATCTTCGGAAGGGATAAGTCTAGAGGCTACGTTAGCTAACAGGTCTGCGCTCGCGTTTTGAATTCTTGGAATTGACAAGATGTTAAATGCTATGAAATGTGCAGTGAGATCTTGAACTAACGATTGATAATGCTTTAAATGACTTGACAGGCAATGTATGGTGTTACGTACCTGTTTTACGACGATCTCAGAATCTCCAAAGACTTGAAGATACTTAACATTCAATCTGATTGCTTTGTATAGGCCTTGAACCAAGGCTTCGTACTCCACTGTGTTGTTCGTGCAATCGAACTCAAGTCTGCATGTGAGCATAATCTTGTTCCCGTCTGGGTTGATCAGAACGCATCCTGCTCCTGCCCCCTCGTTGGATTTAGATCCGTCAAAATATAATTTCCAAAATAAAGACGTATTTACAGAATTATCTAAAAAACTAAAACATTTTGAGTCATCAGTTTGGGAGAAATTTTCAACTTGGGATAAAACTGAATTCTCTAAGTATGGTGAAATATGAGCACTGAAATTGCCTAGGAAAGAATCTATTGTGTAATTGCCTACAATGTTGCTATTGTATGTGATGGCTTCATTTTCTCCTTCTAGTTCTGTCACTATGTATTTTTGGTGCAACTCTCGTTCAACCTTTATCTGATTTGGTTTACCATTGTATGGTAACCACATGTGCGACCAATCGGTTGAGAAATATCCGTGGAGTTTCTCCGACCAATCCCTGCTAAGAATCAAGCCATAGAACTCAGGGATATCAGCTACCAGAATGTCGATAACCTGACACACTTTTGGGTTAGACGACAATCTTATGGTCACCTGATTCAGTTCACCAATCACTTCGACTTGGGATCGATCAAGTTGAACTATACGTACTGCGGATTTTTGAGGTTGCACATTCAATTTGGCACATATTGACCTGGGCAAAATATTCGTCGAAGCACCAGAATCGACCAAGCAATTGTGCACGTTTTTGTTGAAGATTTCATATGTGAGGAGAAAAGGAGGAGTATGAGATCTTGATCTTCCTCCAATCAAGGCGATGTCATTTGGATCAATTTTATTTATCGTATTGGTTGGAGGTCTTCCCAGATTGTGGGAAGCTACAGCTGTAGGTAAAGATGTAGTAGGCACAGCATGTAATTCTTTCATCATGATTTTCTGCTGGTGTTTCAGTTTACTCAATTCGTACAGAGTGATATTAGCCCTAGTCTTCTTCATGTCGTCAATGATGTTATACTCCATTTCATCCGACACTATCAGTGTTCTTGATGGAGGTGCTTGATCAGATTGGACTGGGCTAAGCTGGGTCGCTTTAGCAGTTGTCTTTTTGGTTACGACCCTTTCTTTTGTTGCAGGGCTTGCGCCCTTTTGTTTTGGGGTAGTTTGGGGAGGATCAAGCTGATTTTTGCTTCTCGTGCTAACAGGAAATGCTTCTTGATCCTCTTCCTGTGGGAGGATGAAGTCCCACATTCCTTGAAGTTCTACAACTTCTTCCTCATCGGTCTGCCCTTCAGTGGTATTCTCTTCTTCTTCGTCTTCTTCAGATTCAACGTTTGAGACGACACTAGGTGGTTTTACCTCCATAGGAGGGTTTCTTTTAAAAGTCCTAAAGGGCTTTTTCGAAGAAGTCTCTGCTAATTGTTTCTTTATATCGACCATCTCATTGGACATGGCTTTCAACACTTTTTGTAATCCTTCCAAATCGAAAGGATCTTTCGTTTGCTTCTTCTTGGTATCTTCTTTGAAAGAGATCTTCTTCGATTTGCGTTCTTCTATAGCGGATCTCTTTTCTAGGGCTACCACGCGTTTTTCCACTGCTAATGCTTCAGTCAAGTTGTCAACTAAGGTGGTCTTGTTTGCCCTATCTACGAAGATAGCCAAGTTTGGAGGTAAAGCCGTGACGTACCATTCACATCTTACTTCCTCGCTGGGTTGTGAAGCAGCGGGGATTTTGTTGAGGATCTTATTGAACCGTAAGTTAAAATCTTTAATGGGTTCTCTAGCCTCAGCCTTAAGATTAGATAGGTCATTAATCAATGTCTCCGTGGATCGGTCATCACCAAACTTGGTGAGGAACTGACTTTGAAAAATGTCCCAGCTTGTGATGGATTCGGAAGGTAATGAAAAGTACCATGACCCGGCTGTTCCTTGCATTGTATAAGGGAAAAGCCGGACAACAGCATCTTCGTTAGTAACTCCGTTGAGATTAACAGAAAGCATGAAATTATTGATATGTTCTTCGGCTAGCATACCTGCTTCTGGATTGAATTTAGGTAGCCATTTCTCGGGATGGGCCGGTATAGGGCTCAGGGGTGGAGGCATTAAAACCGCCCCAGGATTATTCCATGGAGACTGGGCCATCGTGGAGCTGCTAGCTAATGGAAGTGCAGAAACTGATCCTTGATGCTAAGAAGGTGAAGAAATCAAGATCTTTGATGTTCGAAGAGGAAGGTTTGTGGAAGATGGGTGAGTGAGTTGGAATGGAAAAGTGGGTGGTTGACTTCGCGGTGAGGGAGTTGAAATGGACGAAGTGGATGAAGGAGTCTTACTGTCAGACTCTTGAGGTGTTCTTCTTTCTCTTTTTCTGGTAGGAAGAGGGAGTTCACTTGGTTGTATGCCAAATTTTTCACTCTTTAATCTGGTAAGGGGATGAGCAGGGTTGTACTGTGAAGTCACGTTGCTTTTAGATTTATCAGACTTCTGGTTAAAAATGGAGAATCCCTGGAGTTTACGAATCAAAGTTTGAATTTCAGGGGGTTCAATGATAGATTGGTCTGATATATTCGAATATGTAGCAGTGGTGGATACTCGAGTGACTTCAAATTCCGGGTTTAATCGTGTTGGAGAAGTCGAAGGAGTTGATGAGGGTGTATTACTCTCAAAATGGTATTTGGATATTGCTTTAGGTGCCATTCATAGTTCATGCCCTCCTTCTAGCACCAAATATGTTGAGGGCCCCGAAATCGGGTCAACAACAAGGGGGATACCCACCCGGTCGGAAACCTGGTTGGCGGCTCCGTGCCCGTTTGGTGTAGCGGGTCCGACTGGGGATGACAGGACCAGCTTCCCGTTCTAAGGGGTGTGTGTGCGTGTAGAAAATGGTGATGTGTGTGTGTGTAGAAAATGATAATAGAAAATCTGTAATTATTCCTTAACTAATCTAATTCTAAACTCTGAACTGATTTTATACTACTTTAATCTAACAAAAACAATACATCTAATCTACACTAACCCGGGGCAGAATTTTTCCATTATGCAATCTAGAAAGATTTCACAGAATAACTGGTAATGAAGATTATTCAGCTATTATGAGAATATAAATCAATTAAGATGAACCATCTTGCGTAAAAAGTTAAGCAAAACGGTTGTGAACAGCATATTGCATAATCAGTTATTCATGTATTAAGCACAAATTAATGACTCCACCGTACAAAAGTGCCAAATGGTAGTCCACTCATTCATACGTTAACATATAAATAACATTAGCTGTATATTACTCTAAGAATGCAAGCAGAAACTAGTCAAGAGATAAAAGTTCCATTTATGACTGATTTTAAACTTACAGACCTTAAGCAATAATGATCTATTTCTACTTGCTTCTAATGCCTACTAAGAGTACAGAAGTGAAACATCAGTAGCAGGTATTAAAATGTAAACATAAATAAATCTTGATCCGTCCCTTCATCAAAAACCCCCTCCGAGGGTGAAAAAGTGCATGTTCTGAGGACAAGTTTTTTGACAAAATTTCGGACCCTTCTCCAATGCAACGAGAAGGGTTAAATACTAGTAACCGACTAATTTTAATTTACACAAATTCAGGGAATAGCTTCAAATGACCGCCCTTTTACTAAAAACAAATTTATTTCTAAAAACTGAATCTAATTTCTAACCGTTTTTGTATCTGCTCCTTAGTGCTGTAAGCAATGCGCTGTTCGCCCTGAAAGAGTCGGCTGGTTGTCCTTTCCTTTTGTTCGAGCTTGAAAATTAGAAACAACAAGCGCTGGCACCTCTTTTTATCAGATTAGAAGATATTTTCGAAAACCTTTCTCTAGCTGGGTGTATTCGCTGTGCGCACACTTAGTACAACCCAGTTTCTTTTCGAACTGATTTTGCTGTTGCTATTTCGGTTTCCGGTCGTGCGAATGACTCAATGAGTTAGAAGTCGTGATGTATGGGCAATCCCCTGTTTCGAGAATTGTTTCCATTCTTTGTTCCAGACTTTTCTGGAGCGTCTTTCTTCTCTTGCGCTTCTTTCTCTGCTTTACCAAGTCTGGGCCTCAGGATCTTTTGTGAACACGCTGCTTTTGTGCGCCTTTGACTCTGAGTCTTGGATAGTCTATTCTCATCAGTGCCTGTTGAGGGATACTCTGGAATCCGCGGTTCTGCTGCATGTGGCATCCAATTGCGGAGGCATCTTCTCTCTGTTGTCTTACTGGCGCTCTTTCCTTTTCTTTAGATGTTTCCTGCATATAGATTTATATCAGTTGTATATCTTGCAGTTTACGCAAAAAGAAGGGAAATGACGAGACGATTGATATGAAAGCATTGAACTTTAATGAATGCGAAGTTAATGACATTTATCACGACTTGACTCTTCGATAAATGTAATGCAATCATTTCTGGATACTCAAGCATGCGGTCATTAATTTCCCTTAAGGCGCGCGTTCAAATTTGGATCTACCGTGTATGTCGGAGAATCCTTGCGATGAGTTCTTCCTGCGATTGGTATCGCAGTACCGATGGCTGCGACGTTACTACGTGTTATCGCAGATCGCAAATATCGCAGATCGCAGTTTTGCTTGGTCGCAGATCGCAGATCGCAACATCGCAAGGTTTTCACTTTGTCACTTTGTGCTGCCTCATGCGACATTGCGACGTGCGACGTCGCATATCGGCCGTCGGCGTTTCTTTAGGTTCACCTTTTTCAAATGCTTTTAATGCGCGCGATGCGATGGGTTCTCGCGTCGCTCCTTTTTCCATTGCGACGCGATATAGCTTTTAGGGAGTTGATACAAAAGATTTTTTTAAACAAAAATATTTTTTGGATTTTTGGCTAAGGGTCCCCCTTTGCTTGATGTTATTACTAATATCAAACGAAGAGGGGGGTTGTTGGTGACCACAACAAGACCACATGATAGAGAGGAGCTACCTGAGGCATCTTCATGAGAGACAAGGTTCACATACTGATGGGCCTCTAAATTAGACATAAATTAAGGCCCATGCCTCTAAATCAGACATAAATTAAGGCCCATATGACCATCCTTCAACACATTAATCCTCTCTTTTTGCAATAGATAATTTATTTTTAACTTTAATATGTTCATTAGGAAGGTTTATCGATAATTGCATATTTGTGCCTAATATTATTTATTTTTATGGAATATTGTGAGAATATTGGGAAGATTATGGAAATTTGGAGGAGGAGATAATCTAGAGACCTGCTCCCTACTACAGGAGGATCGATATTAAATAATAAATCAACAAGCTATTTTGGAATTATGGCACAGATTGAGGAGCTCCAATCATTGAGAAAATCTAGGAATGTGTTCCCTGCCATTTAATGTAGATTCCTAGTATTGGGAGCCAGATCCACTAATCAAGAGATTTTGGTGGGGAAGGCTTCCTCCTTTCATGGGGAATGATTCCTAATCATTTTTTATAAGTATTAAGTCGAATTTTCGTCTAGGGGGGGATTTTTCTTAGTCTTCTTGTGGAGAGAACTTGTATTTTTGCAGCTCCACTTTCATTTCTTACAGGGAAGTAATTGTATTGATGGAAATAATGATGATTGGTGCCATGTTCAACTTCTAAATATTGGTCTCCTCCATAGGAATCTGAGTTTCCTTGGTCTTGGACATCCCAGGAGCCTCAGAGCCCTTTTGTATCATTTACTCTTCTTACTTTCACTTCTTATTCACATGCATCTCTTGTTCTTGTCTTTTTTCTATTTCTGCATTTAGTATTAATGATTTCTTGTTGTAGGATTGGGTTAAACAGTTGAAGTAAATTATTTTTAAGGATAAAAGCTTCATTTAATCGTTGTAATAGCTTTTGAAGGTTATATTAATCATTGAGTTACTTGGATTAGCTTGCTTATTCCCAAATCTAGATTTCTGGAAGTCCCTTGTGGCAAATAACCGTAAATTTATGCTATTTTTAGAGCATGATAACGAGCTTTAATTGAGTTTATTCCAATTTAATTAGATCACAAAAAAATTCTAGTTAATAACAAAAATTACCCCATTGCATTTTCACTTGATTAGGTTAGGCATTTGATAGATTTACTAGCTCACTAGTTCTCGAATTTCTAGATTTTAGACTAGTAATTTTCTGCTATTTTTTAGAATGGCTTAACAAAGGTATTTTTGAGTGATTCCACTTGAAATGGAGACCTAAGACATCCTAGTCAATAACAAAATTTGTCCCATCCAATTTTGATTTGATTTTCTTGGTCATTCGGTGAATTATAGTTTCCTGTAGTAAATCTGTTATTTCCTGTAGTACTCTTCCAGTGTGTATATACTTGCATAGATTTTCTCAAAAATATTGGTTTTGGTCCCTTAGGGTTTAATCATGATCCCTAGGATCTAAATCAATGATTAGGGAAGAATAAATACCACTTAGGACTTTCCTCTTTACCCATGCAAAATATTTCAGTGATTTGGGCTAATGGACAGATTTATGAAATAGATAATACAATGATGATTGCCACATCAATTGAACTCTGTTAATGGATCTAAACTCTTTGAAATGTAATGGTTGACATTTAGTTCATGATATTTACTTTATGAAATTAGAATAGATTTATTTCCTTGTATTTTCTTTCTTGCAATAGGTTAAGGTTTCCATTTCGAGCATTTCATTTTCTGCAATTAGTTTAGGATTTGATTTCATTACATGCACTCCATTACATCATGACAACAAAGTAAGGACACATTATATGCTATACATATAGTGTTGATACCTCTTAAGTTTGTATGAGCCTCAGGTTGATAATTAAAGTTGGTAGCCTTGGAAGTTTCATCATTATTGTTGCAATACCGAGGCTCATCACATATGCATCATCAGGGGTGGGAGACATATGACACGTAGATGGAATATCTATCGATGTTGAGACTGGGGTGTTCATCGAAGAAGGTTCAATAGAATCACAATAGAAAATATTAATGGAGTTCCAATGCATCGATCTCATGGCTGACGATGGGTAGATAATGGGAGAAGTTCTATTTGTCATCTCGACATTAGGGGGAGGGATCACAATGGGTGTTTGAGAGACCTTTTATTCCGATACAGGGGCAAGACCATAATACACAGGTAGAGTAGAGGTGGACTCACTACGATCGGCCTCTAATTCACGAAGCACTTGAAGTGTATCATGAAAATGTTCGAGATGGGGGCATTGATGAGAATAATGGCCATAATTATCGCACAAATCACATGGGTGATTTGTGCATAATGATTTGTTCTTATTGATTGACTCAGGTAAGGTGACATGGACCTCAGGAATGTTAGAATCAAGGAAGGTATCAGAGACCACATTATTGATATTATAGATTTCAGGACAATTATTGGTGGCATGACCAACAACATCACAAAAAACACATGGAGAAATAGGGCTTGATGGCTTAGGAGGAGCTGGAGTTGTTGGGGGTGCCTTGTCTTTGGTTCCCTTTTTTTGGGCTTTACCTCCCTCACCAGATGCTTTTGCAATAGCAGTGGGTTAATTTTGAGGTTGTTGTGGAACTAAAGAAAAGACAGCGGTATGAACAACAGGTTCGACCAAGGTCAAAAAAGTGTAAGGTTTGAGTTTATTGGGGGGACTATTTGCAGGAAGATCGATGTAACAAACTGGGATCGCCAAGGTAATGTTAGGAAAACTCAATGTAGCCATCACATGTGTAGAATAAAATCCAGGGGGTGGGGAATAAGAATTATATATGGCCAGCGGGATAATGGCCTGGAGGGATTGCTCCGAGATGGTTAATATTTGGGGGAATGGTTCCAGGCAGAAACAGAATAGGAGAGACACCAGTAGAAGGACATGATCCTTGCAGAGTAGTACCAGAATGCTAGGTTGAGTTATGAACAACAGGTTGCAGAGGTGTTGTTTGTTGTGAAGGTATACTAGACTATTTGTGGGTGGCCCATGATGCTTGGAGCATGCAAACACTAGATGAGATAGGCTCAGAAGGAGTAGGTGGTGGACCATAATAAGAACCAAGAAGAGTGGAATCTTTGTAGACTCCAGGAGAGACATTGGTGAGGGACAAGACAACCTTATTTTCAGTCACAGAAGAGATGTTGGATTGAGGTGAAGTTTGGGCTTTGGGATCATAGTACGTCAACTGATCAATGGTGATGATCTTTCCATTATGGGGAAATAACATCTTACGGTGAACCATAGATGCGACAATTGAAATAACATAGGTATAACTATGACCCAAAAGGATGTTATATTCTAAGGGAGCATAAATGACTTCAATTTCAATACAGAAAATATTGCCCACAACTGTGACTGGGTAATTCCAATATAAGCCAAGGGGTTGTGAAGGATGACCATCCCATGCACGAAGAGTGATGGTGGATGGGGATAGGTCAGGGGAACCAAGTTACTTCAAAACACTAACATCCATCACACAAGTGGAGGTGCCTTCGTCTATGATACACCATTGAACAGTGGCGTTTCTAATGGACACTGGTATTTGAAATGCAACAGATGAAGGTAGGGGAGGAGTTTCCAACTTGTCAACATGAAATACAATAATTTTATCGTCTTGGGGATCCATGACACCTAAAGTAAAGAGTAGAGATTTCCATTGGAATGGGTACATCTAGAGGACTTGCACCGTTTACATGGTAGTAGGAGACTGCACCAAATCATCTACTATGCAATAGGTATGGGTAGCTTTAGCAGAAGAAACATTTCGACGTAATGGACCTTTATGGATCTTGGGAATAACCTCGACCTTAGGCCGAGGCATATGAAAGGTACCATTGGAAGACGATAGAGGCTCAGTGGAAACTTGGCATTGGGACTTAGTCCATGACTTAGTGGATGGCTTTTTGTATTGGCACGATTGATTCTGGAGGTTGACTTACTCAGTATTGACCTCATTAGAATTCATCACAAGAATATGATAATCATGGTGACCAGATGGTGGAGTTGGATGAGCTACCTGACCTGGGGGTGGTTGGGTAACGATGTATCCTTGGTGAGGAAAATGAATCGTAAGCACTTCCGGTTGAGATGAAGCAGGAGGGGGAGGAGGAGAAATGGGTTGCGGTCCTCTAGAAGCAACTGCTTGAGCTTCCCATACTTGACACATCTGAGGTAAAATGAGAAACTCATAATTATAATGACCATATACACTGCAATAGGCACAAATTTTGTTTGTACGAAGACCCTTATTTTTCTCAGGCTGACACCCTATTGCTGGGTTGCAGGATTAGGTTGAGGACCCTGAGGTGCATTAGGTGGAGGACCCTAGCTGCCTTTATTACTTTGAGATTGCAGGTTCCAATTACCATTCCCCTTGTTAATTTTCTTCTGGTTGGGGGGATTGGGTCTGCTCTGCTAAGCATACACTTGACCTTGTGGAGGAGGTGGTTGTTGCGGTAGAGGGGGAGCAGGCATAGGGGGTTGGGGCGCTAGTGCTACAGCGACTGGATTACTAGGCAGTGCATATGGATAATAAGGAGAAGGGGAAACATTGGGATAAACAGGTGGTGCAATAGCTGGCCCTAACATCTGTTGATGTGGATGGGGATATGCATATGGCATGTTGGGACCTGGATAAGAGTTTCCATGTGGAGGATTAGGGGAGGGATAATTGTAAGAGGAATTGGTCCCTCCCTAAGGTGGACCATAACTCATCGGAGGTGGATCATATGGTTGAGGGTGTGAAATGGTTCCAACTATTCCATCCGTGACATGAGATGCCCCCGATGCATTAGCAGCACCAGGCTGAGGTAGATCAGGGATGACGGTGTAGACATAACCTGACTGGGCGTAGATCAGATCAAATTTTAAGGCTACTTGGAGTACATCTTCTTCAGACTGGGGGAGTTGTGATGCCACATCTTTAGAAATGGGGGACAAAAGAAATCTAAGGAACCAATCCATATAGATTCGGTTTCAAACTCAGGAGCTCTACAGATGCTCCTCCTTCTACGCCATTCCTGAACATGGTTGGATAGGCGAGTGGTAGAAGTTTGATGAAAATAAGTCAATATTTCATTACTAGTGTCATAATGGAGAGGTAACAGGAAATAGGCAAGAAACACTTTGGAAATAGTTGCAAAAGTGGAATGAGTGGCTTTGGGTTGATCAACATACCACTTGCTCGAGTAAGCGTGCGATGGAACAAATGAAGAAGGATGGAGTCTTCAGTATGGAATTTGATGAACACCACATGTGGAATGAGAAAACATGATTAGTGGGATCTTCTCTAGGATTAACTCCAAACTTTGGGATGTCTAAAGGGAGTTTAGTAGGCATAGATGGCCAAGTGGGATCATGGGGAAGAGGGTCGTTGATGAGGTGGATGAAATCGGGGAGACTCAAACCAACCATAAAAGGAATCAATGGAGTAGGAGTGACCTCACCGATGGGGGTAACCTGGTTGGTACCTGGGTTACCACCCTGGTTTCCCGCAACCACATTAGTGCCTGACATGGTGGCAATATGGGGTTGAGAAGGTGCAGAATCGAAGGAGGAACTAGAAGAATTAGTAGAATCAGAATCAGAATGGTGACTCAATGAAATATTATGAGGATGTACTCTAACTCAATGAGGAAGAGTAATATGTCCTAACGGGAACTGAGGGTGAAGACCTCGAAGTCTCCGTGAAAAATGCCTAGGGGGTGCAATGATGTCAAGACAATAATGATCTAAGGAAGAAATGGTTATGATAGGAATAAAAGAGCAACAAACAATAAGAAAACACCTAGTGTAGTGATGCAAAGTGTAAACTAACTATATTACTGATGTTACTCTAATATAAGAAAACACGTCCTATCAAAGAAAAATACATCTAGCTTATAGGTGATCTAAACCCTCAAAAAGTCCTAGATCTACTATTTCAGATGGTGTTACAGGGAAAAGTGTCTATGCAGAGCTGCTAATCCCACTAAGGTGTGGTAGCTACCTTAGAAACAAACAAAGTAAAACTACTTTCGTTTTCCTTTATGAAAGATAGATGAGAGAAGAATAAAGGAGACCAACCTCTGTCTTGTGCTTGGTTCCTTGCTCGATTCCTCTCTCTTCTGATAGTCTTTTGCTACTTGCTTCCTTGTATACCCAGCTTCACAGAGTACCTGTAGAATCAAAACAGCATAACACTATACAAGAACATGGATCTATTATCATAAACAATCTAGGATCAGATGTAAATTGACCATACAAATGCACAAAACATAGATTACACAAGAGTATGGAGGAAAACTTGAATAGCTTTATTGATAATCAAGAAAGAGCCAAGAGAGTTACAACCAGTTGTTCTGACCCAGCATCATCCTCTCAGCAAGTAAGCCCTTCTTCACCTCATGCAAAGCTTAGATCACGCAACACTATGATGTTGCCTCAAGAAACCAACAACAATTCCTTACAAGATGCAAAATTCCAGCCTCTGGATCTCTGGGATGAGGGATCCATATATAGATATCTGTAAGGGAGATGATTTAGCTTGTGATTTGATTAGTGTCTTCCCTCTGATAGTTCTTGCTTCCACTTGGAGATTGATGATCTCTTACTCATCCTTGGTCGAATTCAGAGAGGCAAGTGTCACAGGAGAAGTTTCTAGAAGATTCCATGCTTCTCCACCTCACGGATTGACACTGCCATTTGTCTCTTCTCTCCCATCGCACCCCATACAAGGGCTTTTTGAAATGCAATGCACCCACTGAGTGTATTTAGGTGAGATGCAACGCACTTTGCCTATGGAGCAGGTGAAATGATCCTGTTTTGACCAGTTCTGAGTAGTTTTTCATGGAGAACTTCTGGGAGAAGCTGTAATTAGTTGACCTTGTTCCTTTAGGGGTTGGAACAACACTTTTAGGGACTTAGGAGCCCTTGGTTTATGGACATTTTGTGCTCGGGGTTGCAATGCCCAAAAATGTCTATAACAGTTTCCCCCTAAAGCATGAGGTCGTTAATATTTTTTGATGTCGGGTGAAATGCTTTATCATGAGGATCCGAAGTTCTTTCAAGCTGGGAGGAGACCTGTAATAAGATACAATACAATACATTATCTTCATAATATTTTCATGATCTAGCTGAGGCGGGCATTCCCATGCTCAGCTTTATAAATTCATTTTCATGTACATGAGACAGACAATCATCTAAGTGTAGACTGATGATTCTGGTAGAGCCATCATCCCATAGATTGGATGATTATCTGTTCAGCAATGATGTAAATTTGATGTCTTTATTTTCCTGAATATATATCGCAGCCCGAATGGATGAAACTAGACCCGGGTTCTTCAATCTCATTCGATCTTCACTCAAAGTACAAGTCGATCCATGTGAGAGATGTTCTGGAGTCGAACATGGAAAGACATCGCCTGATTACCAGCCAATGATGTAAGTTGTTAACAGGCGCGAGAGGAATCACCAATAATGATGATGACCCTCAAGGTACTACAGTACAATTCACGTGGTGTGAATAAAGGACTTGGCGTCGAACACCACGCAAAATCTTTCGGTCGAAGGCCATTGATGTAAACCTGTCGCCGGAAGTGAGAAACTTGCCATTGAGGCATGCAAGCTTCAAAGTACTGAAAGGGGTATTCCTAGATCGACTTCTTGGATAATGAGCTGATGTCGACAAGAAGTGATCCGTCATAGGAGGGCCTTAATGAATCCCACATCAATGACACAGAATGGAGCAAATGATTTTAATGGAGGCGAAAACAATCTGGTGATATAAGGTTCAGGGTGGCGGTCATGAAAGAATGGAGCGTAAATGTATTGCAGTGGGTGAGACACAGGTGAATTCTCTGAGTGACTTCTCTTGAACATATCAGCGACACTGACATGATGGATTGGTAGCATTAACCCCAAATGTGGATGGTGTGATGTGACCATGGTGATGTGACCGGTGAATGAAACAACCCAACCCGACTTGGATGCGGAGTGAAAGTGTCATGTTCAAGAGCGACTCGCTACCAACAAAGTTTCTTCAAGTTTTCTTCCCAATTTTTCCCCAGTCATTACTGACCAGTGCCTCTTTATTTTTTTCAAGCTTGAGGAGGATAACATATGCTTGTTCTATAATTTGCCCTTCGGGCAAACCCATCGCTATGTTTTAACGAGCCTAGCGATAGTGAAACTTGTTCTCGTCTATAGACACGTTTGTCGCTATTAGGTTTTAACGAGTTTAACGACAAAGATAACTCGGTCCTTTTCAATTTTAGAGAGTCTGAAAAGGAACGTAAAGGAAACTCCAAAAATCCTTTTTCGTAATCTAATCCCTTAAGTCCGAAAAAGTATAAAACAATGCAGAAGGGATGAATATTTGATACTTTTAACGAGCCGAACAAAACAAGCGCTTGATCTTTTTGTGTAATAATCCCTCAAGTCCAAAAAGATTAAAATCTAGAGGAGGGATAGCACTTCCGGTCACTTTAACAAGCTGGAGAGGCCAATGGCTCGGCAATCTTTTCATATTTTACAAGTCAGTTGAAAAGAGCTTAAAGGAGACTCGTTTTTTAGGAACGAGTGATAAATTCGGGTAGCAGCTGATTCCAGGTAAGGCTTGGAATTTTCCAATCACGGTAGTGTTACAAGGATGGCTAACAGGATCACTCTTCGCAGCTGTTCCTCAAAAGGGGTAAACAATCAAATGGAGGTGAATGATCGGCCAATATAGAGTGGAGGTGATGATGAAAACACGACCAAGGCTTCAAAGGCTGAAGTACTACATTCACGATGGTTATTTACCGGAAATTGGTTCATTTTTTAACGAGCTTAAACACTGGGGGAAACATTTGCTCATGAATTATGTTTATTTTTTAACGAGCTTGAACTATGTGCTAAAACTGCTCAACGGTCATTTCTTGACTTTACCATAAATAGCTTTGTTCTTTCAAAGATTGTACTGCATGCTCAATTGCTTCATCAAACTAGTTAGAAATGAATAATATATGTTTAAAAAATGAGTTAGGACAATAATATTTTACTTGAATTAAGTAAAAGTAATTTAAAAGTTCTTTTACCTCTCATTTTACCATTTCATTTCAAATTTGGCTTGTTGGAGCTTTGGAGGTGTTTTCCCCCCTTGATTTTCATCAGCTGATTCCGGGAGACTCTGTGGACGATTTTCGGCGCCGTCTGGACCAGGTAGGAGCTAAACCTGAGCTCTTTCATTTCATCCTTTCCATTTTGCATTTTGAGCCTGATTTCTGGTTTTTCTGAGCCTCTGGGGTTTGAAAAACTCGCCCTGGCTCCATCGCACCCTTTATGTATCGAAAGGTGCGTTGGATGTTAGCCTATCTACTGGCCAATTGACATGCAACGCACCCAGAACACTACGGTAGGTGCGATGAGCGCAAGTAAGGAAATTTATGCACAGTTTTTTAATGGAAATTTTGCCTGTTTCTCATCAAATCAAGATCTAACTCTTCTCTTGTTTGTTTTCAGAGATTTATTGGAGCAAGATGACTATTACATGGCGAGAACGTGAGCATGAAGAAGAGGACATGCTTGCTTTACATGATCCGGTTACAGTAAACGCACTACGGAACTGTGGCCTGTTGAAGTTTTTTCGCATCTTTAGCATGAGACAACAAATCAACTTGCTGCAGTATTTGCTCGATGCTTGGGATCCTACCAGCCAGGTGTTCCAAATTAGGGGAAAATCCATCCCCTTGACTGTAGTGGACATCTGTTTTTTGACTGGTTTATCGAGGAGGGGTGCCCCCATCTCTCTATCAGGTTCGGCCCATGGAGGTGAATCTGTGAGAGATTATGTTCGTAGGTATTGCAGAGAGGGATCTCAGCCGAGTAAGGACGGCAAGATCATCATCCGAGATGTCACTGGCAGGTCTTTGAGGACCATTCTGTTCACTTTTGGTAGGATGGCTGGTGGTGCGGCTCTTCATGTGGCCAACCGATCTTATATGCAGTACGCCTTGGAATGCCTTGAACTGAAGGTGTTCAACTGGTGTGATGCAGTACTCCTTGTGATGAAAGAACAATTGACCAAGGTGAAAAGCGAGAGGTTGAAGAACTTTGGATATGGTTCTATTTTGACCGCCTTCACCTTGGAAAAGATACCACTGATGCAGCCGCAGTATATTGCACTCGGTTTACCTCCACCGACTGAACCACGTATGCAGAGATGGGTTGACCATATGTCTAGACATGTTGGTCAGTCTCAGATTTCCTTTTCTGATACCTTCTTCGAGTGGTTCGATCATCAGGAGATGGTTTTCTGTGAGTATCCATATGCTGGTATGGACTTCTGGGGTGATCCAGATTTGGTACTGCTGGCTGGCGAGCAGTGGGGTGCCATTGGTAAATTTTTTGACCATATTCCTATTTATCGTTTCTCTTTTATAATGTCCTTGTGCTTTATTCTGTCAAGACTAATCATAAATCATGTGCTCATGTAGATGTTGGTCCAGTTCGGCCAGTAGTACGCCTTAGAGTGCCAGCTGCCGCTCCAGCAGGAGAGGCTGTGGGAAGGTCTATCCTTCGCGACCTTGACGTGGCCGAGACTCTTTCAGCGTTGCAAGATCAAGTCGAGGGCCTCACTCTCGGTATTCCATATGTGAGGACTGACGAGCTACCTCTGAGGTTGCAGCGACATACTACTGGCGTGCCAAGTCGATGGACTAGGCTTTTACGCATGATTGCATAGGCGGTGACTTGTTATCACCAGCATCATTAGACTAGGGTGCCCCCTAGCATTTTGAGTTTTGGGTCATTTGACCAATTTTGTCTTGGTTACAGAACATTATGTGTAAACCATAAACAATTATATATATATCTTTTATTTACGGAGCTTTATTTTGGTTAAGTTACATGATCCAAATGCAAATATTGATGAAATGCTTCTTTTATAAATGTTGCAAATGTCTATCTAACACATAATTTGCCAATGAGTCAGTTAATGTGTTTAAGTTTCTGGAAATATGCTGATATTGAATAAAATCAAATTGCCTTTCCAAAATCTTGACCCTTAGGAACATGCGATAAATAGCTGGATTTCGGACAGAGTAGATACCAGTGAGTTGTAGTATGACGAGCTGTGAGTCTAGCCTGACGATCAGTCGGCATATGCCATGTGTGATGGCATCAGAGAGAAGTTCTATCAACGCGCTATATTCAGCGATGTTATTCGTTGATCGACCAATACATACCCCTCTGAAACTTACTAACTCGCCGCTTGGAGGCCGCGGAAGATAGGTTCCGCGAACTACGACTCGCTCCGTCGGCATATCCAACAAATGACTCCAATAGGTTTGACATCTGCAATAAATGTAAAAAGTGGATTACTTGACCAAAATAATTACTCTTAGCGAAAACAAAAATGTAACAAAAGCATATGGGTTACTACACTGAATCATGCATAGTAACGCTTAAGGTACAACCCGTTACGGGGTTGTGACAGTGGAATCCCGTCATAATCCATCAACTCGTAGGCTCCTTTTGCTAACACTCTTTTAATAATATAGGGGCCCATCCATAAAGACTTGAATTTACCTGCTCCCAATTTATCGGATTCTTGGTCGTAAAGTAAGACCAAGTCACCTTCTGAGAAGACACGGGGTTTGACATTTTTGTCGAACTGCGCCTTAACTCGTTTCTTATGGGCTTCATTAGCCAAAGCGACATCACGACGAGTTTCATCTAATTGGATTAGTTCCAAGAAACGAGCCTCCTCTTCAGAAGTTCCGGGGAGAAGGTCGATTGCAAGTTTGAGGGATGAGATTTCACACTGAACTGGTAAGATTGCTTCCAGGCCATACACCAATTGGAAAGGTGTAAACCCGGTTGCATTCCTTACCGATGTTCGATATGCCCACAAGGCCGAGTACAGGATCAGGTGCCAACTCCTTTTGTGGACCCCAATCATCCTTTGCAGCATGCGCTTCAGGACCTTGTTGATTGCTTCAACTTGTCCGTTGGCCTGCGGGTAATATGGAGTAGAGCTGTCGTGGGACAACCCTAATTTGGCAGCCAATTCAACCATCATGTGATTACGAAAATGCGATCCATGATCTGTGACTATATCCTGTGGAACATTGAATCTGGCGGCTACATGATTGAAAAAGAAAAGGGCAGCTGTTTCGCCATTATTGTTTAATGTAGGCATTGCCTCAGCCCATTTGGTAAAATAGTCCACTGCGACTATGATATACCCATGCTCCTCGGTCGAGGTGGGGTTACATGTCATGAAATCAATGCCCCATTTAGCGAATGGCCCAACAGCAACTATGGGTTGCAGAGGTGCGGGTGGTCTTCTGGTTTTGCTATCGAAAATTTGACAGGCATGGCAACTTCTGACTGTGGTTATGCAATCTTTGAACATTGTTGGCTAGAAGTATCCTGCTCGTAAAAATTTTTGCGTCGTAGAGTAACCGGATTGATGCCCTCCACACGCGCCTGAATGGCAATCATTCAGGACTTTTTTGGCCTCCTCATGGGTGAGGCACCTCCTCAGAACTGTATCGACACCACGACGGTAAAGTGTATCACCGACGATCATGTAGTCTTTTGATTGGTATCAAATACGTTTTTGTTCAGAGCAAGAGGTATTAGGCCTATATTTTTGGGTTTGGAGATATATGATTATATCTCCATACCATTGATTGCTTGAAGATCGCATAATAATTCTGCGAAAACTAGTGCTTTCTTTGACTTGGATTTTACAAATTCCAGATCAAACTCTTGTAGAATTGCTATCCATTTTGAATATTTTCCCCCCAGCAACTGTCACGACAATATATAAGTCATGGGGTTGCAATCTGACAGAATGGTAGTTTTTCAAAAGAGGACATAGTGTCGAAATCTCTGTATCGCTTGAACAGCTGCGAGCGCTAGCTTTTCAACATAAGAATATTTGCTTTCTGTATCATTTAAGTTCTTACTTAAATAATATATAGGATGTTCAATTCTATTGTCTTCTTGAACTAAAACCATTGCGATGGTTGTATCCGCTGCAGCCAGATACAGGTTAAAGTTTTTTTTGATAATCAGGAGCATACATTAATGATGCTTTCATTAGTGAGTCTTTCAAAGCATCAAAGGAAGCTTGCGCGACCTGATCCCAAACGAAGGGCACTTCCTTTTTCAATAGACGCGTATAACCTTTAGCAAGTTCGGCGTAATTTGGAATGAACCTCCTCAGAAAGTTTTCTTTCCCTTGGAGTTTCTGAATTTGAAGCAAATTTGAAGGTGGAGACAAATTTATGATTGCCTGAACCTTACATGGGTCGAAACAAATCCCGTCCTTTGAGACTACAAAGCCAAGTAAACGACCAGAACTGACACAGAACACACATTTGTGTGGATTCAGTCGTGTCTTGTAGTGTCGGCAACGTAGAAATATCGCTCTTAAATGCTGCGGATGATCAGTCCGCTTTCGCGAATGAGCTGGAAGGTCATCTAGATATGGTTGAACGATGTTTTTGATGTCATGGAAGGCATAATTCATTGCCCTCTGAAAGGTTGCCCCTGCGTTCTTTAAACCAAAGGGTAATTTTCGATATGTGAATGTGCCCCACGGACAAATAAATGCAGTCTTCGACTGGTCCTATGGGCAGATATTTATTTGATTATACCCAGATAATCCATCCATAAATTAAAAGATTTCACATCCGGCGCATTCATCAATTATCTGGTCAATAAAGGGTGTAGGGTAGTTGTCTTTTGGACAAGCTTGATTTACATCCCTATAATTGACGCACACTCTAATCGTTCCTTCTTTTTTCATAACAGGAACAATGTTCGACACCCAATCGGTTAGACGAACCGGGTAAATGAAACCAGCATGGAGAAGCTTTTCAACTTCTGCTTTGATGGTAGTGGCTTTCTTGGGGTGCACCTGCCATAGCCATTGTCGTACTGGTTTGACATCTGGATACATCTTAATTTCGTGTTCAACTATACTCGAGTCAATGCCTGGCATTTCTTCATATGACCAAGCAAAGACATCTCTGAATTTGCGAAAAAGAGCGTTATATATTTCCAGTTCTGAAGGAGAACAGCATTTGCCCACATAAATATTCTCTACAACATCTGTTTTGGTCGAGATATTTATGGCGATAGTCTCTTCAATATTGGACAAGTTTCGCTCGGAATCCACCGTGTTTACAGTATTTGATAGGAAATCAAAAACTGAAGGATGATGAAGGTCATCAGGAGTATCTTCTTCACAATCTGGAAGAAGGGAACGATGGTGGTAATCTTCCCATGGTGCCCCCTCAATTATCATTGATTGAACAATTCCTTCGTCGGTGTAATGCACTCGCGACCAAGGATCTGAAGGGGTGCCATATTCCTTAGACCTATCTATACAAACGCTTGATGAGCATTGATTTGGGTTTGCCTCCCATGCTAGAAACATTGATTGCTACAATATTTCTATTGGGCTTGGAGGTAATACCCGCGACTGATCCATGTTTATATCGTTTTCTGAGATCTTTTGAATCGAAGATATCATATTGTAGGTTCCTACCGATGCTACTTCCGCCAGATTGATTAGAGGCGGAAGGGAAAAAGTCCCCATTAATATAGGGTCTTTTAGTAGGCCTACTCCGATATTTTGAAGCGAATGGGGGCTTCCATGGATCATCGGAATGCTTCCCGTAACTTGGGAACCATTGGGGAGGAAGGTTTGTTGGTCGACAATTGTAATTCCTCCTTGAAAAGGAAATGCAATCTTCCTAAAGTAGGTCGACACAACTGCAGCCATGGCATATATCCATGGTCTTCCCAGTAGGATGTTGTAATCGAGGTTTCCGTCGATTATGTCGACATCTATTTCTACTGTTTTCCCCCCTAGATCAACTTGCAAGTTACTTAGTATACCATACAGGGTATATGTTTGTCCGTCAAATGCTTTTAATGTTGTCAAAGATCTCGACAAAGTTGGAGATCCCAAATTTTTCCAGCAACTCATCGACATAATACATGTAGATGCCCCCTCATCAATAATTGTTCGATGAACAGTTTTGTTGAGGGCTTTTACCTGAATTAGGAAAGCTAGTTGAGCTGGTAACTAAGGATCATATCCTTTATGATTAAAGGATACAAGATTAGAATCCTTTGGGTCTATCCCACCGATAGCTAATAACAAAGCCTGCTTTTGGGATGGGCAATTTTGTAATACCTCAAGTGTCGACATAGCGAATGGCGATTGGGCCAGATCTTCCACTATATTATAATGATGTGCTACTCTAGCACGAGGATTAAACGTCGATGTGTGTGCTACTCCCTTTGGCGGTTTTATAGTCAGTTCTGGAATGATGGGTGGCACAACTTCTGTCGAAGTTGTTGCCGAATTACTAGGTTGATCTTTATCCTTGTTGTTTGACAGTTGTGGATTCCCATAATCTTTATTCCTTGTTGATATCAAAGCATCATTTTGCTCTTTCGAAACCGACAACATTAGCACTTGGGACAGGGAAGCATTTCCACTGTCAACTAGATTTGTTCCTGGATTTGGAAACGGATCAGTTAATACCGCCGAGGTTTTTGAACTCTTGAAGAGTTTTCTAAGCTCAGCTTTATATGGACAATCTGCTGTCCAATGATCCTCATCGCATATAAAGCATGGATGACTTGGTTTCCTATTTCCAGAAGGGTTTTTAGAAGATTTTTCAGGAGATGACTCCTCCTATTTCTTCTTCTTCCCTTTGCTTTTCTTCTTGCCTCCTGGTTGCTTGGTTTCTTTGCCTTTTTCTGTCGAGACAGCATTTACTTCCGAGGCAAGAAGTTCTTCTTTTGCATTTTGACTGGAAATCTTACGGGCCTTTTTGGATGTAGCCTTTGTCGATTTCGTGTCTGTTGCGCCTATCACGCCATCGTCGGCATGAGAGTCATTGTTTGATTTAGGAGGAGGGGGGACTGAAAATTCCGGTCTGGGAGCGTCAGGTATTTTATCGTAGAGTGTGCCAGACTGAGTATAAATCAAGTCTAAATATTGCGCACGAGCAATAACTTTCTCTTTGGTGACGACTCCACCTTTTGCCACATCTTCTGTAATAGAAGGTAACAAAGACTTAATAAACCATTCAGCTAAAAGCTGATCAGGAACATACGTTTTTACCATTCTACGACGACGTCGCCACTCATGAATATGATCGGATATGTGAGTGGCCGTTGTTTGTTTCAAATTGGTAAGAAGTTCTGTTCCCGTTTCGTACCTTATTGGTAACTGAAAATGGGTTAAAAAGGTTGTGGCTAGGGTACTGAAGTTGTCAAACGAAGCTCTGGGCAATTCGATGTACCATTTTTCTGCCAGACCAATTAACGTCCTCTGAAAAAGGTGAAGCCTAATCGAATCATCGTTTAAGGTGTTTGATGAACACCACAGATGAAAGGTCATCACATGATTCGACGGATCTTCACCCGGATTTCCATTAAATTTAGGAATATCCGATGGAAGTTTGTTTGGAATTGCTGGCCACCAAGGGGCATAAGCGATTGGATCATTTGTTAACTGATTTAGATCCGGTAACTCTAAAGTCGCCACGAAGGGTAACTGTTGATTCAGGTTAGGCGAAGCATACCCAGGATAAGATGGAATCACCTGAGCAGTTGGGCTTTGCATACCAGCATAATGCATTTGATGTTGGTAACTTTGGTAAGGTTGATGGGCATGACCATTATAGAATGGTTGATTTTGACCGTTTTGAATATACGACTGCCCATTATTTGCAAAGATTCGTTGCTTAGATCCTTGGTATACCTGTTGGAATTGCGGTTGTTGGTATTTTACCAGCCATGGTTGCGAAGCCATGTGCTGTTGCCCGATACTAACTGTTTGACCAAGATGAGGGGTAATTGTACCCGTTTGGGCCTGTGTCATTCCACTAGTTGGCGATTGTGGTTTAGTCGCAGGGACAAGGGGCTGTTGCATTACAACCTGAGAAACCTGAGGTTGACATACAATAGGCAACGCTTGTACTTGCGACACCGTCACAATAGCTGGCGTAGTTGGTATACTTGACATAGGTAAACATTGTTGCATTGAATATACCACTCGTGGTTGTTGAGGCAGTATTGGCACCCAACCGCTAGATGTAATTCCAGCATAACCTGAATTTTGTTGTGAACTCCCGTATGGTTGTTCTCCCGGAGGAGACAATGAAAGGGCATATTGCCCCCCATACGGCGGTAATCCGGTACTTAAAGGAATTGTTTGCCCTTGAGGACCGGACTGCCCAAATTTACATCCTGAAGGATCAATTTGCTGAGACTCAACATAAGAGTTTCCGGATACTATTCTGGATGAACAAACAGGAACGGACCATACTGTCGAAATAGCCCCTGAGTGGGCCCCTTCTAGCGACTGAGAGCTAGCTGGGACAGATGGTATACCGGAAAACATTGTTGGAGTGACAGCAGGAAGTTCTACCGTCGTTGTGTCGGACGACACAGTCCTAGATGTCGACGGTTGTTCAGACATTTCTAGTCTATCCAAAAGATTACCTAGCGATTCTACAGGAGCTTCCAATGGCGGTAGACTAATTTCTGATGAAGAAGGATACAGAGTAATCCCGACTCCAAATTGCGATGGAGTACTAGATGGAGGATCCTCTACAATCTCTTCTATAGCAATCAGACCAGGTGGAAGAGGAAGACCGTCAGGTCCGTAAAATATTTCTAGTGCCGAAGAAGGTATGGAATCTGCAGCGACAGATGTTTGGGGAACAACACTCTCCGAACCGGTTGTAGATGAAACTGGTTCAGTAACACAAGTGTTTACCCTCAAACTAGGATCAGTGCTACTGTCCTTCGGTGGCTGCTGAACTTCTTCTGTAAAGGCAGGGATACCAAAAATGTTTGGAGTAACTGGAGTCTCTGATGTTGTTGGAACACTTGTTCTAACTTTACCAGGAGATTTGGAACCAGTTAAACGAGTTCGTTTTGTCCGTAATAGTTTCGATTCTGGAGACAAAGACGGTTGACTCGTAAGCCTTCGTGAACGACGAGGTTTCAATTGACTTTCTTCCACGATTGCGGATTACTCGATCAACTAAAAAATCAAGGGGAAGTATGTTTCCGAATTAGATGAATTTTAGACGCTTTGACACAACTTGTTTTTTCAATTTTAAAGAGTCGAGAAAAAACAAAAGATGACTCTAGTCGCCTTCGATTTTTAATGAGCCTGAAGTGACAAGTGCTCAGATGGACCTTTTCCGTTAAGGAGTCTGAAAAGGAACGAAAGGGACTGCTCTGGAAATCTAGACAGAGGGATTACCAAACCAATCGCAAAACTGCAGAATACTTTTTACGGTACGGTAGTCAATCTTCCCGAATGCTGTGTTCAGTGCATTGCAATCGATAGGGCGGCAGACACGACTTCCTATGGATAAAGGATTAAGCCTATTGTGGTCTCCCAAAATATACTCGACGGTACGTGGGAGCACAAGTCCGTACTGGCACTTATCGTCTCAAAGTGGAGGAATCACCCAACCAACAGTGAGAACAACAGTTACCAGGCTTTACGACGCTGGAATACGTCTCTAGCCTAGACTTCTAGATGTTGTGCGTTAGGTTCCAAAGCGTTGTTAGATTCATTAAATTTATTTTAAGTTGATCTTGCTTAAGAAATTTTCCTTTCAGGTTCACCGCGTGATGTATATACACAATTCCTAAAATGCAATCTAAGATGACAAACAATCATTTTATCTTCTTTGTGCAATGAAAATCCTAGCTACTAAGGAAAGAGAGGCAGTACTCTTTCAACAAAGAGCATAGAGCACACATTATATGCACTGTCCTAAATCAAACCAATCAAATAGTCTAAATGAAAATGCACATGCATGTATTTGTTTTCAGCCTTCTTAATATGTGAATGATAAAAAGAAAGCTAATGCGCAAATCTGAATTGTTTTCAAAGCGACAATTACTAACAAGTTTCTTTTCAAAATCAAAATGAAGACAATGACAACACTTTGCGATTTGGAAATGAAAACTTGCTTTCGACACTAGAAAAACTGCTAATTCAGATCAAATACAACAGTAACAGGGTAATCGACCATCAAGAGCAATCAGACTCTCTTCTATGACTGAAAACGACACTTGCGACACTTTCAAATCAAGAAACGACAGTACAGTTACGTTACTTTTTTGCAAAGGAGAACTGAAAATGACTCAAAAAATACACAAAAACATTTACAGTTCTTTGCACAATGGAGGCGGAATAACAGCAAGGAAAGGGGTTTCAAATAGAGGTGTACTGATTACAGGCAGCAAAACTCATGAATAGAACTGAAAAGAATGAACTCAGAAACCAAAATTTATGAACAAGGCCTTGTCTATTCAGCGCACCTGTAACACAGTGAAACTGAAATGCAACGCACCTTCTACACTCGGGAAGTGCGCTGAATTTGAGATTCACAGAACAGACAGTGCGCTGGACCAGGGACGAGACTTTGCTTGGGTTCTAGGTCACAGTTTGCAGTTCAGTTCAGGGATTTTGGCCGAGCAAGTGGTAATCAGTAAATCAACAACAGGGGTAGATCTAAGGAGGTTACTAGAGCCACCACAAAGGGCAATTAGAGAGTTTGTAAATCAGTTGTTTAATTCATAAACAAAACCCAGAGATTGACTGAAGCAGCATTTATCTACTTTGCATTCGCATAGCAAATGCAGTTCGAAAGCTACCTGGCTCGACTTCAGGCTCCGTTTGTAAGTTTATAAGGTAAACAAATGTAGATAGACAAACAACCTAGTCGCTCCCCAGCGGAGTCGCCATTTTGTTACAGGGAAAAGTGTCTATGCAGAACTGCTAATCCCACTAAGGTGTGGTAGCTACCTTAGAAACAAACAAAGTAAAACTACTTTCGTTTTCCTTTATGAAAGATAGATGAGAGAAGAATAAAGGAGACCAACCTCTGTCTTGCGCTTGGTTCCTTGCTCGATTCCTCTCTCTTCTGATAGTCTTTTGCTACTTGCTTCCTTGTATACCCAGCTTCACAGAGTACCTGTAGAATCAAAGCAGCATAACACTATACAAGAACATGGATCTATTATCATAAACAATCTAGGATCAGATGTAAATTGACCATACAAATGCACAAAACATAGATTACACAAGAGTATGGAGGAAAACTTGAATAGTTTTATTGATAATCAAGAAAGAGCCAAGAGAGTTACAACCAGTTGTTTTGACCCAGCATCATCCTCTCAGCAAGTAAGCCCTTCTTCACCTCATGCAAAGCTTAGATCACCCAACACTATGATGTTGCCTCCAGAAACCAACAGCAATTCCTTACAAGATGCAAAATTCCAGCCTCTGGATCTCTGGGATGAGGGATCCATATATAGATATCTGTAAGGGAGATGAGTCAGCTTGTGATTTGATTAGTGTCTTCCCTCTGATAGTTCTTGCTTCCACTTGGAGATTGATGATCTCTTACTCATCCTTGGTCGAATTCAGAGAGGCAAGTGTCACAGGAGAAGTTTCTGGAAGATTCCATGCTTCTCCACCTCGCGGATTGACACTGCCATTTGTCTCTTCTCGCCCATCGCACCCCATAGAAGGGATTTTTGAAATGCAACGCACCCACTGAGTGTATTTAGGTGAGATGCAACGCACTTTGCCTATGGAGCAGGTGAAATGATCCTGTTTTGACCAGTTTTGAGTAGTTTTTCATGGAGAACTTCTGGGAGAAGCTGTAATCAGTTGACCTTGTTCCTTTAGGGGTTGGAACAACACTTTTAGGGACTTAAGAGCCCTTGGTTTATGGTCATTTTGTGCTTGGGGTTGCAGTGCCAAAAAATGTCTATAACAGATGGCCTTCCAAATAACTTCTTACTTGATAGAATCTTATCCCCACAAGCAGAGTTGTCTAGAGAAAGGTGGGGTAGAGAACCAACTGCTTCCCACAGCCAGTCCTATAGGGTGTTTTCTAAGATTGGTCACTAATATTATCTTCCTACCACGGGGGTGGTCTATTCTTGATCTTTTTGGTAGTCAAACAACACATGGGATTCCTTACCACGGGTTGGGTATCCCCAAGGAGAACCACTCACACAATAACCTAGCCTAACCCCCTCTTAATTGTTGGGTGTGGAGCCTGATTATCTTCTGTATTCAAAAATTTTAGCCGGATGTATACCCCAGGAAGACTGTACACCCCTCCACGCGGGGGGCGGGGGGGGGGGGTGCGGGGGGGCTAATCCCCCTCGGCTGGGGGGTCTGGGGCCAGCGGTCCCCCGGCGGGGGTTCGGAGGCAGCACCCCCGAAGCTAAAAATATATGTAAAATTGCCTTGTAAAAGTCTAGTAATTTCTAGTCAATCTGGGCTGTTCATGAGGCGGATGATCTGATAGTAGAAGTTATGTTTAATTTAGGGATTTTTTCCCTAGAAGGCAACCCCTCACTATATATGAGGGAATTGTATTGGGTCTATATATATCTATTCTGCATGAGGAAGAGAGAGGAGATTGAGAGAGAAGAGGGTGTTACAGCGAATCTACTGTAGGTTGTATCTCTTCAGTTTGCTGGATAATATAATAAAAGAAGGACTGGCTATTTCTCTGTGGATGTAGTCCAAACTGGGTGAACCACGTATAACTATGTCTCTCTTGTTTTATGCATTTTCTGTGTTTATATTTTTGCAATATTTTATGTGTTCCATTGCTCTATAATATATAATTTTCTAACAACTGGTGTCAGAGCCGAAGGTCTATTTGGCTGATAAACTCGCAGGAGAGAAGGGTTCCTGGTTCGAGTGGGAGCAATGGCGGAAGATGGTAGGTTTAGGGTTGAAAAATTCAACGGCCAAAACTACCAGCTGTGGAAGATGAAAATGGAAGATTATATGTATCAGAGAGATCTGTACCTACCATTGAGTGGAAAGACAAAGAAGCTGACGAGTATGACAGACACAAAATGGGATATTCTCGACAGAAAGGCACTTGGAACAATACGGCTATGCCTAGTAGCGTCGGTAGCGTTTAATATTTCAAAGGAAACGACAACAGAGGGTTTAATGTCGGCATTGGCCAAACTATATGAAAAACCTTCGGCCTTAAATAAGGTATTTCTTATGAAGCGTTTATTTAATATGAAAATGTCAGAAGGTGGATCTGTTGCAGACCATTTAAATGATTTTAATACAGTTACAATTCAGCTAAGTTCTGTAGGGGTAAATTTTGATGATGAATTTAGGGCTCTGTTATTTATGTGCTCATTGCCAGAAAGTTGGAATGGCTTAGTTATGGCCATTAGTAACTCTATCTCTAGATCTAGTACTTTAAAGTTTGATGATGTTGTCGGTGCAATCCTTAGTGAGGAAATGCGACGGAAAAGCTCCGGTGAGACATCAGGCAATGCTTTAACTATAGAGACGAGGGGAAGAAAAATGGAAAGAGGAAAGAGCCCAGGATATCGCAGTAAGTCAAGAAAAGGCAGATCCATGTCCAGATCGGGGATAGTGTGCTGGAAATGCGGGAAGAAAGGACACCTAAAGAAAGATTGCAAGTCTCGGAAGGGAAAAGAAGGAGACGCGCAATAAGAAACTAATCATGAAGCGAATGTAACAGGTGATGTGTTGCAAGATGCTTTGATTCTTTCATTAGAAAATATTATTGATACCTGGATGGTAGATTTAGGGGCCTCATTCCATGCCACACCTAATAAGAAACATTTTCATGATTATGTTCAAGGAGATTTTGGACAGGTTCGATTGGGTGATGATAAACCCTGTAAAATCGTTGGAATGGGTACAGTTTTCATAAAACAACAGAATGGAAATCAATATCTATTGAAGGAGGTAAGGCATGTTCTAGATCTGAAGAAAAATCTGATTTGAACAGGGCAGTTGGGAGGTGAAGGTTGCATAAGTACTTTCACCGATAAAGCCTGGAAGGTCACTAAAGGATCCTTAGTAATAGCGAAAGGAGGAAAGGTTGGTACATTGTATTTATGCAATGGTAATTCTGATTTTGTTAATGCTTTAACCTCTATAGGAGAAGATACGGCATTGTGGCATCATAGGCTCAGGCACATGAATGAGAAGGGGATGCAGATTCTTCACTCAAGAAATTTGTTGCCAGGTTTGAAGCATGTTGATTTAAAATTCTATGAGAATTGTGTTTATGGAAAACAGAAGAGAGTCAGATTCCTTAGATTTCGGAAAGAAAAGAAGAGCGAAAAATTAGAGCTTGTGCATACAAATGTATGGGGACCTGCTCAAGTATCATCTCGGTGGCTCTCGTTATTATGTTACTTTTATTGATGATGCAACTAGAAAAACTTGGATTTATTATATTAAGAATAAATTTGATGTATTTGATACTTTCAAGAAATGGAAAGCTTTGGTTGAGATTGAGACATGAAAGAAATTGAAGTGTCTCAAATCAAACAATGGAGGTGAATATTGCAGCAAGGAGTTTGATAGGTATTGTTCAGAGCATGGAATTCATAGAGAGAAGACAGTTCCAAGAACACCACAAGAAAATGGTGTGTCAGAAAGGATGAACAGGACAATCATGGAGCGTGCAAGGTGCATGAGATTGCATGCATGATTGCCTTTACAATTTTAGGCAGATGCTGTAGACACTGCTGTTTATATAATAAACAGAGGGCCTTCAAGTTCCTTGGATGGTGGTATTCCAGAGGAGGCATGGACAGGTAAAAAGGTAAACTACTCCTTTTTAAAGACTTTTGGTTGTGAAGCCTTTGTCCACATTAATAAAAAAAATAGAACAAAGTTTGAGGCAAAATCAAATAAATGTACCTTTATTGGATATGGTGTTAATGATTTTGGTTATCGCTTATATGATTATGAAAATCACAAAATCATTAGGAGCAGAGATATAATATTCAATGAAAAGGTTTTGTATAAGGATCAGCTGCAGGAAAAGAAACAGGAAAAAGAAAATAGAGAATACACAGCGCTTGACGAGATCATAGAAAAAGTGATGGTGCCTAAAAAACATAATGATCAACAGCTAGAGCAACAACCACAACAGTAACAAGCACCTCAAACACCTGAAAGTGGTGTTAGAAGATATACCAGGATAAGTAGACCCCCTGAACGATACTCTCCTTCATTATATTATGTATTGTTGACTGATTTTGGTGAACCAGAATGTTATGAAGAAGCAGTGCAGGTAGAAACCAGGAAGAAGTGGGAGCAAGCCATGAAAGAAGAGATGGACTCCTTAGCACATAACCATACTTGGGACTTAGTTAGGTTGCCTGCAGGTAAAACAGCATTGCAGAATAAATGGGTTTACAGGCTGAAGGAAGAAGATGGAGGTAGAAAAAGGTATAAATCTAGACTTGTGGTGAAATGGTTTTCACAGAAAAAGGGTATAGACTTTAATGAGATATTTTCTCCTGTTGTGAAAATGACTTCAATCAGAACTATTCTAAGTCTAGTAGCTGCTGAAGATTTACATCTTGAGCAGTTAGATGTAAAGACAACCTTTCTCCATGGGGATTTGGAGGAAGAGATATATATGCAGCAGCCACAAGGATATGAGGTAAAAGGGAAGGAGAAACTAGTGTGCAGGTTGAAGAAGAGCTTGTATGGCTTAAAACAGGCTCCAAGGCAGTGGTATCTAAAATTTGACAGGTTTATGTCTGAACAAGGTTATACTAGATGTCACTCTGATCATTGTGTTTATCTCAAAAGGAAAAATGATGGCAGCTATATTATATTGTTATTGTATGTAGATGACATGTTGGTTGTAGGTTCTAACATGCAGTAGATAAATGTGCTCAAAAGAAAATTGGCAAACTCATTTGCAATGAAGGATTTGGGTGTTGCAAAACAAATCCTTGGTATGAGAATAACTAGAGACATGGAGAATCACAAATTAACATTTTCTCAAAGTGAGTACATAGAAATGGTGTTGAAAAGGTTTAATATGCAGAATGCAAAACCAGTTAGTATACCTTTGGCCAACCATTTCAAATTAAGTAAGGAGGTGTGTCCCAAGACTAAGGAATAAATGGCTCATATGTCTAAAGTTCCATATGCATCAACAGTTGGAAGCTTAATGTATGCAATGGTCTACACAAGGCTTGATATTGCACATGTAGTGGGAGTTGTAAGCAGGTACATGAATAATCCAGGAAAAGAACATTGGGTGGTGGTGAACTGGATTCTCAGGTATTTGAGAGGTACCACAAATCAAGCATTATGCTTTGGTGGTTCAAACATTGCTCTACAAGGATATGTTGATGCAGATATGGTGGGTGATAGTGATAATAGGAGGAGCACAATAGGGTATGTGTTTACTGTAGGTGGAACAACTGTTAGTTGGGTCTCAAAACTGCAAAGTGCTGTTGCACTCTCAACAACAGAAGTAGAGTATGTTGCTGCTACAGAGGCTAGTAAAGAAATGATTTGGTTACAAAGGTTTCTGAATGAATTGGTTAAGAAGCAAGAGTTGGGCATGTTATATAGTGACAACCAGAGTGCCATACATCTTGCAAAGAACTCTGCATTTCATTCCAATACTAAACATATACAACTCAAGTACCATTTCATATGGTCAGCATTGGAAGATGGAAAGTTGAAGCTGGAAAAGATGCACACTAGCCAGAATCCTGCAGATATGTTAACAAAAGTTTTAACCAGGGAGAAACTGAGAATCTGCTCAGTTTCAATTGCTCTTCAAGTATGATGAAGAATATGAGAAATATCCAGGTCCAAAGTGGAGTCATTGTCTAACAAATGAAGCAGCAGTGGAGTTGCTATAATCATTCTCCAAGTGGGAGATTGTTGGGTGTGGAGCCTGATTATCTTCTGTATTCAAAGGTTTCAACCTGATGTATACCCCAGGAAGACTGTACACCTCTCCACACGGGGAGGACTTTTCCCCTCAGTGGGGTTCTGGGGGGGCTAATCCCCCTCTGCTGGGGGGTTCGGGGGTAGCGCCCCGAAGCTAAAAATAGATGTAAAATTGCCTTGTAAAAGTCTAGTAATTTCTAGTCAATCTAGGCCGTTCATTAGGCGGATGATCTGACAGTAGAAGTCATGTTTAATTTAGGGTTTTTTGCCCTAGAAGGCAACCCCTCACTATATATGAGGGAATTTTATTGCATCTATATATATATATATATATATATATATATATATATATATATATATATATATATATATATATATATATATATATATATATATATATATATATATATTATATATATATATATATATATATATATATATATATATAGATATATAGATATATATATTGAGTGAGGAAGAGAGAGGAGATTGAGAGCGAAGAGGGTGTTACAGCGGATCTGTTGTAGGTTGTATCTCTTTAGTTTGCTCGATAATATAATAAAAGAAGGACTGGTTGTTTCTCCGTGGATGTAACCCAAACTAGGTGAACCACGTATATCTGTGTCTCTCTTGTTTTATGCATTTTCTGTGTTTATATTTCTGCAATATTTTATGTGTTGCATTGCTCTGTAATATATAATTTTCTAACATTAATTGGGTTTCTGACACTCTCCAACTTTGGACCGTGGAATGGTGAAGGATTTTAAACTCCCTAATAAGTCAACTTCTATGTCTCAATGAAAGAAATTGTTGAGTGTTATTGGGATCCCATTCCACCGATCCTACACCTACACTATAAATATCGTTGGGTTGTAGTGCCCAAGTGGGCTTAATCTATGTGTGTTGATTTATTAAGGTGTAGTGTTTCAGGTCTTGGCTTGGCAGTGTTAACCAAGCTCACATTTGCTTAGGGCGTGAGTGTGTCAAAATAATGTGTCAAGTGGGTGAGTTATTTGAGCATTTTTTTTGATGCCATGTGCTGCTAAAAATTAAGTGCTGAAATATTGTAAACAAATCAGAAAATGGAATAAAATAAACAACCAATCAAGCATACAAAACCCCACCCACAAAGGCTAGTAAGCAACTAAGCAAGAGAGGAAAAACAAGCTACTCAAAGACACATAAAATACCTAAAATATCTAATATCAAGGGACAAAGATCTAAAGGCACTAATATATTGTAAATGGTGCAGACAAACAACAAAAATTAGAGTTGAAAAATGCTGCAAAGGATAGGAGTGAAGCTATAAAACCTAGGATGCTCAAGGGGATCCTAATGGGGGAAAGGGAAAACCCAAACTCTAAAGTGAGAAAAGGTAAAAGAAACCTATCCAAAAGTGTTGAAAATTAATGGATCAGAATATGAAAATCAATGGCTGAAAATGCCGAAACCCTAGACTCCTCACTCAACCAATCTCTTCATAACAATGTGGAGGTGTACTCTAAACCCTAGGGGGCTATTTCCTTCCTCAAAGAGAAAAATTGAGTGTATCTAGGTCTAGGGGAGACTGAAAATAAAGGTGAAGTACCGTACCTAGTCTGCAGACAACACTATTGGCAATTCTAAAAAAAATTGAAAATTTTCCAGAAAAATACCAAAATGCATGTATTGACCTGGAACAGTGGAAAACGTAGTTTCTGGGTGAAATAATGTGCTTTGGAGTGCAGATTATGGGTTAAAAAGTGTTTTTTTTTTTTTCCTCGGCACTCCCAGTCGGCATATATTACACAAATTTTATTTTCTCTTGCTTGGCTGGTACCTGTGACCTACGGAAAGAACCAGAAAACCACTAGAATTTGAAAATTTGACAAAAAATAAATAATACTATAAATAGAAATTGAGAGGCTAAAAATAGCTATAGAAAACACTAAAATTTACAGAAATTTAGTCACCTAAGAACACTATTATTAGACCAGTGGAGTCACCATTTGTTAGTGTGATATTTCTTGGAAGGTGTACCAAAAACACTTCACTTAAGTCACTAGGTGAGAAGTGACCCTAACAATGATTTGATGGCTACTTATGATTCATATTTGCAATAAAAATGGAAAAACCTACAAAAAAAACATATACGACCCAAAATAAAAAGAAGCAGTAAAGTTATCTAGTGCAATAACCAAAATGGAAAGACCTTAATTGAATAAATTCTTTATTGAAAACACTTGGTGATGGAGATCTACAAAAAGGGTTTGAAAATCCCCCTCTATGGGATGGGTCCTGTTAGTGTCCCATAATAGGAATCAATGGTGTTGGCATCTTACTATTCATTTTGGTCAGTTTAGCCTGTGAATCACTAGGTTTCATAGCCTAAAGGTTTAGTTGTCAAAGATTTCATTCAGTCCTCGAAGTCCCGTAGTCAAACCAGTCTAAGGATGAGAACTATTTTTTCTTTTTAAGCTTCTATAAAATTATATTGCATGTGTTTTCATGATAAATTTCTTGGAAGCATCTTTCCAATGGTATATTCATTTCTTCAAATTGACTTATGGATCAAAAGTTAGAGTAGATTGAAGTTCCCCTTTGAAAATTAGAAACAAGGAGAAATTTGCCTAAGTATAAAATCTCGGATCCCACATATCGGAGGTTTGGAGAGAGCAGTAGTGGAGGTCGGATCAAGGTCAGCAATCAACGATCATCGATATCTCATATCGGTGAATCGGAGGTTTTGAAACACTTCACAACAATGATAATATCAATGAACTACGATCACTGATTAGGCACATCAGCAAGCGATATCGGAGATCGGCAATCAGAGGTGCATGGTCATAATAGTAGTTAGTGGGTTCAGGCATATCGGCGATCAATGATCAGTGGTTTTAAAGTGTCAAACTTAAAAAATTTCCGATATGTGATGTTGCAATATGTGATTAAATCATCGAGAATATGCCGCTAGTGTTAAAGTGTCGGGGAGGGCTGATTACAAGTTAAAAAAGGATTTTGTGGCAAAACCAGGGTAGGTCAGGCCTTTTCTCTCTCCTCCAAAGGGACACATGGTCAACAAAGGCTGGATCTGATAAGAGACACTCAGAAAACAGAGACTGGATCCAATAAGAGACAGATGGCAGCAAAATAATGGATTCGATAAAGTACAGAGGGTGAAAAACTATTGGATATGATAAGGTACACGTGGTGGGTTGCGATTGGTTCCGATAAAGGCCACATGGTCGCTGATGTCATCATGATGTAGTAGTATAATGGACATGTGGCAAGTAGTTTTGGCATTTTCAGGGGTCACAAGAGGCTAAAAAAAGGTGACGCATGTCACCACTCACATGATGCCCATGGTAGTAATGACGTCACGTATCAGAGATCGACAATTGTAGGTTGAGGTGTATTGTGCATCTAAGTGAAATCACCGATTGAAAACCTCTGATTAAGGGGCTCCGATATGGGGGTTGGCCTATTGCTGCGTGAAAAGCCACAGAACCCAGGGATAAACACATCAGGTGATCGATGATCGTCAAGGTGAAAGGAAAATGTTGTGCACCAAAGTTACATCCCCCGATTAGAAATCGTTAATTAGAAAAGCTCTGATATTATAAAAGTCCCAGGAACATATGTTGTGGTCCCATGTAGCACAATATTCCATAGAATCGGCCCCCATTTCCACCAAGTCCCGAATCTTTATTCCAAAGGACCAAATGTTGTGGCAGTATTTCAAAGAATTGTCCCCATGTCCCCAGCTAAAGGGTTTAGCATCAAAATACTGAGCCTATAATCACAGCCTATACTCCACCATGTTTTATGGTTTTGACTATTCATAATTGAATTGATAAGCTTGAAAGAGATCGCTAAGGCATCTGAAGGATTTTTAGTAGGATTTTAGCATCATAGCAAGCAGTTCGGGATTTTCCAGAGGACTACGGGAAGATGAGGATGAATATGATTTCCTGAGTTAATGTTGTTCATATAATTGTCCTTAATCTTGTTGTTTCTGTTAGAAACAATGATAGAATGCACCTTTGATCCACTTAGTTGGATGAATACAAGGTATCTAGCCCTTGGTCGAAATAGTATTTAAAGGCTAAATATACAATGTAATAGAGAATGGAGAATTGTTGAGAAGAAGAGGCCCTATATCAAAACATTTTAATAAAATCTTAGAGCATACTTTGGTTATCAGTTTTTAGAGATTCCTTTGTTGTGTGGTTTCAAGTCTATGTTTCCTCTATGTTAATATCATATTCATTTATGAAACTATTATCTTGAATTCATCCTTAGATGTTCATGATAATTGTGGATCTCATACATGATATAATTCTTTGTTTCTCTGTCATGGTTCTTCTGAATATTTGGTTATAATTTGTGTAGCAAAATTCATAATTATATGCTTTTTTGCATCTGACTAAATATTTTTGTGTTTCCATCATTCTTCGCTATACTACAATTGATAACTGACTTGAAATATGTGCCTACCTTGCCTCTATTATCTACATGGATCATGCATGCCCTAATGTTCTATAATCGTATACTTTAGTGGCCGCCACTCCCACCAATTTTCATCAAACCTTATGTTATCTACCTCTAAGCTTAATAACTAGTCTCAAATCCATATCCTATCAGTTGTTTTGACTGATAGTTGATCCAGTGAGAGAGCCGTCTCCAAGGTTAGGGGGACTAGACCTTAACCTACAACTGGTTTTTCATTACCTTTGAGATCCCTTTTCTCAGCCTTAAGGGATTTACGGAGTGCTAACATTTTTTGCATTGTTGCCAGGGAATGAATTTTTTTTTTAATCTTCTCCAGGAAAGATCTTTAAAGTTTCAGATATGATTGTTGATGGTGGACAACAATCAGACAAAGGAAGGATGAAATCATTCACCTGGTGACTACAAGACTTCAAAATATATTTACAGAAGGAAAAACTTCATCAAGGAAGGATGGAAAAATAACTTGTGAGAGTCAGGTACTTGAACTTGAATTTTTGTAGGATATAATTTTATATTGTATCAATTGCCTCCTATTTTTTCCTGAGTATATCAAAGGGATTTTCTTTTATCTGTTAAACCTAAATGTAGACTGTAAATATCCACCTGAGTCTTCATTGAGAGATGTACATCATTCTCCTAAAGTTGCAAGTGTATCTCTTGTTTGTACGAGTTTTCCTGAACAATGTCCAATTGATAATCATAGCCCAATTGATATAGTTTCCTCTCAAACATCAATCCTCTTTGATGCCCTGTATGCCCCATTACATTTGCTAGTTGCTTTGCTTGAATTACCATAGAATTATGGGCAAAGGCTTCCTAAATTTGATAGTGCAGGCAAAGTCATAGTTTGACAGCATGCAGACAGAATTATCGTTTTTATGGATTTGGAGGAAGTTGATTATGAGGATGTGAAATTAAGGTTGTTTTCTCAAAGCCTTACAGGATAAGTTAGGAAATGGTATAAAATCTTGGCAGCTAGAAGTATTCCTTCTTTCCAATAGTTTTAACATGTTTTCATTGACAAATAGGAGGTCAAAGTGAACCCTTTTCAGATTATGGATGAATATCGGAACCTAAAGAGGTAGCCTGGTGAGACAGTCCAAGGATTCTCAACCAGATTTAACAAATTTTCTAATGCCATACCTTCGGATATAAAACCTCCTCCTAGATTGGTTATGCTTCATTTTCAAGATTTGAGGCCCAGATTTCTTATCAGCTCAAAGAGAGGAACCTTGCCACTTTGGAGGACATACAAAAAGTTGTGGTTGATGTAGAAACCAATCTATTGATAAAAAAGGCAAGTATGGAAGTTGAAAGGAAGGAAGCAACGAAGGAGGATATTTCTCCATTGTCGGACCATAAGTTGGACATAGTGATAAAAACCATATAAAGGATTATGGAAGAATTCACCTTGCAAAATGAACCTAGTGTCAAAAAACAACGAAGAAAGCCTGCTTTCCAAGCAAAATGGGCATAAAAAGGAGAGATTGGTTATTTGTCTCACAAGGAGTTATACACTAATTGTTTTATTTATTCATTTGAATAGAGTGCTAAAAATCATCTAGTGTCATGTCCTCAGTAAGAGGATGTTCAATTTCAACAATTTAAGGAAAGCAATCATCCTTAATAATATGATGAAAGTTTTGATTTAGGTGAGCAGTCTTATAATTTTGACATTGAACATGAAGAAAACAATTCATTTTTTGATGGTAACTCTCTACCTTTATGTTAGGCTACATTTGAATTGTTGAGAGAAAATTATAAGATCACTAAGAAAGCAAGAAAGCAAGTTGAAGCTCGCGTAACTTGGAAACAACCTTCTGATATAGTTGAGGACTCTGTTACTTGTTACATTGAAGACTCTTTCAGTCAAATATTGCAGTATCCTTCTCAATTTTTGATCAGCCAATAGCTGATTACTTGGATTATTTATGAAGTCAAAGTTCTCCTCCTTTAGCTAGTTGTGAGTTTGAAAACAGGGTGATGGAGACTTAGTTTGTTTTCAGGAAAAATTCCAGCAAACAAAGGTTTCTTCTTTTACTGGAAATGAAGCAGACTATACTCTTGATGATGAATCTCATGTATTTTTTCTTGATTCTAATGGGTATATTCAACAACCTTGCCAATTGTTAAGTGACCAAGAAGAATATCAAGATATTCTTTTGAGTTGTTCTTTAGCCCATTCATTTTTTGAATTATTATTTCAAGAATTCTGTGAAAATCAGAGTTTTGAATTTGCATGCATAAAGGCTTTAGATAGTGAAATTGTTCCAGGTAATGGCCACCGAGTATTGCAAGAAAACTATGAAGAAGAGCATATTATTGAAGACCTCGTGGATGTGGATTTTCACAAGCTCGTGCAATGTACTAAAGCACAAGACAAGAATCTACTTCTACTTTCAACCAACGAAAGCCAATATATCGATGAAAACAATATGAACAAGAAGACGATAAATCAATGGCACATAACACAAGATGTATCTAGGGAAAGCCACTACTCAAAACCCTGCTATCTGTATTGCATATATCATAAATATGAGTGGAGATACAAAGCTTGTTCTCAGTCGAAAAATTCCACACAAGTATGCTCAACTCTCTTAGCTCACAAGCTAGCTCTTGGCCAACACTTAGCCAATTATGCAGCTCTCCAAGCTCCTAATCTCTTGCATGATTCCTAGGATGAATAGCCCGTATTTAAAGGGAATCCATGCTTCCAAACTGCACAATACAAACATAGGATCAGTCTCTGATGCATGCATGATATTTACACTCCAGTAAATAATACAACTGATAGTACACCGTCCTTGAACTCTAGTCTCAACTGGGTCTCTCTCAAAATCGGCATGCATGAGTTTTTGATGAGGGAATCTTCAGTTAACTAGAGTGACACTTGTGGATGAATTAGTGCAACAACTGACTGTTAAATCTCTATTAGTTCCACAAATAGTTTGGAACCAATTTAACTGAACTTAACTCAATAAACTGAGTGATCTAATTTCCAACTCAATTTAAACTCATACTGGACCCCTAAAACTTAGGGAGAACATATACATGACTACAAAAGGACTTCCAACTTGAAATTCCTAAGCTAATTAAGTTAATTAAACTTAATTAACTATTTACAAGTTGCTATGCGAATAGAATTCGATTTTAATTCTCAGTTTAATTCAAGGACAAATTAAACTAGAATTTCTTGTTGCCATTTCTAAACACTCCCTCTCAACAAGAAATGGATTATCAACTACCTCGATCCTGTCTCTGTTAAACTCAAATTTACATCTTGACAATGCCTTTGTCAAAATGTCAACATCTTTCTCCTCCGTGGGAATGTACTCTAACAACATAATCCACCTTAATACACAATCTTTGAGATGATGATATCAGATATCAATATACTTGGACCAATCATGAAAAACTGGATTTTCAAAGAGTTTATAGAACTCTTATTATTGCAGTTAATCATAGTTGAAACCATCTTCTTACCAAAAAAACTAACCAGGATCTTCCTCATCCAGATGACCTCACATGCTCCCTGAATCGCAGCCATGTACTCCTCCTCTACCGAACTGAGTGCAACTGATCTCTGTTTCCTATTGTACCAAGAAACTACCGTTGACCTAATACTGAAGATGCCTCCTAATGTGCTCTTCCTGTCGGATGGACTCCCTGCCCAATTTGCATTGGTTAAGCCTTGAAGCTTCACTCGCTCTATCCGTTTGTACCATAATTCATATTGAGAAGTGCCCCTGAGGTATCTCAACACATGTTTTGCCACCTTCCAATATAGCTTGGTAGGCCTAAACATCACTTGACTAAGCTGGTTAACTGCATAGCACATATCTGGTCATGTGTTCACTAAGTACATGAGTGAACCCACAAGCTGCCTATAAACAATAGCTTCCACTACTTCCACTGAAGTAGCATCCTCCTTCCTCTAGTTACCTGCTAGAGGAGTCTCCATGGGTTTGTTGCTCTCCATGCAGAATCTCTTGAGTATCGCGTTGGCATACTTTTCTTGAGACACAAACAACTCCCCATTTCCTTGCCATACCTCCATGCCAAGAAAGTAATGCATTGAGCCCCATGTACTTCATCTCAAACTCCCTTGCAAGGTCCTCCTAGCAAGACTTGATCAACTAATCATCACCTGTCAGTATGAGATCATTAACATAAAGTACAATGATCAACATTTTAACTTCCACCACTATGTGGTACAGGTTCGCATCTACTTCACTCTTTGTGAAGCCCAACCTAGTGAAGTAGTCATCCATCCTGGTGTACCAAGCATGGGGTGCTTGTGTTAGCTAATACAATGCTCTCGTGAACCAGCACCCATGCGACCCATGGTCAAAGGTCTCAAAACCTTCACACTAATCTATGTAAACCTCTTCCTCAATCATGTCATTAAGGAAGGTTGTCTTCACATCCCTCTGACGTATCTTCCAACCCATCTATGCTGATAGTGCCAATATAGATTTGTTCAATGAGTACCTTGCAACAGGAGAAAACGTCTCATCATAGTCAATCCCCTCTACCTGTGAAAATCCGTGGACCACAAATCTAGCCATATGTTTCTCCACACTACCATATGCAGCTTTCTTTACCTTGTAAAGCCAACGTGAGCTCACCAATGAATTGTCCTCCAGTCTTGGGACCACATCCCAAACACTGTTATGAACTATGGAGTCATACTCCTCCACCATGGCATCAACCCAAACTGACTGTTGCACTACTTCCTTAAAGGAATATGGCTCTTTCACAACACATTCACCCATAAGAGACATGTATCTAGTCTACCTCTCAGGTGACCTCCTCTGTCTGCACTGAGAAGTGGGTGCTCCCACATTCACCCGTGCATCATCCAATAATATGTTAGCCTCTCTGGTGTGATTTCTTCCCTCTCTGGAAGACTCTGCTTGAGTGGATGTCTCCACTCCTAGATCCTCTACATGTGGCTAGTTCACATCAATCTAAGGCTCCTCAACCTTAGGAGCTAAAAGCTTCTCATCTACATGTAGCTCAATATCCCTCTCAAGTGAAACTCGCATGACCTTCTCCTCATCAAATTTGACATCCATGTGAACCACTGTCATTGTGCTAGTCGGAAAGTACACCCGATAGTTGTGAGTTTTATCAGTGTACCCCACAAATATCCCCAACTCTGTTGTAGGCTCAAGCTTATTTCGTGCATATTTGGTCACATGGAAATATACCAATGACCCAAAAATCTTGTGGTGACCAACATTTGGCCTCTTACCAAAATAAGCCTCCTTTGGTGTCTTCATCTAAAGTATCTGATATGGGCTACAGTTTTGAACATAAACTGTTGTATTGCATGCCTCAACCCACAACTTTAGTGGTAGGCCATAATCATGCAACATCACCCTTGCTGCCCCTACTATGCTTATATTCTTCCTCTCGGACACCCAATTCTGCTGAGGGTTATGGGGTGTCGTCAACTCCCATTTAATCCCTTCCGCTACACAGAAGTTCTTAAACTCATTTGAGACATACTCACCACCGTTATCACTCCGTAGAGATTTAACCTTCTTGCCCGACTCTTTCTTCACCAATGCTTTAAACTCACAAAACTTTGTGAAAGTTTGATCCTTTTTCTTCATGAAAAATATCCAACATTTACGAAAATAATCATCAACAAATATAACATAATACATGTGCTTGGCCGTGGATGTTGTCGAGAATGGTCCACACACATCTGAATGGACTCATGCTAGAATAGCCTTTGCTCAATTGTCTCTGTCGTGAAAGGAAGAATTGTTGTATTTTCCCAAAGGACACCCCTTGCATGTATCAACTTTCTCAAGCGTACCTTTGGGAAGATCGGTAGAGACCTACTGCAATATCTTCAAAGCCCCATGATTCAAGTGGCCTAATCACCTATGCCACAACTTGCCAAAATCTCGGATTTGTACCCTTTCTACTTTAGTGCCCAAATAAGCACATTCCTCTACCTCCAGCTTATAGAGATTCTTCACCTAAATCCCTATCTTATTTACTTGACCCATGGTTATGTGTCGAAGGAATGCCTTTCCTTTCGAGAAGATTACATCATAGCCTCTATCCTCAACCATGGAAACAGATACCAATTTCTTCTTCAGTCTGGGCACATACATAACATTCTTCAAGGTGAGTGGAGCCCCATGCTCCCTCTGAAAAGTAATCGTGCCCAATACAGTAACACTATACTTCCCGTTGTCACCCATCTCGATATGCATCTAGAGATATTTGTCCTTCAGGTCACTGAATAACTCTTTGTCGCCAGTCATGTGGAATGAAGCTCCACTATCTAAATACCATACACTTACCATCATTGATGACACCATGCACGCAATGAGGGAAAAGTCCAATTCCAATTGAGGGGCCAAAGGCTCATTCACCACTCCTCCCGAGGACTTCTTCTTGGACTTCTTGAGTGGACAATTTGTAGCAAAATGGCCCAGCTCATGACAATGAAAGCAATGAACTTTCTTCATGTCTTTATTCTTACCTCCATGATAATAATCCGATTTGGAATGGGAAGATTTCCCTTTCCCCTTCTTCTCCTTAATCACTAATGCACAATTCTCTTCATCATCAGTCTTTGATGAAGAGCCATCCCTAGTGTTCCTCCTCATCTCCTCCTGCATCAAATCCAACAACTTCTCCCAACCATTGACAGAGTCCTAATAATTATGCCAACTCTTTGGGAGTCTTAGAAGATCAATACTCATCATATCATCCTTGGCAACCGTGATTCCAACACTTCCAAGTTCATCACGACACTGAGTGAACTTGGTCAAGTATTTTGGAATCGCCTCACCTTTCTCCATTTTGATTTTTCAAAGTTTGTCCTTCAATACCAATTTCCTTTGGTCACTGTTGTTCTGATACAAGTCTGTCAATGTTTTCTACATAGCATATAGAGTTTACTTGCCATGGATACTCAAGACAATGTGGCCTCAAACTCCCTCAAGGATTATCCGTCTTGCCTTCACCACACACTTCTTCCATTCAACCAAATTTTGTGCATATGATGTTGTTGGCTTAGGAATTTATTGATCAACGAATTCCTTCAAGCCATTATCCTCTAGCACAACCTCCATTCTATCCCTCCAAGCTATAAAATTTGAGCTGCCTTCCAAGGCATACTCAAGCTGCAAACCGTAGAATGCCATCTACCGATCTTGAAGTATGTATTGCAAATTCAAAATTCACATGTAACCCAAAACTCAAAACTTCGAAATCTCCTCTAGTATAATGTTCCCAACTCTGCTACCATGTAGAAAATCTTGTAGATTCACAAGCTCATGCAATGTACTAAAACACAGGACAATAATCTTCTACTTTCAAATAGCAGAAGCCAATATATTGATGAAAACAATATGGACAAGAAGAAGATAAATCAATGGAACATAACACAAGATGTATCTAGGGAAATCCACTTCTCAAAACCCCACTAGTTGTATTGCATATATCAAAAATATGAGTGAAGATACAAAGCTTGTTGTCACTAGAACAATTCTGCACAAGTATGCTCAACTCTATCAGCTCACAAGCTAGCTCTTGGCCAACACTTAACCAATTCTACAACTCTCAAAACCCCTAATCTCTTGCGTAATTCCTAGGATAATAACCCGTATTTAAAGGGAATTCATGCTTCCAAAACTATGCAATCCAAACATAGGATCAATCTCTGATGCATGCATGATATTTACACTCTAGTAAATAATACAACTGATAGAACATTGTCCCTACACTCTAGTCTCAACTGTGTCTTTCTCAAAATCATCATGCATGAGTTTATGATGAGCGAATCTTCAGTTAACTGAAGTAACACTTGTGGATGCACCAGTGCACCAACTAACTATTAACTCTCTATTAGTTCCACAAATAGTTTGGAACTAATTTAACTGAACTTAACTCAGTAAACTGAGTGATCTAATTTCCAACTCAAGTTAAAATCATACTAGACCCCTAAAACTTAGGGAGAACATATACATGACTATAGAAAGACTTCCAAATCAAAATTCTTAAGCTAATTAAGTTAATTAAACTTAATTAACTATTTACAAGTTGCTATGAGAATAGAATTTGATTTTACTTCTCGGTTTAATTCAAGGACAAATTAAACTAGAATTTCTTATTGCCATTTCTCAACAATTACATTACTACAGTTCACTGCATCACTAGGATGTATTTAAATCCTTCAACACTGTTATTATGAACTCAATGGTTTGGATGCAAGAAGAGTTAAAGTGTATTTTTCATCAATAAAATAAATCTCTTGGAAATCATCAACAACCTAGTTGAAAATGAAGATCAGATGAGGATCCACTATCAAGAGCTTATAGATATTCTAAAGCATAACATTTAAATTCAAATAGCGAATTCTCCATATCTATTCAAAATGCAGAAAATAAAACTCATATATCTCATTGCAAACAAATGAATAGACATTCAAAACCACTGTGTTTCCAAGTCTATTCTCTACAGTCATCGAGATGTAATTTATGGGCATCTAATACTAAGAAAATTTCGAGAACAACAATTTGCTGAACAAAAGGCTACCATTGCATGCCATTGAAAAGGGAATCACTAGCATTGATTGTTTACATACATTAAAAATATTAAAAGAAAAAGGGAGATTCCTAATATTTCAAGAAAAACTTAGAGTAATCACCAAGAAGGAAATGGCAACACAAAGAGAATTGAGTGCTCAAAATAATTCACCCATGTGCAGGATAGAATGAGTTGTTGAAGAAAAGGTGTCAGAAATAAAAAGTAATAGAAGATTAATAATGATAGGTAAAGAATGGCAGAAGACAGAATGGGAATAGTATGACAAGAGACATAAAGATAATAAAAATGGACAACCCAACATAAATATGTTACTAATGCAAATTGTTGAATGGATAGTGTTGGAATATAATGAGGAAATTGATACATGCTCCAACATTGAATTTCTTAATATAGACAGGCCAAACGTTACCACCTGCAGCTCAATCTGATCCTATTGGAGAGCAGCTCAATGTATATTATTTGCGGCCTAAACCAAGACACAAATAGTATTATTATTATTTTCTCCAATGTTATTGTTGTAGCAAGAGACAAATGGGTATTTTGCAGCTAGAAAAACCTATTATTTGCAGCTAGAAAACCTATCTTTTGCTCAACGTACATGCCTCAACCTATATTATTTGTAGCTCTTATTATTTTCTCCAGGAAATTTCCTTTGAGCTCGAGTGTTATATTGTTTCAACTTTTATGATCCAAGGTATACTACTCAACGTATATGCTCCAACGTTATATTGTTTCAACGTTTATCTGTCCAACGTATATTATTTGAACGAATATTGCTTCAATGCATTATTGATTATCATCTCACCATATATCAATATTGTTTCAACATATATCGATATCGTTTCAACGTATTATCAATTATTGTTTCAACATATATCGACAAAGTTCTCGAACGAATATTGTTTCAACATATATCGATATAGTTCTTACTTGAACAAATATTGTTTCAGCATATATCGATATTGTTTCAACATATATTGATATTGTTTCAACTTATTATCGATTATCATTTCAACATATATCGATATAGTTCTTACTTGGACGATTATTGTTTCAATGTATATCGATTATCATTTCAATGTATATGTATTGTTGCCCAACGAATATTTATTGTTGCTCAAAGTATATGCTCCAAGATCCAAGCTCCAATGTATAAAAATGGATAGTCATTTAATCCAAGATCCAATGGTCAAAGTATATTATTTACTCACCGTATATATTTTTTCCAACGTATTTAATAATCCATATGCACCATATGCAACGTTATATGTAGGATACAATGCGCTTCTATACACAAGAAGACACCATTCAAATATAAGCATTGGCTTGTAGCACTCTCACGATTTGTAGTAATCAATATGACACATACTTACCTTGTTACATTGGCACATCATCTATTAATTAACATTCATCAGATATCAATCTGTCATGTGTGTTGGAGTAGGAAGCTACAACATGTTCTGAGGAATACACATCAAAATTGTTTAGCCCATTTGACAGGCCTAAATTTGGACCTTCTGAGATTTTTTGCTAAGTCATTTGAGGCGCAGACTTGCAACCTCTTGATAAGCCTTGAACGTTGCATATAATATCAATTGTGTGAATATTTTCATCCTTCTAAAGCCGATTTCCCTGTGTGACCCAAATAATTTTATGCATATGTAGGTGCTCGAGTGAGTCATTAAAGGTCTTGACTATCCTAGATGAATGAAGATGCTATTGCTACAAGAGTTTATGTTGTTGACATTCAAAGTTTGGTATGACTAATGTATTAAGGAAATAGAGTTTCATGCTTAATGTTGGTGAGTTGTTGATGTAAATGCTATGTCCTGTTATATACCTGTAGTTAATAATAATGTAATGGGCCCATGGTATTAGTTGAAGGTATGAGGGAACCATGGTAATGGCCCATGGTATTGTATGTATGAGGCCTATATAGAGGCTAGAGACTCCACTTGGGAGATAGTGAAGAATTAGTGTATGAACAGGCATATGGCTTGTGGAGTGTTCTCCTGAGTGAATTTATGGTGTTGCCCTACCTTAAGGGTTTGATCAATAAAGAATCATTTCATATTATTTCTGGGTTTATTTGCATTATCTTGTATTTTCATATCAGATCTATAATATTTCTGGGTTAGATCTACAACAAGTGGTATCAGAGCACTTTCTTGGGTACAAAAGTGGAGAATTTTTTTTTCATTTTTGCAGGGTTTCTGGGGCGGCGAGTTTGCAGATCAGATCTGGACGTTCTGGCACAAGATCTACAAAATCTAATTGTAGATCTGTATTCTTTGGGAAAAAATACACGATTTCAAAAAAAAAATCAGTTGAATCGGAGTCCGGATGAAGGAGATATCGCTGATTTAAAATCAGTGGGGTTGCAGACAATTTTTCGGGGCAGCGAATTTGCGGCGCAGATCTAGACGTCCTGGTGCCAGATCTACAAAATATAATTGTAGATCTGAATTGTTTGAGAAAAATTACCCAATTTCAAAAAAAAAATCAGTCGAATCGGAGTCCGGATGAGGGAGATATCGCTGATTTAAAATCAGCTCTTTTTTGCAGAAATTTTGGTGACGGCGGGAGAGTTGCATCGCAAATCTGGAATTCTAGCGCCTGGATCAGGATTTCTATCACATGGGCAGATGCAGAATGGTCACATGTCATAATAAAGATTCTGAGAAATATTGACTAAACTGTGGCCACTTTAAATTTTCGCCAAGAGAGGAATTTTTCTCAAACCCTCTTCATAGAGATGCTATATTTGACAGGGAAAGATGAGGGTCCTACTATTGAAGAATTCATACAGAGACACAAGTCCATACATGGGAAATATTGGAAGGTTTCAATGACGCTTAATCTGAGAGATGAGGCTGAAAATTGGTGGTCATCACTTGACCAGAAGCAGTTGACCAAACTTTCAGATGTAGAATTTGAAAAAGTCTTTTTGGACAAATGGTCTAAGGCTAGAAAAAAGGAGAATGCGACACATAAGGGATTATTTGCTACATGTGTCTCCTTATTGCATGTTCATGGATTGATTCAGAAGGAGAAAATCGTTGTAACTATAAATCCTAGTTGCAAGCAAAATCTTATAAGTGTTAATTTGGCAAAAAGATTGCAAGTTCCAGCAAAACACATTGAAACTGCACAAGTTGATAATGAGGATGTTCAAGTGTACAAGGATTTGAAGATTTCTATGGATAAATATGTGTTGCATGGTGATTTTTATGCTTCAAAGATGGATAATATGGATGTTGTTTTGGGATATCCTTGGATGGAATCCGTGGGTACTATCAATATTAATGTGCAGAAGAAATTCCTGAAGCTCTGGTATAAAAAGAAGAAAATTACATTACAGGATATTTCCATCAGTAAGCAGGTAGAGCACATGGAGGCTGAAGCGGAAGATGTTCCAGGGACTGGCATATCAGATGATGAGCCTTTGATGATCAATAATCAAACACAAACAGAGGCTGAAGAAGAAAAGGTTACAGGTGATGATACATCAAAGGAGGGCTCAGTGGTTGAAGTCATATTGAAAAAGAAGACACCACAACAGGCACCACAGCGGGGTGAAGTAAAGAAAAAGCCATCGTGGGTTAAAACTTCAACATATCATCACCCACATCACCCTGCAAGACAACCATCAAGATGGCAACCAATTAGCCACATGGACACCAACCCCCGCATGACAGATCGAGAGGAACGAAGATCCACCTACTACACATCCACACAGAAGCGCTACCACAGTCGACTTCCATCTCAAGAGAGCGAGGCACCAGCGAGATCGAGGGTTCACCTTTCTCTTGGATGGCTAGATGCACGTGCATGGTACCAGTGGACTACTCTTTTGAGTAGATCTTATTATTTATGTTCTTCCCATGTTTCGGAGACGAAACATGCTTAGGGGGGTGGAATGTTATATACCTAGGGGGGATAATATGGGGTACCAAGGGAGGTACCCAAGGTAATAATGTAATAATGGGATGGGCCATAGTAATAAATAAGGTGGTTAACCCATGTCATGTAAGGGACCACAAGTAGTTAATAATAATGTAATGGGCCCATGGTATTAGTTGAAGGTATGAGGGAACCATGGTAATGACCCATGGTATTGTATGTATGAGGCCTATATAGAGGCTAGAGACTCCACTTGGGAGATAGTGAAGAATTAGTGTATGAACAGGCATATGGCTTGTGGAGTGTTCTCCTTCCTTAAGGAGTGAATGTATGGTGTTGCCCTACCTTAAGGGTTTGATCAATAAAGAATCATTTCATATTATTTCTGGGTTTATTTGCATTATCTTGTATTTTCATGATCTATAATATTTCTGGGTTAAATCTACAACATGTCCATTATAAGAAACATTGTGCGCTAGTGGAGACTATTGGGCATCGTAATGACGATTCCAATCTAGTCATCTTTAGTCACCTCCTTAGCTTGCAATTCCAATAAATATGGCAAAGTAAAACTCATTTGGTACATTTCTTCATTGTACCGAGCTGCACAATTACAAGTGTATGGGGAAGCTTCCTTAGGATGGGCATATTGGACACTAAAAAACATCAGTAGCAGGCACTAGGATTTGGAATGGATGGTGAAAAATCAGAACCTTCTCTTGTGGATCAAACCAAAGGTAATTTTTTTTCCTTGGAGGAGATCAATTAATGATATTTTATCATATAACTAATTCGATGAATACATTTGGTTGGAGAATAAGTAGCTGCAACAAGAGCTATGAACGAAATAATGCCACAATCCAAGACCAAAACTGATAATTTTAGTTGCTATGGAAGGTGAATTAATAGGTATCTTGGGCAACCTACTCCCATTTATGATCAATTTTTCATATGCATCATTAGAGAGCATTGAGGTTAGTTACTGTTCAGCAGGGTTCATCATGGACCAAATTTCAATGCTCATCCCTGGAAATCTTGAAATCTTGATATATATATATATTATACATTGAATTTAGGGTTTTATGCCCTAATTCATCAAATATGCTGGAATGATATATTGAAAGCATTTATGGGTATATTTCTTCCATCATATTTTGGAAATCTACTTTATTATTCACATATGTTCGAATACTATATGCACACATATGGGTTTCTTCAATCCCCCTTATCATTACTATCAAAGGGGGAGGTCAACAAAAGAGAAAGGAGAGGAGAAGTGTTTTTCCATCAATGCCAAAGGGGGAGATTGATGGAATTATTGTCATTGATGGAAAAAGGCCAGAAAAAGCAATGTATGCAGGAGAAGAACCAAGGTATGAAGGAGAAACATAGGAAGAGGAGTTGACTGATTAATGTCGATGAATATTGTTAATTTAATTGCAGAGGCTGAAAGTGATGTGAAGTGCAAAGGTTGAATGTGAAGGTTTAACATTGTTAAAATGGGACATTAAAAATGCATATATGTGTGTGTGTGTGTGTGTGTGTGTGTTTCTTACTAAACAAAAAATGTAGACAATAAAAAAAAAATTGATTTGTCTCTTGTAATCATTACAAATTGAGTTGTTTTAATTCAACTATATTTTATATTACAAATTAGTTTTTCAGAACTGAAAGTGAAGAGATAAACCTGTGAGAATTTTTTGGAAGTCCAAGAGACAATGCTTCATTTTATATTCTTGCAAAGAATACAAACAACTAAGATGTCTTGCTTATAAAATATACAATGTGGAATTGTAAAAGAACCTTTTTGGAAGAAAAACAATCTGCATAAGAAAGTGGATGAGTAGCAAGGGAAGAGATACATAGTGAAAAGGAGAAGCAGTGCAGCAGTAGACTTGAAAACAAAAATTTAAATGAGGTAACCATCATTTGTGACATGATGTTGTGATTGAGAAATTTCTGCCCCTTTTTATGTTGTATCTTGAAAAGGAACAATTTGTAGGATGTTGAGGTAGGAGCCTCTTGTGGGTTGTAGCCTGCAGAAAACTTGTGGGAGTTGGAGCTTCCTTCGAGGTAGGAGCCTCTTGTAGGTTGGATCCTACAAAAATCTGATGTAATAAGGAATAGCAGCGTGCCTTCACATCACTTTCAACCCAAAATTCATGGTTTTCTCCCTTCGGGGTTTCCACTTATATATGGTGTCTTCATGTGTTTATTCTTGCATGTTGTGTGATTGTTTTGAATACTTGATAAATAAATCTACAAATTTATCTCATTGATACCTTTAGAAGGAAGTCAATAATAATTGAGTACAAACATAAACCATTAATTGCATAAGAAGAAGATTAAGTTGAGCATAAATTATAATATTGAATTACTGATCCACCCCCCCCAGTAATTCTCAATCATAAATATTAGTTTCCTCACAACTGTTCAAACATGTCAGTCACACGTTCCAAAGATCAAGACATCATGTCTATTATTTTGAAATCAACCTTTACCAATACTAATGACCATTTCATAATAAAGTCACAGTCATTAATCATAATACTACAACTAGTACCCACTTATACTCAAGTACATATCAAATGTCAGCACATATTGTGTTAGTACAACCGTCTTAAACAAGATCGTTCCTTCATGTAATATTATAAACACATACTCATATCATGCAATTAATTAAACACTCAAACAACAGATAAATGACATAATCAAACACTCAAACACCAAATACATGACATAATCAAACTCATACCTCAATGTATCTCAGGGGACACTATCACATCTACACAAGTAAGTCTAGATTAGTACGACACAATATCACAAATATATCAACTCATACCTAAATATCATAACCATAACCATCTGCACAAGCCAATCCAAATTAGAACGATACATAATAGCATCAATACCTTGAGTATAATGACCATAACCATCATGCATATGACCACAAGGCATATAACAACAAGTTATTATCCTTAATGACTAACCGACACATGTACATATGATCACACTAATTAACTAACATATATCATACATGTAACCAAAACAACCATAGACTGACAAACATGTTCATAACCCTAATTCTTATAACAACCATTAACCAACATACCTGCATACCCACCATACAAACCTATATGAGGATCTTCGCTTACCCTAAGGTCTAGTGCTTCAACCTCACTTTGATGATCTGCATCTCCTCCTCTATCTCAACCAACACATTAGCATCATAACAACCACGAGCATAATGATGACACAAACTATATGATGACCACCACGATGCATATCTAACCTACTATGCATGCATAACCATAACCATAACTGATCTGAATTGGATCCATGAAGATTATCAAAGTGCCATGACTGTATTAAGATAGGACAGACTTCGAATTTATGAACACAGAGTGATCAGGAAGACCTATGGACAGTGGCAGATTGCAGCCAGCAAGGAACAATGAGAACCTCGGTCAAAGCGCACTGACTGAGGCCCATGGAGTCCGCATAGGAGGCAAAACTGGCACTTGGGAAGCCCGGATCAAGAAACGGAGGCCATTTCTGATGCACGATTAGCGCTAATCACACATCGCTGGGCAAAACCCCTCGAGAAGGAAAGGCCCCGAGTGCTCAGTCGCATGGGAAGCCGGGAAACTATGGGGAAAGCGCTAAGGCGAAAGGTGGGTCCCGCGCTCCAAAACCGGTGGTATATCAGGGGCACCCTTGGGCAGTAAGCGGATTTGGCTAAAACCGAGCGATTCCATTCATCGCACGATGCGTGTCCGGCAGATGAGAGAGAAAACCGCCTCTCATCGCGCGCTAATGGTCGAGCAAGTCAACTGCGTGAAATGAGCGAATAACGTAGGATCTGGGGCTCCAGATCTGACGACGGAGATTGTGCCCGATGGAGAAACCGGATTTGACAGGGGAATTAAGCCGCGACATAAAGAAGTTTGAAGTCCGATTTGACTGTTGAGTTGGCAGATGAGTCATTCCATAGTGTAACTGAATTACCGAACCATCGAGGAAGAGCTGGCATAGTTTGTGAGAGGACAAGTGGCCACTTCGTTGTGGACGATGGCGATGACGTGGAGGCAGGGAACTCCAAGCTAACAACAATAGGCGATCCGAAGGGGCGGAAGAGGAATCGAACAGTCGTGAGATAGATCAGCTTTAAGCCATGAACAAATAGAGAACAGAAGACGAAGAAGAGAGAAGAAGAGAACGAAGACAGAGAGAGCGAGAGCAAAGAAGAGACAGTGAAGCAAAAAGCAGAAAACAGAGAGTCGAGCTGACCTAAGGCAGCATTGAGCAGACAGAAAGCTTGAGAGGTTCAAGTAATCCCTGAGAGGATCTGTCGGGAATTAAGCACCACATTGGGCTTCTCCCATTAAAGACCAGAGAGGTCAAGTTCTAGTAAGGAAAAGAGTCTGTGTACTCTAGTGGCTTGGGGGATCCAAGAACCACCCTACCAAACATTATTTGTTTCAGGAGACTCAAATTGAGCTCCTCATTGTAAATCTCTGCTTTAAAGACACAATAAAAGAAGGCCACCACTGAAAGTTGGACCGGAGATGTAGCCCTGGAGGATAGGGTGAACTCCTTATTAATTTGTTATGTTCTTGTATTTTCTTACTGTGTTTCTCCTACTGTTTTCCATCTTCCAGTGTTTGTGTATTTTGCAATCTGATCGATCCGTTGCCTAAGATAACATAGACACATACCAAAACATGAGTCTGTAATACCTTCATTTATTAATTAATTACCTGAGGACACTCACGAGTGATTTTCAGATCAAGTGGTATCAGAGCTTTAGGCTATTAAGGTTAGACAAGCTTGTGTTGGTTTAGCTGTTGAATGCTAACTAGATCAAAGCTCAAATTAGGAGAAGGAGAGTTGGTCAAAACTAATCCTGAAATTGGGAGAGTCTATCCTCGGAAGACAATGTCAGAGGAAGGTTCTATGGGGCCAAACCCTCAATTCATAGATAGTTTCCTAGCCATAAAGTCCATGGTAGAAGAAATGTATAGGGACTTTAGAAAACATAAGGATGAAGATTCATCAGGCTCTAAGCAAGACAAAGGAGAAGATGAGTCACATTCCCATGACCACTCAAAAGGCAAAGGGAAAGAGGAAAGCTTTCTCACACCTCCTAATAGCCCTAAAAAGAAAGCATCCTTGATCAAACTAGACGTTAAATTTGATCTACCTATATATGATGGAGAGTTGAATGCAGAAAAGCTGGACAATTGGATTAGACAAATTGATGTTTATTGCAGAGTGCAGAATATCGACTCAGACAAGAGCAAGATTCAGCTGGCAAGCCTACGCCTTGGAGGCACTGCCTTGGTTTGGTGGGAAGGCAGAACCCAAGCTGACATGAAAAGGCATGATAATACCATCTCTATCTGGAGCGAATTCTGCAATCAAAAAGTAGTTCTATCCATTGGCCTACATGCATCAAGCCATGATGAGTTGGCAAACTCTTCGACAGTTGAAAGGGAAAAGTGTGCAAGGGTACACTCAAGAATTTAGAAAGAGAGCATTGATTCTAGGAATCTCATCAGACTCACCTAAGACTCTGTTGAAGTACATTGATGGTCTACACAGCTACATGAGGCACACCATCCTCATGTTTAATCCCACTAGTATAGATGAGCTATCTGTACAAACTACTCATCTAGAAGCTAGAGGAAAGAATGGAAGTCCAGAAGTTGGGGGATCATCCCAACCCACTGCAAGAAAGAATAAGGAGAAAAGAAAGCAAAAGTGGAAAGCAAGGAAGGCTAACACTGCATAGAAAAGCAATGCTTCATGCACTCACTGTAAAAAGGATGGGCATGATGATGAGCATTGTTGGATTCTGCATCCAGAGCTGAGACCTAAGAAGTTCGAGGGCAAGAAGAAGAAGACTGATGTAGCTATTCAAAAATATTTGGGGTCAGACTCAGTAGATGAAACAACCATTGCAGCCAGAGATGTAAGAGGTAAGAATTATGAAGCATCTACTAGTAATTCTGCACAATCTACTGTTGATGAAGAAAATGAGAGAAAAAGACATGAGCTTTTCCATATTCGAGTTATTTCCAAACATCAAAAGATTGATACTTTGTTTGATAGTGGCTCACAAGTAAATTTAATTTCTGAAGCAATTGTAAAGAAGTTGGGATTAACAACTACACCTCACAAGAAACCATACCCATTAGGATGGTTAAATGATAAAGCACAACTACAAGTGACTAGACAGTGCAAACTCAAGTTTTCTTTTGGGTCAGCATTTGTAGATGAGGTTGAGTTAGACATAATTCCTTTGGATATATGTGGAATTGTTTTAGGAAGTCCTTACTTGTATGATAGGAAAGCTATTTTCTATAGAGCTGAGAACAAGTATCTACTTGTTAAAGATGGAATCGAATACTTTGTAAGAGCTCATAAGCTCAAGAACAATTATACTCTCATAAACTCGGGGTAGATGAAAAGAATGATAAATTCATGCAAACAATTCTTACTAATGGTTGTAAAGGAAAAGAAACCTGATAAAACCAATGTATTTGAGGGCTGTAATGCTAAACAACAAGCTAATTTAGAAAAGGTTGTTTCAGAGTGTGATATCTTGTTTCAAGAACCTAAAGGTCTGCCAACCAAAAAGGAAATAGTACATGATATTATTTTGCAGCAAGATGCTCCATTTCCTAACATTGGAATGTACAGGTTGTTTGCTTTAGAGAATGTTGAAATCAAGAAACAGGTGCAGGAGTTGCTCAAGAAAGGGTTCATCAGACCTAGCACATAACCATGTGGGTCACCAATCGTTTTGGTGAGAAAGAAAGATGGCTCGTGGAGAATGTGCATTGATTACCGAGCACTTAATAAGATAACAATAAAAAATCGTTATCCCCTTCCTCGTATAGATCAATTGAAGGAAGCTGTTTATTTCTCCAAGCTAGACTTGCACATTGGATACCATCAGGTCATAGTTGCAGAACAAGATGCATGGAAGACTACTTTCAAAACAAAGCAGGGATTGTATGAGTGGCTGGTTGTGCCTTTTTGCTTAACTAATCCTCCTGCTACTTTCATGAGATTAATGAATGATGTACTCAGACATTTTCTTGATGATTTTGTTATTGTGTATCTGGATGACATTCTAACTTTTAGAAAAATGTGGGAAGAACACTTAAAGCATGTTAAGCAGACACTAGATGTTTTGAAAAGAGAAAAAATTCATGTTAAACTCTCAAAATGTGAATTTGGCAAAACATCTCTGAATTATTTGGGTCATATAATAGGGGGTGGTGAATTGAAGATAGATCCCTCTAAGGTGGAAGTCATTGTAAACTGGCCTAAAACCAAATCTGCTACAGAAGTTAGAAGCTTCTTAGGAGCAACACAATATTGGAGGAAGTTCATGTCTAACTTTTCCTTAATTGCAGCTCCCTTACATGCTTTAACAGGATTGAACAAGGTGTTTCAGTGGGGAGGCAAACAATAGAAAGCCTTCAACACCTTGAAAGAAAAGATTAGTACAGCACCTGTACTAGCACTGCTTGGTCTTCAAAGACCATTTGAGATCCAAACAGATGCCAGTGACTATGCCATGGGAGCAGTGTTGACATAGCACGGTAAACCCATATGTTATCATTATGAGACTTTAATCTTGCAGTAGTTAACTATCCTACATATGATAAAGAATTGTATGCATTAGTTCAGAGTGTGAAAAAGTGGAAACATTACTTAATGGGCAAAGAGACAGTAATACATACTGATCATCAACCACTTCAATATCTACACTCCCAAACTAAGTTGCAACAATCAAGGCACTATAGATGGATGGGTTTTCTACAACAGTTTCATTTAGTCATCAGATATAAAAAGGGAATACACAATAAAGTTGCAGACATGTTATCTAGACCTATTATAAATGCATCTACTATACTTAAGCATAATTCTGTGCTACATGAAAGCTACATTGAACAATATGCTCAAGATATAGACTTTAAAGATGTATATGCAACTTTAAGTCAAGGCAAATGAGTAGAAGAATTGGATTATCATGTAAAGGACCGACTCTTATACCATTGTGGGAAGTTATGCATTCCACAAACTGAGAGAGTAAAGATAATTAGAGAAGCACACACTTCTCTGATATCAGGTCACTTTGGGGTAAGTAAAACAGTTGCACAGCTGCAAAGATTTTGTTATTGGCCAAAAATGAACGAGACAGTTTCTAGATATGTAAGAGGGTGTACTATGTGTGCTAAAAGCAAGCCCAGCAACAGAAAACTAGGCTTGTACACTCCATTACCAGTTCCTTCTCACCCTTGGGAAAGTGTTTCCATGGATTTTGTTGGAGAACTACCTAAATATAGGAAAGGTCATGATTATCTATATGTTGCTGTGGATAGGCCCAACAAAATGTGTATTTTGATACCTTGTAATAAACAGATTACAGCTGAAAAAACTACAAAACTATTTTTTGAACATGTATGGGTTCATTTTGGATTACCCACTTCCATTGTATCTGATCAAGACACCGGATTTGTGGGGAAGTTTTGGTCAAGTCTGTGGGAACTGATGGACACCAAACTGAAGAAAACCACAGCTTTTCATCCACAAACTGATGGCCAAACAGAAGTAGTCAACAGGACAGTGATCCAAATGCTCAGAGGATATTGCAGCAAACATCCTAAGCTTTGGGATGAACTTTTGTGTTATTTGCAGCATGCTTACAATAGAGCAAAACATTCTTCTACATAGAGATATCCTTTTGAGACATGTTTTGGTTTCACACCAAGGTCTCCTTTGGATTTTGTCTTTGGTAAAGATACCACAGTTGATGGACACAGTGATGTGGACAGGGCAACTAGGTTCATTGAACAGATCCAAGAGATCCACCAGGCAGTACAGGAATAGCTGGAAAAGAGCCAAGCCAAATACAAGGCAAGGCATGACAAGCATCGGATGGAGCATAGTTTCCAAGTTGGTGACCAAGTCTGGCTGTATATCAGCAAGGACAGGATGCAAGGTGAAGGTAAAAAGCTAAAGCCTATCAGGTATGGACCCTTCAAGATACTTGAGAAGATTGGTGAAAATGCTTTTCGCCTTGATCTACCAGCTTACATGCACATCTACTCAGTCGTAAATGCAGATTGCTTGAGATTGTTTGAACCCTCTCTAATTGAGGATCCCGAAGAGCAGAGTCAATTTCCTTCTATTGATGACCTGCTACCTAAATATCTTAATGAATTGCAGGAAGACACAGTTCTGGACAGGAAGGTGAGGACGACGCGCAGAGGAGATGTTGAGTACCTCAGAGTAGGGCTCAAGGGTTCAAAGCCGAGCAGTGAAAAGTGGATAGAGATTGGACAAGTGAGACAATTATACCCTCACTTAGTCGATGCTTGAAAACCAAATTTTGGTGGTCCAAAAGCTTTTTTAGCGGGAAGGCCGTGATCCGAATTGGATCCATGAAGATTATCAAAGTGCCATGACTGTATTAAGACAAGACAGACTTCGAATTTATGAACACAAAGCGATCAGGAAGACCTTTGGACAGTGGCAGATTGCAGCCAGAAAGGAACAACGAGGACCTTGGTCAAAGCACGTTGGCCGAGGCCCATGGAGTCTGCGCAGTAGGCAAAACTGGCACTTGCAAAGCCCAGATCGGGAACCGGAGGCCATTTCTGATGCGCGATTAGCACTAATCACGCATCGCTAGGAAAACCTCTTGAGAAGGAAAGGCCCCAAGCACTCGGTCACATGGGAAGCCGAGAAACCGTGGGGAAAGCACTAAGGCGAAAGGCGGGTCCCGCGCTCCAAAACCGGTGGTATATCGGGGGCACCCTTGGGCGGTAAGCGGATTTGGCAGAAACCGAGCGATTCCATTCATCGCACGACGTGTGTTCGGCGGATGAGAGAGAAAACCACTTCTCATCGCACGCTAACGGTCGAGCAAGTCAACTGCGTGAAATGAGCGAATAACGTACGATCTGGGGGCTACAGATCTGACGGTGGAGATTGCACCTGATGGAGAAACCGGATTTGATAGGGGAATTAAGCCGCGACATAAAGAAGTTTGAAGTCTAATTTGACCACTGAGTTGGCAGATGAGTCATTCCACAGTCTAACTGAATTACCGAACCGTCGAGGAAGAGGTGGCACAGTTCGTGAGAGGACAAGTGTCCACTTCCCTGTGGACGATGGCGATGACACAGAGGCAGGGAACTCCAAGCGAACAACATCAGGCGATCCGAAGGGGCGGAAGAGGAATCGAACAGTCATGAGATAGATTGGCTTTAAGCCATGAATAGACAGAGAACAGAAGACGAAGAAGATAGAAGAAGAGAACGAAGACAGAGAGAGCGAGAGAAAAGAAGAGACAGTGAAGCAAAAAGCAGAAAACAGAGAGCCGAGCTGACCTAAGGCAGCATCGAGCAAACAGAAAGCTTGAGAGGTTCAAGCAATCCCTGAGAGGATCTGTCGGGAATTGAGCACCACATTGGGCTTCTCCCATTAAACACCAGAGAGGTCAAGTTCTGGTAAGGAAAAGAGTTTGTGTACTCTAGTGGCTTGGGGGATCCAAGAACCACCCTACCAAACATTATCTGTTTCAGGAGACTCAAATTGAGCTCCTCATTGTAAATCTTTGCTTTAAAGACACAATGAAAGAAGGCCACCACTGAAAGCTGGACCGGAGATGTAACCCTGGAGGATAGGGTGAACTGCTTATTAATTTGTTGTGTTCTTGTATTTGCTTACTGTGTTTCTCCTACTGTTTTCCATTCTTCCAGTGTCTGTGTATTTTGCAATTTGATCGATCTGTTGCCTAAGATAACATAGACACACACCAACACATGAGTCTGTAATACCTTCATTTATTAATTAATTAACTGAGGACACTCACGAGTGATTTTCAGATCAATAACAATGCATGCACAAGAACATATAGACAGTGACACGCTTAACAAATGAATATACAACCGACATGCATTCATGACAAGCACATCCCAACAAAAACACAACTACAAAAATGACCATGACCATGCATACATAACACACACATATACAACCTACATACATGCATGAAAAAAGAGATTCCATCCATCCAGTCAAAGGGGTGAACCATGCTCTGATACCACTTCGTGGTATCAAATATCACCCAAAGAGAACAAAACATGCTCTGATACCACTCTGTAACACCCTCCTCCCACATTTAACCAAGATAACCGATCCACTGAGGTAAACATGTGATGAAGAGTTACTATTATATGATTCAACTCCCCAAGTATAGTTAAGGAACTGGAATGGACAAACCAAAACCAAAGTGAGCTTCCTCAAGAGCTAAAGTACCCCTAGAGGCTAACCAACCACTCTAGGTGCCAAACCCCTAAGTTAACCTTCTTTTTGACTAAAATAGACCTCTAGTTGCACCCATGACAAGCCCTCCAAGTTACTGTAACCCACCAATCGCTCCCACAACAAGGCATCCGTGCGACTGCAACCTTTTACAGGAAATTCTGTGCTAGTGACCCCAAATTTTGAGCCACTTTTTCAAGGCTAGGACTCAGGCCTCTACCTAGAACTTAATGAAACTTATAGAAATGATAAATAACATGATGACAAGGCCTCTAATGAAAAATGTGAATAGGGACCTGACTTGACAAGGCATAGCCATGAAAAAAATTATGTCAAACACATCATGAACATGTAATCTATAGGTCATATAAACGCATCTGAGCATAGGGACTTCATACTTATCTGAGATTTGTCAAGAAGGTTTGATTCCCTCTCATAATAGCTGCAATATCATCTATTAGGTCATACATTCATTAACATTTCATTTACAAAACAAAACAAGATGAGATCCATAACTCAATTCTGTCATAAACCATGCTTATAACCAACATATAACCAACATAATAACAATGATAGAAAAACCATTATAACCACATAATAACAAACACATTTACAGATAATACACAAGAGGAAAATAGTTTTTATTAACATATGCAAAATGCAACTAGGTCAGGGACTTCCACATACCACCCGACCATATATTGGGTTGAACCAATTCATTCTTTCAACCAATCACCCCTGTGCCATATTCCAAGCATGAATGTGGGACTTACAATAAAAAAACCAGGTATTCCTCAGGCTTTACCACAATCCACCAAGTGATTCTAAGGCCCAAGCCCTCATCTATACAATCAAACTTTACCACAATCCCACCACATACCGGTCCAGGGATCACTAGGCCTATACAAGGATGGATGCCTTCAGATCTCTCCACCTAAACCATGAGGAATTTGTCTGTCTCCACTCTTTGGGATTTACCATATATCCGGTCATTCATTAGTTGAGGATTAGTAGGCCCAACGAGGGTATACAAATTCATGCTTTACCATAATCTCACCTTGACCATCTAGGGATTCCTAGGCCTTGTGTTTCCTCCTGTGACCACCCCACTCGGTTTCGAAACCATCTGACAATTTAGCTCAACCAAGTAAGAGAAGCTCCATCACACCATGGCTATCTAGAAATGGCAAGGCAAGGATGGAAACCATTATCATACCTGGAAAAACCCATGCCAATGATAACAAGAGAAGAAAATGCACATAGGAATATACCATGCATGTCAAAACTAGGAAGGAAATCATACATGCAACTCGATACCTGCAAGTAATCATGTTGTAACTGCTTGATGCCACTCTTACTTTCTTGATATTTGCTTCCCTTTACCTTCTTTGTCCTTCCTTAGCTTCCTTCCTTCAATGCTAGAGTGATCCAAGAATGCTCCAAGTATTTGAGAGAGAGAATGGAGAGAGAGATCCACCCCAAAAACTGTTAAAAATCCCATGAACTGATCCTCAAAAGCCTTTTATCAATGAGGGCTATATTTTCTTCATTTTCCATTATTTTTCCTTCATTTTCCTCCTCACTTGCAATCTATGACCTTTTGCCTTACTTCTCTCCTAATTTCCATCATTTTCATAAATAAATACCAATTATTGCCTCTTTTCCTTTTCAAAGATTTTTCCAATGCCTTTGCCAATGTCCTTAGCCACAATAAACCAAATGAACACCCACACTAGGATGTTTTGCTAGCATTCATCTTGGAATACGTGTCCCATGACCTTGGTCTTATTTTTCCTTTATTAACTTTATTACATGGAATTTTAACCCATGGATATTTGTTGTGGGGAAAAGTATCCGATGCGGATGACCCTATCCCTACTCTAAAGGTGACAGTCTTTAGCAACAACTGAAAGTAAAGCTTTGATGTTTTCCTTTATGAAAGTACAGAGAGAAAGAAGAAATGATTAACCAACCTGGTGTCCTTCGCTTAGTCGATCTTGATCCTCTCTCTTTGTCTCTTGTTCCCAGCTCCTTACTCTCTTTGCCGGTCCAGCTACACACAGATCCTGCACAAAACAAGAGAGGAAACTACAAGATACATGTACTCATAACTGATGCATGGATTAGAGTGAATCAAATATACATGTAAATACAATACATCAATGCAATACAAGTATATAGGAGAACATGCAAAACTTTATTGATAGAAGTAACAGGGTTCTGAGAAGGTTACAACCAATGATGGCTCCAATCCAGCAGCACCTCCCCAGCAGCAAGAACTCTCCTCTTCACCTCTAGTAAAACAATCACCCAATAGCTCTAACTGTAATCCAACAGCACCTCCTTGCTTTACACAAAATTCCAGCCTCCTTAGACCTCATAGAAGAGCTCTATATATAGGAGAGAAGAGGAAAGGATGAGTCAGCTGGAGGCTGGCATGGAGCTAACTAGTGTCCTCTCCCTCTTCAGTTAATCTTCAGTTCTTGAGTCCACTTGGAGATCCTTGCTTACACATGGTGATCAAGTACCTCTTACTCATCACAGGGCGAATCTCATGAACCAAGTGTCAGTTTGGAAGCTTCCTGGGCAGTTGACACCTTGCAGGATGACTGTGCCACATGGCCAATCTCGCCCAGCGTAGGTAGCCTTCATTACTTTTGACTTCCAGCGCAGGTACAGAGTGGGACAGTTGCATTACAGCGCAGAAGCTCAGTTAAGCAGCTGACATGATCCAAAATAAGCCTGTTTTGAAGTGTTTTCAGGTGGAGAACTGATTGGAAGTGCTGTTGTTTGATGACCTTGTTCTTTTAGGGGTAAGAACAACATGTTTAGGGACTGAGGATCCCTGTGATTATTGACATTTCATGCTCCATGATGCGAGGCACAAAAATGTCTATAACAGTTGCCCCCTAAAGTATGAGGCCGTTTATCGGGTGAAATGCTTTATCTAGAGGATCCGAAGTTCGTTCCAGTGCTGAGGAGAGTGCCCTGTAATACAATACAATACAATACATTATTTTTCATTCATCATTATTTTCATGATCTAGCTGAGGCGGGCATTCCCATGCTCAGCTTTTTATAAATACATTTTGGTACATATGACAGACGATCGTCTGAAGATAGACTGATAATTTTCTGCTGAAATTGTCATCCTTTGAGTAGGATGATCATCTGCTGCAATGATGTACATGGCAAATGCTTTTATATTTCCTGAATATATATCGCAGCCCGGATGGATGAAACTAGATCCGGGGTCTTCAAAACTCGTTCGATCTTCACTCTAAGTACAAGTCGATCCATGTGAGAGTTGCGCTGAAGTCGAACATGGAAAGACATCGCTTGATTACCGGTCAATAATGTAAACCGTTAACAAGCGCGAGAGGAATCACCAATAATGACGATGACCCTCAAGGTACTGCAGTACAATTCACGTGGCGTGAATAAAGGACTTGGCGTCGAACACCACGCAAAATCTTCTGGTCGAAGGTCATTGATGTATACCTGTCGCCGGAAGTGAGAAACTTGCCATTGAGGCATGCAAGCTTCAAAGTACTGATGGGGGTGTTCCTAGATCCACTTCTTGGATAATGAGCTGGAGTCGACAAGAAGCGATCCGTCAAAGGAGGGCCTTAATGAATCCCACATCAATGACACGGAACGGAGCTAATGACTTTAGTGGAGGTGAAAACAAACTGTGACATATGATTCAGGGTGGCGATCATGAATGGATGAAGGATAATGTATGGCAGTGGATGGGACACGGTTGACACTTTCAGAATGACCCCTCTTGAACATATAACGACACTGATACGATGGATCGGTAGCATTACCCCAAATGTGGATGGTGTGGTGAGGACCATGGTGATGAGACCGGTGAATGAAACAACCCAACCCGATGTGATACGGAGGAAAAGTGTCATGTCCAAGAGTGACTTGCTACCATTAAACTTTGAATGTTCTCCCAATTTTTCCCCAGTCATTTCTGACCAGTACCTCTTTATTTTTGTCAAGCTTGAGGAGGATAACATATGCTTGTTCTATAACCTGCCCTTCGGGCAAGCCCATCGCTATGATTTAACGAGCCTAGCGATAGGGAAACTCGTTCTCGTCTAAAGACAAGTTTGTCGCTATTTAATCATTTTAACGAGTCTAACGACAAAGAAAACTCGGTCCTTTTCATTTTTAGAGAGTCTGAAAAGGTACAGAAAGTTAACTCCATGATTCCTTTTTCGTCAGCAAATCCCTTAAGTCCGAAAAAGTATAAAACAATACAGAAGGGATGGCTGTTCGGTACTTTTAACGAGCCGAACAAGACAAGCGCTCGATCCTTTTGTGCAATAATCCCTCAGGTCCAAAAAGATTAAAATTTAGAGGAGGGATAGCGTTCCGGTCATTTAACGAGCTGGAAGGCCAAAACTCAGCAAACTTTTCATATTTTACGAGTCAGTGAAAAGAGCTGAAAGAAGACTCGTCTTTTGAGGAACGAGTGATAAACAGGGATAGCTACAGATTCCAGGTACAGGTTGGAATTTTCCAATCACGGCAGTGTCACAAGGATGGCTAGGTGAAATCACTCTTCGCAGCTGTTTCTCAAAAGAGGTAAACACACAAATGGAAGTGAATGATCGGCCAAATGAACAGTGGAGGTGATGGATGAAAACACGATCAAGGTTCTTATGGCTGATGAATTTACGATCTCAAAAGGTTATTTACCGGTTCATTTTTTCCATGAGCTTGAACTCTGAGGGAAACTTTTGCTCACACTTTTCTATTTTTTATCGAGCTTAAATTCAGGCCTAAAACTGCTCGGATTTGCGTTTATTTTTTAACGAGCATGAACTATATGCTAAAACTGCTCGATATACCAGTCATATGAAGAACGCCTCTCGTAAGGACCAATTTTTATAGAGCTTATGCCTTACCACAGCTGTGCTCACTTTTGGCAAATTTTACTTCTGCCCCACAGGCTTTCTTTCATGCAAGTTTGGAAACGGCTAATCTTAAAACCAGATAAATAACCGCCCCTAGCTTGCACTCCAGAAAGTTTGCATGCCCCCAGGTATAGGATAGAATTTCGAGGCTGCCCCTCCTCTCCCCTACTTCTGTTTTTCTTTGGGTGTTCACGCTTATTTGTCATCTTGCTAATCTAATGCTAACGATACTTGTCTTCTCGTTATTTTAAGGGGTCTTACGCAGTACTCAGGCTTCCCGTCGGCCCACTTTTAACAAACAGCTATTTGTGACAATAGAAGAACACTACTCAAAGACAAAACATTGGTATTATTGAGGGAGGCTTGCCTCTTTCTTATTATCCGAAGAGTGGTTCTATTTGCTGCCGCAAATCAATCTCTTTCTTCGCCGGTGTCTATCATTGGGTTGTCCAAAGATGGTTACCCTCTGTTACAACAATACGGTCTCCTTCTTAGTTGACTGCCCCTGCTTATCCTTCAAAACATATGTTTCGATGGGCGAGGCTTGAATTTAAAGATGGTGACTACTTGTTACAATAAGGGAATTCCTACTTGGGCATTGCCCACTTTTTTAGACAAAGGTGAATGATTCCCAAACACATAACTTTAACAAAAGATCATTATTCCAGAACAACCCCACTTCCTACGGACGGGGTACGGACTAGTCATGTTCTTCTGCGGAAATTCTGTCTTATACCCGGAGTTTCTTCTGCCCGAAGCAGACCAGGGTGCATGCCCCCTGGGTCCTAGTCTTTCTTTCCGAATTACTCGCGCTCATCGGGAAGGAGGACTGGGGGCGGAGGTGAATCTTGAGTGAACAGACCATTTAGGATTGGTATTTGACTATTTGCGATGCGAGATCCCGGAAATGAAAGCTGGTCTACGAGCTTGACCACCCTTCCTTCGTGTGGAAAACACATTACTCTAAAGAGTGAGGAGACTATCGCTCCCATGCAATAAATATAGTCGCGTCCAAGGAGTAGGTTATAATCCAAGGGTCCTTGAACTACCAACACGTTCATCCTGACGGTCTTCCCTTTCAATGTAACAGGTACATCGGGGAGGATCCCTAATGGTCGACTGGTTCCTTTATCAAAACCTGAGAGATTTCTCAACTTAGGTAAAAGCGCTGGGGAACCCAGTGCTTTCCAAGCAACAGAGGAAAGGATACTCACAGACGCCCCTTCATCAATGATAGTACCAGCCATAATCATTCTATAGATCTGGACAATGATTCTGAATGGGGTACTGGCTGGTAACCGGGGTCTGCCTAGTTGATTCCAATCAAAGGATACAACCAGGTTGCTTGGCGGTGGGACCGAATATACGGCCGGATATGACTCTGATGATGTTCCTTCCTGCGATAAAGGAATGGGCGCATTGCCCGGATGCTCATCGGAATCGGTGCTGATGAAAAGAACCTGGATGGTGTCATCCTTGTTCTCATCAGTGAGGGTGTCGCATGAAGATGACTCTTCGGCGACGGTGTCATTTGAAGACGGGTCTTCAATGACGGAGTCATTGGACGATAGAACCTCTGAAGGAAGAACCGGGCCAACTGCCGTATCGACCTTTAGACTTTCGTCTAGTCTAGATTCAGTAGGTTCATTCTCAATGACCGACACTTCAGCTGACCACTTGAGTGGTTCAACTAGATTTTCAACTATCGAGGGATTAGGCGCGAGTTTTCGGTATCCAGGAGGAAGTTGCACCGGTGAAACCGGGCGATCTTCCAAAACTCTCTTTGCCTCATCTAAGAATGGACATTTGTGGAGGGCATGACTGCCTTCACACAATAGACAGGGTGATCTTGGTCCCCTTCTTCGTCCTTCACTCTCGCTAGTTGACGGAATGCAATCAACATGACAACCAGAGGTTGATGCTACCGGATTGTGCAACCTTGGGGACCAGTCCCTTAGTATCCGGGGAATATAAGGACAATTACGATGGAAGTGGATCCCTTTGCAAATGACACATGGCGATTTAGGCCCGGTCGGTGCAGTGTGTGGGTTTTTGTCAGCTTTCTTCTGCTTGCCCCCAGTCGCCTTCGCCAGAGGCTCCTTCTGCTTCTTTTCTCTCTTCTTCTTTTCCTTCTTCTCCTTGGGAGGCTGACTTTTGCCGGCTCTACCTTGCGAAGATGAAGGATCAGAGGAAGTATCATAAGAAGTGGAAGGCTGGTGGGTAGTTCTAGATTGTTCTGACTGTTGATTCGACTGCTCAGGATTAGTGGCGATCTGGACTACATTAGTTGAAAAGAGCCATACAGGGAGGCCGATTGTCAATCCTGGAAGCGACAGCGTAGCCATATGAGGCGCACCAACATCTCCCCAAGAGGAGAAGGGATTTGGACTTCCGCCAAGGTTACTTCCTTGGTTGGTGGGCTCCATACTTTTCAACTGAAAGATCAACGTGGGAATAACAGGTGATTATGTTCCGCTTTAAAATAAATTTTATTTACGACGCTTTTAGACACAAACTTGCTTTTTCATGTTTTAAGAGTCGAGAAAAAGCTAAAGATGACTCTAGTCGCCTTCGATGTATTAACGAGCCCGAAGTGACAAATGCTCGGTTGGACTTTTTCAGTTATAGAGTTTGAAAAAGGCCAAAAGAAACTGCTCTGGAGATCTAGGCAGAGGGTGTGCCAAACCTTTCGCGAAACCACAGAATACGTTTTACGGTACGGGTGGTCGATCTTCGTGAATGTTGTGTTCACTGCATCGCGATCAGTAGGGCGGCCGACACAGTTTCCTAAGGATAAAGGATAAAAGCCTATAGGGGTCTCCCAATATACGCGACGGTACGCGGGAGCTCAAGTCCGTGTTAGTGCCACCGACTCTCAGGAGGAATCACCCACCTTCGTAGAGATCGACAGTCACTATGTTTAACGACGCCGGAACACGTCTCTACCTAGACCTCTAGATGTTTGCGTTAAATTCCAAAGCGTTGTTATGTAAATTGAGTTTATTTTAATGTTGATCTTTCTTAACAGTTTGCCTTTCAGGTTCGCCACGAGATGTATATATACAACTTCCTATATGCAATCTAAGAATGAGAAGCAAATCTTTTCAAACTTTCAACTTTGAAAACCTTAATCTACTTGAGGGAAAAGAAGGACACAACTTTTTCCACAGATCAAAGAACACACGCTAAAATGCACATTTTCCTAAATCGTCAAGCATACAGTCAAATGCAAAATGCACAATGCATGTATTTCTTTTCGTTATCCTTAATGTTGATGCTAGACAAAAAGGAAACTGTTGTATAATTTTGAATCTAATTTCAAGTAGAAATAAACAAGCTTGTCCACAATCAATAAGACACCTTATGATAGACTTGTTTAAACACAGGAAATGTATAGATTCAAACCATAAAAATGAAGAGCAAACAAACTCAAACAGCCATGAACAGTAATAAAACTAGCTCAAAAGATCACAAAGACACTTTTACAGTTCAGGATCTAAGAGGCCACAGCTATACTGGTTCGCTTTTCACAATGGGAAACTGTAACTGAAACAAGAAATACTGAAAGAACACTCACAGTTTCATCACACAACTGAGGCGGAATAATGTCAAGGAGAAGTGGCTTACAGCAAGTACAATAACCAGCAAGCAATCAGCCAAAAACAAGTGCAAACAGGGCCAAGACACAATAGGAAGACTGAGCAAGACAAAGGGCTAACTGGACCAGCGCAGGCTCTGGTCTGTCAGTTTGACTCTCGGCGCAGTTCCCGAAGGGAGTACCTGCGCTGTAATGCAGACTGCCTGTGGACAGCCTGCACTGACTCACGAGAGTTTCGTCTACAAAGAATTCCGGGTCATAAAAAGCTCAAAAATGCACTGTTTTTGCTGAAATAAAAAGCTATAGGTCAAGTACAGGCTAAGGGATGATCAAGAGGATGAAGATCTATCACAAAGAGTAAAGAGTCTTTTGTAGATAAGCTCTTCAAATCTTGAATTTGCTCAGCAAATGAGCAAGAGTAGCAGACCCTCTACTTCGCTTTTGATATAGTCAAAAGCTTTTCGATTTGGTACTCTTTTCTTCAAGAAACGAATAGCAAAATACTACAAACACCAACAAGATACTAGGCTCCCCAGCGGAGTCGCCAGTTTGTTGTGGGGAAAAGTATCCGATGCGGATGACCCTATCCCTACTCTAAAGGTGACAGTCTTTAGCAACAACTGAAAGTAAAGCTTTGATGTTTTCCTTTATGAAAGTACAGAGAGAAAGAAGAAATGATTAACCAACCTGGTGTCCTTCGCTTAGTCGATCTTGATCCTCTCTCTTTGTCTCTTGTTCCCAGCTCCTTACTCTCTTTGCCGGTCCAGCTACACACAGATCCTGCACAAAACAAGAGAGGAAACTACAAGATACATGTACTCATAACTGATGCATGGATTAGAGTGAATCAAATATACATGTAAATACAATACATCAATGCAATACAAGTATATAGGAGAACATGCAAAACTTTATTGATAGAAGTAACAGGGTTCTGAGAAGGTTACAACCAATGATGGCTCCAATCCAGCAGCACCTCCCCAGCAGCAAGAACTCTCCTCTTCACCTCTAGTAAAACAATCACCCAATAGCTCTAACTGTAATCCAATAGCACCTCCTTGCTTTACACAAAATTCCAGCCTCCTTAGACCTCATAGAAGAGCTCTATATATAGGAGAGAAGAGGAAAGGATGAGTCAGCTGGAGGCTGGCATGGAGCTGACTAGTGTCCTCTCCCTCTTCAGTTAATCTTCAGTTCTTGAGTCCACTTGGAGATCCTTGCTTACACATGGTGATCAAGTACCTCTTACTCATCACAGGGCGAATCTCATGAACCAAGTGTCAGTTTGGAAGCTTCCTGGGCAGTTGACACCTTGCAGGATGACTGTGCCACTTGGCCAATCTCGCCCAGCGCAGGTAGCCTTCATTACTTTTGACTTCCAGCGCAGGTACAGAGTGGGACAGTTGCATTATAGTGCAGAAGCTCAGTTAAGCAGCTGACATGATCCAAAATAAGCCTGTTTTGAAGTGTTTTCAGGTGGAGAACTGATTGGAAGTGCTGTTGTTTGATGACCTTGTTCTTTTAGGGGTAAGAACAACATGTTTAGGGACTGAGGATCCCTGTGATTATTGACATTTCATGCTCCATGATGCGAGGCACAAAAATGTCTATAACAATATTACATCATATTCCTTGTTTTGCACATCCCTCCACCCTACACACGACATCCCTTCTGCATATATCCTATTTTCACATATTTTTTTTCCTACACACCACTCTCCCATACTCTCCCAGCTATGTTGAATTAATTACCTGTATGCCACCTACCACAATAGTAAGGATTTTGTAGTAGAATGGTTGTATTGGGTCATTAATTTCCCTTTTTCTCACGGCACTAATATTAAGAATGTTAAAAGAAGATTAATCTACAAATTAAGGGGGCGTGATGGTTTTAAAAATTTGATATTATTTTCCATTTCATCACACAAATGGTGGCCTTAATGTATTAAATTTCCATTTATTGGCCTTACATGCTTTAACATGATTGAACAAGGTGTTTCAGTGGGGAGGCAAACAACAGAAAGCGTTCAACACCTTGAAAGAAAAGATTAGTACAACACCTGTATTAGCACTGCTTGGTCTTCAAAGACCATTTGAGATCCAAATAGATGCCAGTGACTATGCCATGGGAGCAGTGTTGACATAGCATGGTAAACCCATATGTTATTATTCTGAGACTTTTAATCTTGGAGTAGTTAACTATCCTACATATGAGAAAGAATTGTATGCATTAGTTCAGAGTGTGAAAAAGTGGAAACATTACTTAATGGGAAAAGAGACAGTAATACATACTGATCATCAACCACTTCAATATATACACCCCCAAACTAAGTTGCAGCAATCAAGGCACTATAGATGAATGGGTTTTCTACAACAGTTTCATTTAGTCATCAGATATAAAAAAGGAATACACAATAAAGTTGTAGACATGTTATCTAGACCTATTATAAATGCATCTACTATACTTAAGCATAATTCTGTGCTACATGAAAGCTACATTGAACAATATGCTCAAGATATAGAATTTAAAGATGTATATGCAACTTTAAGTCAAGGCAAATGAGTAGAAGAATTGGATTATCATGTAAAGGACCAACTCTTATACCATTGTGGGAAGTTATGCATTCCACAAACTGAGAGAGTAAAGATAATTAGAGAAGCACACACTTCTCTGATATCAGGACACTTTGGGGTAATTCAAACAGTTGCACAGCTGCAAAGATTTTGTTATTGACCAAAAATGAACGAGACAATTTCTAGATATGTAAGAGGGTGTACTATGTGTGCTAAAAGCAAGCCCAGCAACAGAAAACTAGGCTTGTACACTCCATTACCAGTTCCTTCTCACCCTTAGCAAAGTGTTTCCATGGATTTTGTTGGAGAACTACCTAAATATAGGAAAGGTCATGATTATCTATATGTTGTTGTGGATAGGCCCAACAAAATGTGTATTTTGATACCTTGTAATAAACAGATTACAGCTGAAAAAACTACAAAACTATTTTTTGAACATGTATGGGTTCATTTTGGATTACCCACTTCCATTGTATCTGATCAAGACACCGGATTTGTGGGGAAGTTTTGGTCATGTCTGTGGGAACTGATGGACACCAAACTGAAGAAAACCACAGCTTTTCATCCACAAACTGATGGCCAGACAGAAGTAGTCAACAGGACAATGATCCAGTTGCTCAGAGGATATTGCAGCAAACATCCTAAGCTTTGGGATGAACATTTGTGTTATTTGCAGCATGCTTACAACAGAGCAAAACATTCTTCTACACAGAGATCTCCTTTTGAGACATGTTTTGGTTTCACACCAAGGTCTCCTTTGGATTTTGTCTTTGGTAAAAGATACCACAGTTGGTAGACACAGTGATGTGGACAGGGCAACTAGGTTCATTGAACAGATCCAAGAGATCCACTGGGCAATACATGAATAGCTGGAAAAGAGCCAAGCCAAATACAAGGCAAGGCATGACAAGCATTGGATGGAGCATAGTTTCCAAGTTGGTGACCAAGTCTGGTTGTATATCAGCAAGGACAGGATGCAAGGTGAAGGTAAAAAGCTAAAGCCTATCAGGTATGGACCCTTCAAGATACTTGAGAAGATTGGTGAAAATTCTTTTCGCCTTGATCTACCAGCTTACATGCACATCTACTCAGTCGTAAATGCAGATTGCTTGAGATTGTTTGAACCCTCTCTAATTGAGGATCCCGAAGAGCAGAGTCAATTGATTTCTATCGATGACCTGCTACTTGAATATCTTAATGAATTGCAGGAAGACACAGTTCTGGACAGGAAGGGAGGACGACGCGCAGAGGAGATGTTGAGTACCTCAAAGTAGGGCTCAAGGGTTCAAAGCCAAGCAGTGAAAAGTGGATAGAGATTGGAAAAATGAGACAATTGTACCCTCACTTAGTCGATGCTTGAAAACCAACTTTTGGTGGTCCAAAAGCTTTTTTAGTGGGAAGGCCGCGATCCGCATTGGATCCATGAAGATTATCAAAGTGCCATGACTGTATTAAGACATGACAGACTTCGAATTTATGAACATGGAGCGATCAGGAAGACCTTTGGACAGTGTCAGATTGCAGCCAGCAAGGAACAACGAGGACCTCGGTCAAAGTGCGCTGGCCGAGGCCCATGGAGTCCGCGCAGGAGGCAAAACTGGCACTTGCAAAGCCTGGATCGGGAAACGGAGGCCATTTCTGATGCGCGATTAGAACTAATCCCACATCGCTGGGAAAACCTCTTGAGAAGGAAAGGCCCTAAGCGCTCGGTCACATGGGAAGCCGAGAAACCGTGGGGAAAGCGCTAAGGCGAAAGGCGGGTCCCGCGCTCCAAAACCGGTGGTATATAGGAGGCACCCTTGGGCGGTAAGTGGATTTGGCTGAAACCGAGCGATTCCATTCATCGCACGACGTGTGTCTGGTGGATGAGAGAGAAAACCACCTCTCATCGCACGCTAACGGTCGAGCAAGTCAACTGCGTGAAATGAGTGAATAACGTAGGATCTGGGGGCTCCAGATCTGACGGTGGAGATTGCGCCCGATGGAGAAACCGGATTTGATAGGGGAATTAAGCCGCGACATAAAGAAGTTTGAAGTCCGATTTGACCACTGAGTTGGCAGATGAGTCATTCCACAGTGTAACTGAATTACCGAACCGTCGAGGAAGAGCTGGCACAGTTCGTGAGAGGACAAGTGGCCACTTCCCTGTGGACGATGGCGATGACACAGAGGCAGGGAACTCCAAGCGAACAACAGCAGGCGATCCGAAGGGGCGGAAGAGGAATCAAACAGTCATGAGATAGATTGGCTTTAAGCCATGAATAGACAGAGAACAGAAGACGAAGAAGAGAGAAGAAGAGAACGAAGACAGAGAGAGAGAGAGAAAAGAAGAGACAGTGAAGCAAAAAGCAGAAAACAAAGAGCCGAGCTGACCTAAGGCAGCATCGAGCAAACAGAAAGCTTGAGAGGTTCAAGCAATCCCTGAGAGGATCTGTCGGGAATTGAGCACCACATTGGGCTTCTCCCATTAAAGACCAGAGAGGTCAAGTTCTGGTAAGGAAAAGAGTTTGTGTACTCTAGTGGCTTGGGGGATCCAAGAACCACCCTACCAAACATTATCTATTTCAGGAGACTCAAATTGAGCTCCTCATTGTAAATCTCTGCTTTAAAGACACAATAAAAGAAGGCCACCACTGAAAGCTGGACCGGAGATGTAGCCCTGGAGGATAGGGTGAACTCCTTATTAATTTGTTGTGTTCTTGTATTTGCTTACTGTGTTTCTCCTACTGTTTTCCATTCTTCCAGTGTCTGTGTATTTTGCAATTTGATCGATTTGTTGCCTAAGATAACATATACACACACCAACACATGAGTCTGTAATACCTTCATTTATTAATTAATTAACTGAGGACACTCACGAGTGATTTTCAGATCAATAACAATGCATGCACGAGAACATATAGACAGTGACATGCTTAACAAATGAATATACAACCGACATGCATTCATGACAAGCACATCCCAACAAAAACACAACTACAAAAATGACCATGACCATGCATACATAACACACACATATACAACCTACATACATGCATGAAAAAAGAGATTCCATCCATCCAGTCAAAGGGTTGAACCATGCTCTGATACCACTTCGTGGTATCAAATATCACCCAAAGAGAACAAAACATGCTCTGATACCACTCTGTAACACCCTCCTCCCACATTTAACCAAGATAACCGATCCACTGAGGTAAACATGTGATGAAGAGTTACTATTATATGATTCAACTCTCCAAGTATAGTTAAGGAACTGGAATGGACAAACCAAAACCAAAGTGAGCTTCCTCAAGAGCTAAAGTACCCCTAGAGGCTAACCAACCACTCTAGGTGCCAAACCCCTAAGTTAACCTTCTTTTTGACTAAAATAGACCTCTAGTTGCACCCATGACAAGCCCTCCAAGTTACTGTAACCCACCAGTTGCTCCCACAACAAGGCATCCGTGCGACTGCAACCTTTTACAGGAAATTTTGTGCTAGTGACCCCGAATTTTGAGCCACTTTTTCAAGGCTAGGACTCAAGCCTCTACCTAGAACTTAATGAAACTTATAGAAATTATAAATAACATGATGACAAGGCCTCTAATGAAAAATGTGAATAGGGACCTGACTTGACAAGGCATAGCCATGACAAAAATTATGTCAAACACATCATGAACATGTAATCTATAGGTCATATAAATGCATCTGAGCATAGGGACTTCATACTTATCTGAGATTTGTCAAGAAGGTTTGATTCCCTCTCATAATAGATGCAATATCATCTATTAGGTCATACATTCATTAACATTTCATTTACAAAACAAAACAAGATGAGAGCCATAACTCAAGTCTGTCATAAACCATGCTTATAACCAACATATAACCAACATAATAACAATGATAGAAAAACCATTATAACCACATAATAACAAACACATTTACACATAATACACAAGAGGAAAATAGTTCTTATTAACACATGCAAAATGCAACTAGGTCAGGGACTTCCACATACCACCCGACCATATATTGGGCTGAACCAATTCATTCTTTCAACCAATCACCCCTGTGCCATATTCCAAGCATGAATGTGGGACTTACAATTAAAAAACCAGGTATTCCTCAGGCTTTACCACAATCTACCAAGTGATTCTAAGGCCCAAGCCCTCATCTATACAATCAAACTTTACCACAGTCCCACCACATACCGGTCCAGGGATCACTAGGCCTATACAAGGATGGATGCCTTCAGATCTCTCCACCTAAACCATGAGGAATTTGTCTGTCTCCACTCTTTGGGATTTACCATATATCCAGTCATTCATTAGTTGAGGATTAGTAGGCCCAACGAGGGTATACAAATTCATGCTTTACCATAATCTCACCTGACCATCTAGGGATTCCTAGGCCTTGTGTTTCCTCCTGTGACCACCCCACTCGGTTTCGAAACCATCTGACAATGTAGCTCAACCAAGTAAGAGAAACTCCATCACACCATGGCTATCTAGAAATGGCAAGGCAAGGATGGAAACCATTATAATACCTGGAAAAACCCATGCCAATGATACCAAGAGAAGAAAATGCACACAGGCATATACCATGCATGCCAAAACTAGGAAGGAAATCATACACGCAACTCGATACCTACAAGTAATCATGTTGTAACTGCTTGATGCCACTCTTACTTTCTTGATCTTTGCTTCCCTTTACCTTCTTTGTCCTTCCTTAGCTTCCTTCCTTCAATGCTAGAGTGATCCAAGAATGCTCCAAGTATTTGAGAGAGAGAATGGAGAGAGGGATCCACCCAAAAACTGTTAAAAAGCCCATGAACTGATCCTCAAAAGCCTTTTTATCAATGAGGGCTATATTTTCTTCATTTTCCATTATTTTTCCTTCATTTTCCTCCTCACTTGCAACCTATGACCTTTCGCCTTCCTTCTCTCCTAATTTCCATCATTTTCATAAATAAATACCAATTATTGCCTCTTTTCCTTTTCAAAGATTTTTCCAATGCCTTTGCCAATTTCCTTAGCCACAATAAACCAAATGAACACCCACACTAGGATGTTTTGCTAGCATTCATCTTGGAATACGTGTCCCATGACCTTGGTCTTATTTTTCCTTTATTAACTTTATTACATGGAATTTTAACCCGTGGATATTACATTATATTCCTTGTTTTGCACATCCCTCCACTCTACACACGACATCCCTTCTGCATATATCCTACTTTCACAGATTTTATTTCCTGCACACCACTCTCCCATACTCTCCCAGCTATGTTGAATTAATTACCTGTATGCCACCTGCCACAATAGTAAGGATTTTGTAGTAGAATGGTTGTACTGGGTCATTAATTTCCCTATTTCTCATGGCACTAATATTAAGAATGTTAAAAGAAGATTAATCTACAAATTAAGGGGGCATGATGGTTTTAAAATTTTGATATTATTTTCCATTTCATCACACAAATGGTGGCCTTAATGTATTAAATTTCCATTTATTGGCCCATCCTGCCCAACAGAATTTACACGCAAAAGATTTATAGCTGGTAAATATATCAAAGAATGAGAAATTCACAGTTCATAATTACTAAGAATGCCGATAGCTAACAACATATTCCCCAATAGAAAGGGAATATGGATACTAGAATAAAGAAGGAAGCAAATTATAGCGACACTTTTAACTCACTTACTCACCAGGACAAAAGCTCTCACTGGCCAACTGTGTACCAATGTTATGTAAATTTATTGGCTGAATAGAAGAAAAACAACAAAATATGGACCAATGGGTTAGCAAATGTTGCATGCGCTATCCCTAAAGTCTTTGACTTCAAAGAAATATTCTACCTTTGTGCACAAAATTTTGATCTAAAGACAAGGAAAATCAAAGTAGGAGTGAAGCGGAATCCAATTCCTCTAACCCCGAAAAAATTGAAGAAGATATTCAAATTTCCAAAGCCAAATGAGTTAACTATTAAAATTTCCTAAAGCTGATGGTTGCTTGGACTCTCAAGTTGGTGTAGTTAGCATTATTCAAGAATTCAGCTCACTAGCCTCACAGGTTCCTTCTAACATTTTTTTTCTTGGATATTTTAATATTCACAGAACCTTACAGATTTTTTTTCTTAGCTTTTCACCTGAGTAAAGGGCCAAGAAACTAAATCCAATGTTCTAAGGTATGTACTCTATTATTATGTTGGGTCCCTATAATACTAGTGATTACCCCATTACTATTGTAGTTGTACCCCTTATTAATATTGTTGTGCCCCTATTATCCCCATATTGTTATTACTGTGCCCCATAGAATCCCTCTATTGTTATTTTTGTGGCTTTATATTATTATTGTTAGGTCGGCTGGGTTATATTGTGACTCCTTAGACTCCTATATATAGAAAGGAGGTTTTGTCATTTGAATCATCCAAGAATTGTTCATTTATGTAATGTAAAGGAGGTTTCCCCCTCGAAGAGGCTGAATTCTAAGGCGTTGATCTATCTTTTCTATCTTTTCTTGAGCTGGTTTCATAACATTTGGTATCAGAGCTTTGGATTCTAGGGTTTCGCTGCTCCAAACAGGTCATCGTGGCATTTTCGCTATAACTTTTTTTCTGCGACGTTTCAGAAGTTGCAAAAAAAAACCCATTTGAGAAGAAATCGCGCTGAACCTTGGGTCTGAATTTCAGAGTTTTTGCGCTATATTTGCGGAGATATGATCTGAGGAAGTTGGTCTTTTTGCAGACTCCTGAATTACATTCCAAACAGGTGACCTGGGGAAAATCGTCATAACTTTCTCTCTGGGGATCGGATTGAAATTTCGTAAGAAGGTACAAAAAGAGGACGGACTGTAGTTTCTTGTATGCATTTTTCAGATCCAAAGGTCGAAACAGTGACTCGTGGCACGTCGTACAAGTTCGCTCTACTGAACTAGTCTATAATCAAGTCACTGTGGGAGATTTCGCATAACTCTTCCTTGGAGAATCCAATTTGGGTCAGACTTGTGGCATTGGAAAGAGGACACAGAGGCTACTACAGGTCACAAATTCAGAACTAGATGATTGGAAAGTACAGAGATACATCAGAGGCAATATCGAGCTCCTACAAAGTGAAAAAAGGTGTGTAGATTTTCTTAAATTTTTGCTTAAGCTTGGTTTGAAAATTTATTTTGAAGGAATTCAAAGGGCATAGTAGAGCATTATTATCGGTAACTGATGCCCCGAGGAAAGAAAATGCAAACACCTAGTAAGGAACCTGAAAGCTCTAGCATGACTCATGAAGAAGAGGAAGAAATGCAACATGATATATCAAAATTACAAGACCAAGTGCAACAAATGTCCCTTGCACAAAAGGAACAGAATCTAAGATGGATGGTTTAAAGAAAGGTGTAGAAGCTAAGATGGATTATTTAAAGAAAGGTGTAGAAGCTAAGATGAATGACGTGGAAGCTAAGATGGATGATTTGAAGATAGATTTGAAGACAGACATGGAAGAATTGAAGATAAATATGAATAAGTTGCTACAAGAAAGGGTCACTAATGGTGAAAGGGTAGTAAAGGAAACTCATGATGAGAACAAAAGAAATGTTAATCATGATTCCATAGACTCTAATGTTGGATCAAAGACCCACCATATTCCAAAAATCGATATGAGGAAGTTTGATGGCAAGGATCCCGCACATGGATATTACAGATGGAGCAATTTTTCGATCTCAATAATGTGCAAAACACACAAAAGGTACGTATGGCAACTTTATATTTGGAACCAAATCAGTTTGTATGGTATCAATGGCTTTGCTCTCGTAAACAATTTATCACTTGGGCAATTTTTACGGAAGAATTGATAGCACATTATGAGGATACAAAAAGCAACACTTTTTTTAGCCAATTGATAAGTCTCAAACAAAAGGGTTCAATAATGGAGCACATTGAGGAGTTCCAAAAATTGAACATAAGGGTAAAAGATATTCCAGAGGAGCATAGGATTGATGTGTTCATAGGGTCTTTAAAGGATAATATCCAACATGATGTTCGCCTTTGGGAACCTGATTCATTAGAGAAGGCATTCAGGTTAGCAAGAAAAATGGAAAGCAAAATTATGGCAACCAGGAAGCATACCACTCACAACTATAAAGACGGAAGTGTTGTTGCCCCTAGTCTTCCACAACCTATAAGGTTGACACCACAACAATTGGAAGAAAAAAGAGCAAAAGGGCTTTGTTACAGTTGTGATAGCAAATACACTAAAGGTCATAAGTGTGCTGAGAAGAAATTATTCTACATAGATTGTGAAGAGGAAGAAGAAAAGGAGCAAGAAAGGTCAAAAGAAGAGGATATACTCCAGGAACAAAGCCTAGATGAAGAACAAATAAATCCGACCATATCTTGTAATGCATTGGCGGGAATTACCACTCCTCAAACCATCAAGATAGAAGGACAAATCAAGAAGAAAAAGGTAATAGTGTTGATTGATTCAGGAAGCACCCACAATTTTATTCATTGTAAGGTAGCAAAAGAATTGAATTGCTTCCTATATCCAGCACCAGAGTGTCAAGTGATGATTGCAAATGGAGGAACAATAAATTGCTCTGGAAAGTGCCATAATATCAAGCTATCCATGGGAGAATATGTATTGACTAGCCCAATGCTTTCCATTCCAATGGGAGGTGCTGATGTTGTACTAGGAGTCCAATGGCTACAATCCTTGGGTACAATAGCTTTTAATTTTCAAGAACTTTTCATGAAATTTTCTATGGAAGGAAAGGAAGTTGAATTAAGGGGTATTGCAGGGAAACCAGGAAAGATAATCAGCTCTAATGGTATGACAAAGCTTCTAAAAAAGGAGCAAAGAGGTGTAATTGCACAATTATGTTCGCTAGATGTTTCCACATTGGAATCATCTATTTCTCCAGATCTCCAAAAAGTCTTGGACAATCATTCCAAGGTATTTGAGACTCCCAAAGGTCTCCCACCTATGCGTGATCATGATCATGCTATTCATCTGATTCCAGGAAGTGTTCCTCCAAACATCAGGCCGTACAGATATCCCTATGTCCAAAAGAGTGAAATTGAACGTATGGTTGCAGAAATGCTAGAGGCTGGTATAATTCAACCGAGTCAAAGTTCTTTCTCTGCTCCAGTAGTATTGGTGCACAAGAAGGATGGATCATGGCGCATGTGTCCGGATTATAGGGAGCTCAACAAGCTCACTATTAAAGATAAGTTTCCCATTCCTGTCATTGATGAATTACTGGATGAATTGCATGGATCAATTTACTTCACCAAGTTGGATCTTCGTTCAGGATATCATCAAATCAGAATGAAGATTGAAGACATTCCGAAAACAGCATTTAGAACTCATGAGGGTCATTATGAATTTTTGGTCATGCCTTTTGGCCTTACCAATGCACCTTCAACATTTCAAGGTTTGATGAATTCAATTTTCAAACCATTCCTTAGAAAATTTGTGTTAGTATTTTTTGATGATATACTAATCTACAGCAAGTCTTGGAAGGATCATGTTGAACATGTTGACAGGGTGCTACAACTATTGGAGGAGAAACAATTATATGCAAAAAGATCCAAATGTTTCTTTGGAGTCCAAGAGGTGGAATATTTGGGTCATATTGTATCTCATGAAGGAGTTAAGGTAGACCCTAGCAAAATTAAAGCCATTAAGGAATGGAAAATCCCCACATCCATAAAGCATCTGCGAGGATTTCTTGGGTTGACAGGGTATTATCGCAAGTTTGTTAAGAATTATGGGAGAATAGCAGCACCTCTAACAACATTATTGAAGAAAGATGCATTTTCATGGACTCCGGAAGCAACAAAGGCCTTTGAACATCTTAAAGAGGCAATGTGCCAAGCACCGGTCTTAGCTACACCGGACTTCACAAAAACCTTTATTGTGGAATGTGATGCTTCAGGAAATGGAATTGGTGCTGTTTTAATGCAAGATGAAAGACCCATTGCTTTTGAAAGTCGTCCAATCAAGGGAAAGTTTTTACACAAAGCTATTTATGAGAAGGAAATGTTGGCAATACTCCATGCACTTAAGAAATGGCGACCCTACCTAATGGGAAGACACTTCAAGGTAAAAACGGATCATGATAGCCTTAAATACTTTTTAGAACAAAGATTATCCTCTGAAGAGCAACAAAAGTGGGTCACAAAGATGTTGGGTTATGACTTTGAAATCATCTACAAAAAAGGGAAGCAAAATGTGGTGGCAGATGCACTCTCAAGAAAGGATGAGGATGTGGAAGCATTGTTGTGCGCCATTTCTATTATCCAACCAGATTGGATAAACGAAGCAAGGGAGGAATGGAAGAATGACGAAGAAGTGTGGGCACTTATTCGAAAGTTACAACAAGATTCCAGTACGTCTGATACATTTAGCTGGCAAAATGATTCGTTATGGTACAAAGATCGCTTATACCTCTGTAAGAATTCCCAGCTAAAACAAAAGATTCTTATGGAATTGCACACTTCTCCCTTAGGAGGGCACTCAGGATTTTTAAAAACTTACCACAGGGTTAAGAAGGAATTTTTTTGGGATGGCCTTAAATCAGATATTCAAAAGTTTGTGGCGAATGTTTGGTTTGCCAACAAAATAAAGTTGAAACAATTAAGACACCGGGTCTATTACAACCTTTATCCATTCCAAGCCAACGTTGGGAGGAGGTTTCAATGGATTTTATCACAGGTTTACCCAAGTCTGAGGGAAAGAGTGTCATCATGGTGGTAGTTGACAGACTTACCAAGTATGCACACTTTTGTGCATTATCACATCCATTTAAAGCCAGTACAGTTTCTACTGCATTTATGGAAACAATTCAAAAGCTACATGGAAACCCAAAGATTATTGTAAGTGACAGAGATCCCATTTTCACTGGAAATTTTTGGACAGAATTATTTTCTTGTCTTGGTACTCAGTTAGCTCATAGCTCATCTTATCATCCTCAATCTGATGGGAAAACTGAGATAGTAAACAAATGTTTGGAAGGATATCTTCGTTGCTTTGTATCTGATAAACAGACACAATGGGTCAAATGGTTGCCTCTGGCTGAATGGTGGTATAACACTTCCTTCCATACAGCAACAAAAATGACCCCATTTATGGCACTTTATGGGTATCAACCACCATCCATCACATCATATTTAAGAGAAAATTCTAAGGTTCAAGCAGTGGAACATCACATCGAACATCAACAACAAGTCCTCCAACTCTTAAAGGATAACCTCGTGTTGGCACAGAATAGAATGAAACAACAGGCAGATCAACATCGCAGTGAAAGAAGTTTTGATGTAGGTGATTGGGTATTCCTACGGCTACAACCATATAAGCAAATGTCCCTCAAGCAAGCTAAGAAGGATAATAAATTATCACCAAAGTATTATGGTCCGTACAAGGTGTTGCAAAAGATTGGTACTATGGCATACAAATTGGAGCTTCCTGCAGCTTCTCGATTGCACCCAGTTTTCCATGTTTCATGTTTAAAGAAGGTTATAGGCGACAAGCTCCCAGTTCAAACAATATTGCCAGAACTTGACGAGGAAGGAAAAATTATATTGGAACCGGAAGCAGTCACAGAAACAAGAACTCGACAGCTACGAAATCGATCAATTTCAGAGTATCTTATCAAGTGGAAGAACTTATCCGCTGAAGATTCCACATGGGAGGATGAGAATTTTATGCAGAAGTATCCAGAACTACTCAAGCGTTGAGGACAACACTTTTTTGAAGGAGAGGGGCATGTTGGGTCCCTATAATACTAGTGATTACCCCATTACTATTGTAGTTATACCCCTTATTAATATTGTTGTGCCCCTATTATCCCCATATTGTTATTACTGTGCCCCATAGAATCCCTCTATTGTTATTTTTGTGGCTTTATATTATTATTGTTAGGTCGGCTGGGGTTATATTGTGACTCCTATATATAGAAAGGAGGTTTTGTCATTTGAATCATCCAAGAATTGTTCATTTATGTAATGTAAAGGAGGTTGCCCCCTCGAAGAGGCTGAATTCTAAGGCGTTGATCTATCTTTTCTATCTTTTCTTGAGCTGGTTTCATAACATATTATTATAAAATAAACTCGTTGTTTGATTAGGAAGACCTCATTTCAAATTAGCGAGCCTTCGAGTTGATGAATTTGTCGAAGACCCATAGATTTTTCATGATAACGTATTTGAATAATAGCCCTTGTATCTTTTTCATTTTTTTATTGGCCTACCCCATAACCCAATTTTAATCTCGATGAAGAACCAATTCAATTTTGTTATCTAGTTTTATGGAGACATAAAGGCCCCTTTCATTTCTGCCAAATTCAAGGTTTTCTTGTGAAAGAAGTCAATTACATAATGACTAGATGTGAACATACAAGTGTATAAGGAAAAACACAAGCTTTATTACGAGGAAAGGGAACCCATGAAGAAAGACAAGATAATATGATAATGTAAATTTATGGATTACAGGATAATTCATTGTTATTACCCAAATTCATGATGGACAAATATATTGTTTTTGAAATTTGCAGGAAGTATCACCCTTGGCTAATTTTTTTTTAGCGAAAAAAGAAGAATTAGTTTATTACCTTGCCTTTTACTGTAGGAGAGATAACAGTAAGAAATGCAACTCATTTTGTAGAATACGCTTAGTTGTCGAGTCCTTTTAATTTAAGTGAAGTCAAGAGACTATTCAAGGTTTTGACCTAGAGGGGTTATTTTCCAAGCACTTGACTACTGTAAGATACGACGATTTGTTCACAAGGATTTGAGAAGAAGTCGATGAAAGTCATATTGGCCTATTGAGAGAGAAAAAATTTCCCAACCATGTTGAAGAAGCCATTGTAAAAAATATCACACACATGGGAGGAAGAAACAAGGAAAGAAGCAAGAAGCCCATAGACCCTACTTCAACCTCTACATGCTAGACTTTCTCGAGCTCGTCTTCCACTCAATGAAAAATAAATACTTTTTTTACTTGAAGACAAAGTAATGACAGACTCTCGAGTGGAGGAGACGAGGGGGAAGCAGGAGACGTACAAGAAGTTATGGATATTGAAGTTGATAGTACTATAATACCTGATTGGGTTGCAACCTACATGACTAAAAGCTAGAGAATAATCAAATAACCACATTTGAAGATCGCCCTTTCACTTTGTAAAACACAAATTATGATAGAAATAACAACAAGTTAAGAATTGAGAAGGTGAAGATTCATAATACAAATGTTATTGGTTAGAATCATATGGATGTTGATGTTTCAGAAGCCAAATCCATTGGGATCTTGAAATTACATCATACCACGGAAGAAGCATTAGCACATTCAGTTAGTGAGCAAGAGGTAGAAAAAATGAGATTAAAAAGAAGAATAAAGGAGCTAGAAGAATCTCTTAATGTAATCATGTTTTTTAATGACCCCCCTTGCCATAAAAGCACCAATAGTAGCTCTAGTACCATTGATACACCTCACAAGATCATAAAACCTTCCCACCTCCTTAATGGAGTCAAATCCTATATTCTCAATTATATTAATAAAATATTGATTTTTCGAAGATATATGGGAAATAACCTTCCATTTAAGAAATCTGGTGCAAATAATTTCTTCATTTTTTGACTATCTCCAACCAGACTTCGAGCATGATCGAAATTTTGTAGATAATGAATTATCTACTTTTGTTCAAAGTTTCAGTTCATCACCAAGTTATGTAAATCACAACTGAATCTCATAGGAGCCAAAATACTAAAGCAAATCAAAGCTAGATGGTCTGTAAGAATTAATGTACTAGAGGAGATTATTTATGAGTGTATTAAGATTAATGATGTTACATCTTAGAATTTTGTGATCCATAGTGATAATAGTATTGTCTTTTGGATGAATCAAATTCTTGAGATTTGGTCAATGTTTAGAAGCAACTAATGTGGTTCATCCTCAGGACAAAGGTTCGAACCACATTAGTTGGTTCAAAATGTCGACCAAATCTCAAGAATGTAATTAATCCAAAAGACAATACTATTATTAAGAGTAATGATATAAGCAGTGATTTCCTCCTCAAGGCAATAAAAGTTGTTGATGATTTATGTGGTCCTCGTATGATAAGAGATTCAATATTAGTTACCAAGGACATATTAAAGAATGAGTTGAATGATATTAAGGAGTCAATGGCACTGGAATTTGATAATATAGTTGATTTTTCCGAAGAGGAAATTAAAAAATGGTTAGTTAATTTTGTCAATGTAAATGAAGATCAATCTGCCATAGTCGCACAATTGCAAGAATATGCCCAAGAAATCAAGGAGGAAATATTTGATCAGCGTGTCAAGATGGGCATCACAATTCCTCCATTAAAATATTACATTGAATAATGGTTAAAGAATTCAATTCAAGAAGTCGTTAATGCCAAGTAACCATCAACATAGTTACTATAATGATTGCATCTCTAGCAATAAAAGGCATCATTGATACTAACCATCAACATAGTTACTATAATGATTGCATCTCTAGCGATAAAAGGCATCACTGATACTAACCATCAACATAGTTACTATAATGATTGCATCTCTAGCGATAAAAGGCATCACTGATACTTCAACATCAATGGAATTCCATCAGTGTAAACTGATCCCTAACCACACCTCACCTCCTATTTTCTTCTAGGTATTGTATTTAGGCTTTGGTTCATGGAAGCCAAAGTCCAATCCTCCTTAGGAATATTTCATTTTAATCATGTTTAAGTATAGGATTTTATTGAGTGCCTTATTCACTAGACTTTCTTTTTAAATCTTAAATATGTAATATTTTTTAATCTTGCAGAGAGCTCTTTTTCACGAAAGCATTTCACCTGTGGTTTATAAACTTGATTTAAAGTTGTATGGATCTCGTGAGTGTTTTTTTCATGGTCTTGTGATTTTACATGAATGAAATTATTTTATAGCTCTTTAATATCTAAACTTCATCGTCTTATCACATGACCAAAAACTCATGATGTGATTAATTGGAAAGAATTTATCAAAATCAGTATGGATCACAAAAGTTTAAAATCAAGCATGCTTCAATGTTGTTTTTTCATTATGATGAAATGGATATATATCATTCTTATTTTACAAACTTTCAGATTTATGATTATTGCTTTCCATGTATTCTTGAAAAAACACATGATCCGCTCACAGGTGCACGTATAGTAATATTTCGATCCTACCTGAAGTTATTTGAGCGTTGATCCTACCACGTGATGTTCCACTTTTTAAAAGTGATTATACTCTCAAGTCTCCTCCCACTACGTTTACACACAATCGCTGGTTTACGCGCTCCGAATATTTCTGCGTAAACATTGTGAAAGGAACGCTTGAAGGAAAAGAGAGGTAACCCGAATATTTCTCGACTGATGGGTAATTAGGTGACCCGAATATTTCTCCTATGAAAAGACTGATTAGGTGACGCGAATATTTCTCCCATGAAAAGACTGATGGGTAATTAGGTGACCCGAATATTTCTCCTATGAAAAGACTGATGGGTAATTAGGTGACCCGAATATTTCTCCTATGAAAAGACTGATGGGTAATTAGGTGACCCGAATATTTCTCCATAAACATATTGACAGGGACGCCAGGATGAAAAGATTTATTGACCCGAATATTTTCTCCGAAAAGATTGATGGCTAAGGTGACCCCATTAATTCTCCTTAAACATGTTGACGGGAACAACTAGGTGACCCCAGTATGAAAAGATTTATTGACCCCAGGATGAAAAGATTTATTGACCCCAGTATTTTCTCCGAAAGGACCGCATCTCTGAAAAGATTGATGGCTAAGGTGACCCTAACATTTGTCCCTAAACATTCTGAAAATATTGTGGACAACCAGGCGACACGAATTCATCTCTTTAAAGGTTGCGAAAGGAGCGCGTCTATGAAAAGATTTATTATTATTATTATTATTATTATTAGTATTTTAATTTAATTAATTAATTTTAAAAAATTGATAATTGTATTTTTACTTTAAAAAAATTCCAAAAATAAACTTTATTAGAAAAATTGTTTACTAGGTGTTTGGCCTTGTGGAGTAACTTCTTTCAACTATTCTAATTTTAAAAATAACTTCTATATTAGCAATTATTGAACCATATATAAATTCGTTGAAATATTTATGGACAATTACTTGACCCTAAGATTTATCCCTAAACATTCTGAAAAGATTGTGGACAACTAGGAGACATGAATTTATCTCTGTAAAATTAGCTAATTTAACACTTCTATATTAGCAATGATGGAACCATATATTAAAAGTAATTTCAATAAATAAGTGAAATATTTCAACTTCCTATTTCATATATATATTTTGCAGGGTAACCCATAGTGTTTAATTTTATGAGAATTAACTCCCATATATGATAGGGGTTTGGCATAAATCACATTATTAATCAATTGTCCACGCGTTTCGAACCAACAAGTGTGGTTCATCGTCAAGACAAGTTCAAGAACCAGATCATGGCTGCATGTTAAATAGGAAGAGAGAAGATTATCTAATAGCTATATTTGACTAGAAACAACTATAATAGACCAGGAAATGACTATATTTGACTAGACTAGACCAAAGGATAGGGACAACGACTATAATTGACTTGACTCGACCGAGGGATAGGGATAGGGAGAATTAGTTTAGATCATTTATAAGTTAGTTATTTTATTATTAATGAATTGTATTTAATTATTAATTGGAAAGGTTTATTATCACTTAAATCATTTCAACAATTAACCCTTTGGAGAAAGAATATATTACTATTTAAGATAATATTTATAATTAATTTTATTCAAAGGCTCAACTATTAAAATTATATTATTAAAAGTATATAGAAAGAATCGATTAATGATTTGTTAGAAGAATAACTAACTTATTTAGTTAATTAACCCAATTTATTTAATAATAACCCTTAATATTATATAAGAAGTAATTGTTTATTAAAAGAAAAACTAATTCTAGTTTTTTAATCATTTCTTTTATAACCCTGAGGAGAAATGAGATAATATTTATAATTAAAATATTCAATATTGTAATATTATTTGGACTAAATGGTTTATTAGAAGATTAATAAATGAAGTTAGTTAAATAATATAATCTCTCTAATTAAAACCTTAGGAGAAGGATTGTTGATAGTTATTAGTAGTTATTGAGAAATAATAATAACAAATAATAGTTATAATGTTAACTAACCTATAATAATAATAGTTATTATAATAATAATTAAGTTAATTATATAATAAATTTTTTCGAACCTGGGTTTATTACCAAACCAGAAGGGAATTAAATAAGATTACTAAACAAATCGACAAGAAATCAAATAGCGAAGACGAACATACTAAAGGATAACACAAGGGGCGGGGACAAGGAGCGGGCTAAGAAGAAAGGGCAGGGATCTAGCAGTTGCTAATTTTCCAGCCATCGTCCCTATTGAGATTGATCGACCTCTTTTCAATTTCAATGGCCTCCCTAAATTTCCGGTGATGAAAAGGGGCAATCTTGGCAATAACACAGGCCTCCTCAATGCATATGTGATGTTTAGTCTTTTCTGCATGTTCTTCCAAGGCAGAAGAACGGATCCTCCCATGTTTCATGTCAGCTAAGTGCTCATGAATTCTTTGATTAATGGAGTGCCCTGTCTCACCAATGTAAGGGGTCCCACAAGAACAAGGAATAACATAGATGCCTTTCATGTCCTTGGGGTCAATAGGGTCTTTTACTGACCTAAGGGAGTTATGAATGGTGTTAAGGGGTCTAAAGGTAGAGGGAATATCATGCTTCTTAAGGATCCTTGCAATCTTATCAGTGGTCCCTTGGATGAAAGGGAGATGAACCCTTGATACCCTATCCTTATGGTCTTTCTTAACTCTGGGACCTTTGCTAGCTTTTAGGAAAGCTTTGAGGCCTTGGTGCCTACTATAACCATTATTAACAAACATGTTAAGAAGATGGTCTTTTTCTTTCTCAAGGTTCTTTTCATCGGAAATCCTAATTACACGAGTCGCAAGCGTGTTGAGGACACCCATCTTTTGAGTAGGGAAATGATGGGAGTTGGCATGAAGGTACTGCTCTGTATGGGTTTTCTTCCTAAACACCTGGTGGGAGAAAGAACCATCTTCATTTTTAGAAAGGAGAACATCAAGGAAAGGCAAACATCCATTAACTTCTTGTTCCATAGTGAACTTAATGAATGGGGATTGATGGTTGAGATGCTGGAAAAATAGATCCAGCTCTTCCTGGCCGTGAGACCAGATGACATTTGTGTCGTCAACAAATCTCTTCCATAGCTTTGGTAAGAGACGGGAAGAGGCTAGAGCTCTAGATTCAAAGTCTTCCATAAAAATATTAGCAACAACCGGGGACAGGGGGGAGCCCATAGCAACCCCGCAGGTCTGTTCATAGAATTCTCCTTCGAAGCTGAAGAAAGTCGAGGTGAGACAGATTTCGACCAAATCGATTAGGCGGTTGATGACTTCAATGGCCTCCTTTATAGGAATGCAAGTATAAAGGGATACCACATCAAAACTCACCAGAATATCCTCTGGGTCAAACTTTATGTTTTTAAGCTCATTGACAAAGGATGAAGAGTCTTTGACGAACGACTCTGTGAGGCCAACAAGGGGTTTAAGCTTCAAGGCCAGGTACTTAGCTAGGAGGTAGGTCGGACCACCTATGGTGTTGACAATGGGTCTAAGGGGAGCCCCTTCTTTGTGAATCTTTGGGAGACCATAGATTCGCGGAGTGATGGGGCTACTCTCAATAAGCTTATGGCAAAAGGAACCCACAGAATTACTGGATTTAATCGCAAGAGCGACAGTTCTGGAGATCTTTTTTAGGGGATTTTTGCTAAGTTTTTTATAGCTGCCATTGTTACAAAGATGGTCCAACATCAATGTAATAGTGGACCATCTAGTAAAGGTGCACCATGTGCTTGTACTGTGTGAGATGGCCACGGGTGTTGCCTAGGTCTGGGACAAGATCCTTCCATTCCTCCACCCTGACTTCCACAACTGCCCGACGATTAAGATCAGTTTCCCAGGTTTTAATCAAATGTTTGACATTCGCAGACGTGCCTGAATCGCAGGCTTGCATCACCTCTTGAAGTCTTTGAGCGTTGGTGCACCAATCGCTCCTTCTCGGAATTCTTACTGAGGGCAATGCGTTCTCCCTCATCTTCCTATACCTGCTACCATTTCCATGGCCTCCAACCCCGTTGGTTTTGTACCCTGAACCATCCTATATCGAACATTGTCACATTGAGCACAACTGGGCCAGTCCAGAAGCCCCACCACCAGCCCGAGCCAAGAAATATTCACACAATCACAGAAGACACTAATATTACAGAGACCTACTATATAATCATTAGAGAGCATCACAAGATAGTTAGGTTCTGAGTTATGCCACCAAAACAGAGTCCAATTCATCTCATGTGGGCTGCTCCATTGTATATCAACTCGGTGAAACACCCAGTAAACCAAAAGGCCATAGAAACATCCTCTACGCATGCAACAACAACCTTGAACATTATCACCACTGAGGAGTTCCTCATCATACTGAGGCCTCAACCAAACCATGCCAGAAGACACAGACAACCATAACATACCCTTGCCCAACCAAATTTGTAGTGAAACCCACCACTTGAAAATCCTATTAGCTTTTCCAGCCCGCATGGAACCTAACCTACCTCGACACCCCCTAATAGAGATAAACATGCCCACGAGGGAGAGAATAATGTCGAGCATAACAAAAACACGGAGAAAAACAATGTACTTGATATATATAACTTCACGCCATGACACCCCATACAGATGACTACCATACCGAACCAGACCAGGCCATCCCATAACCCTGACATTTTCGTGACTACGACACACATTCTTCAGGCCTAGGGGGAGGTAAGAGAAAAAACATACCCAATATCGCTTTCCATTCTTTCTGGTTGCAGTGACAGTTCTAGCAAGAAACACCTCCACCACGAACTCACTAGTACAGAACACCAACACCATAGAACAATCCAATTGAATCTTCTTGAGGGAGAAATGCCCAACGATTGAGGTGTTGTCCACCAAAACAACTGGGCAGGGTACCGCTTCCCTCGTGGGACCTTTCTGATCACACATTGTGTGTCCTTCATCTTAAATCCACACTATTCTCGCATGCATGTACTAATGGTTGGCTACCTCCCGACCTTATCTCCTAATGTTACTCCCATCGCCCAGATCCCAAAGCAGATTTCCTTGCCTTCTCTTACCTCGATCAGGGGGGGCTCGGTTTCTCTCTACCTCCAGATTCTGGGTTTGATGATGGTCATGATCTAAAATGATTTGAAGAGACTCCAAGTCATCTGGATGCTGAATATTCCTCCATTGGGAGTCATTAGATTCTCCCTTATGTTGGCATCCCTAATTGGCCAAAAAGTCTGTTGCATTTTTTCCCGATCTGAGGACATGAGATGGAATGATGTAATCAAAGTAGGTCAATATTTCACTGATCTCTTGGACAAGACAAGTCGTCCTCCAACTTTTACTCATCTTATCCCATCGGGTTCCATGGTTGAGCTGCTTTATAACTTCAATTACCATTCTGGAGTCCCTCTCAATTTCCAATTTTTTAATTCCATCTCTTCAGGCTATGAGAAGACCATGATTGATTGCGTTAAGTTCAGGTTCATTATTCATGGCATATCTACAATCTATTGCATAAAGATGGAGATCCTGTCTTTGTGAGTCTCTAAACAACCCACCGAATGTTGCTTCCCCTGGGTTCCCTTTAGATGCACCATCAAAATTCAACTTGAGGAAGCTCTCATGAGGGGGACAAAATCTGGATGGCAAAGTACAAGGTGGGGCTAGGGGTTTCCATGACTCCAGAGCCAACATTTGAGGGGATAAGTTCAAAGTAGCTAGAATCTGGGCTTTGTGCAGTGCTACCTCCCAATCATCAGGGTGCCACCTCTCAGCCAAAATAATTTCCCTTATATTTTGGATGATTCTTTTCCATATCTCCTCTTGAGGGATTCTTTTACCTTTAAACACTCATCTGTTTCTCTCTTTCCAAATCACCCATAGAAGAAAACCCAGGGCCGGATTCCACGCCCTATTTAGAACTGGGCTAGAGAATGTACCTTGCCTCCATACTTCAATGGAAATTTTCATGATGTTTGTGTCTCGGTCGAAACATCCAAAAAATTTCCCTATGTTTCTCAACATATGATCCATTAGTGGACATGACTTAAGGAGGTGTTCCATGTCTTCTGCATTCACATCACACATATAGCATTTTGTAGGGCCTTAAACACCCCTTTTTTGAATTTGATCCCAAGTTAAGATACGTTTTCAACACACCAGCCACAAGAAATATGTAAATTTCAGCCAAAACTTACCCATCCATATTTTCTTCTAGATTGGGTTCTCCTGTTCCTGGTGTTCCTCCGTAGCTAACCTATAGGCTTCCTTGATCAAGAAAATCCACTGAGGTGTATACTGCCATCTAAAAATAATCTGGTCCGTCAATGGTAGATATCTTTCACAAGGCTAGCTCATTTTTGAACATTTCCCATTGGATTGATTCAGGGGTGTCCAACGAGTCTTGTATATCCTTCCATTGACGCCATGATGTGTGTTGGTCTATCTTCCAAAACTCCACAAAGGTAATGTAGTTCTGGGTGTTGGTAAACATGAAAATATCTGATAGATCTTATCGGCTAAATAGTTTAGGATTTTGTTGCCAAGAATCTTGCCAAAAGAGTTCCCTTCTTCCATCCTTAATTTCCCAAAAGGTGTGTGACCGAATAAGGTCTTTGTTCATCACTGCAAGCTTCCAGATTGATGACCCTTTTGGGATGTTTTGAATCCTTAAGATGTCTGTTGCAGAAGATGGCATTTGATATTTTCTCATCCATATAGTCTTCCAGAGGTCAGATCCCCCTTGAATCCATCTCCACCATAGTTTCACCCCCATTACTTGATTGAGGATGAAGGGGTCTCTGAGCCCCAGACCTCCCGAGAGCTTTGGTTTGGTGAAAAAATACTAGGCCACCAGGTCCCATTTTTTAGCTTCCGGAGCACCTCGCCACAGAAACATTTTAAAACTTTCCATCATGTTAGAACATGAGGCTTTTTGGGCCGGAAGGCCTAACAACTGGTAAATCGACATCGACTAGAGAACAACCTTAAGAATGATCATGCGTCCTACTACATTTAGTACCTGGAAGGACCATTAATGTAATCTTTATTAGATACAATCTAGAAGGTCTTTCCAATAGGAGGTGATCCAGGTGGATCTCCAGACACCAGTGGCATGGAAAAGGCTCAAAATTCAAAGAGGCGGAAAGGAAATTAACTTGACATTAGATCGAAGTGCTCGTCACCCTTAGTCCAACAGTGTGAACAACACTCCAATCCGAGTCGGATGAAGAAGATAGAGGGAGTCAAAGTTGGGTTGACTTTTTGATGACTGGGCAGGCTTAATGAAGGCATAATTTAGACTTTTCTGGTAGATGGAATCCATCCAACTCTGGCCAGATTCCGGGCACAATCATTGCCTGTTTAAAATGACCCCTTTGGTCCAAAACCGAATTTTCAAAATTGCACATTTTGTTTAATATATATATATATATATATATATATATATATATATATATATATATATATATATATATATATATATATATATATATATATATATATATATATATATATCTATATATATATATAAGGGGTGGCGGACCACCAACCTTGACACCCTAACTCGTACCATCAAACAATAAATATCGGTGGAGCGTCAGGCCATGACCCCTGGCCCCTCCCATGGAACCAACAACCAAAATAGGGTTGGCTGCCATGACCCCACCACCCCACAACCCCCATTCCTCGAGCCTTCATTGGAGCATGGTGCGAGCCATTGCCATAGAACGTGGGCTGGCCCTTGGGCGCGGGACCCAACCTCCAACCACGAACAAATAGCCAGCCATAAATGAAATGGAGCCGGCAGGAGATGGGGTGGGTGGGCCGCCCAAGGCAGGCCCAACTGGACCCTTATTTAAATTTAAAAGTTCGATGTATAAAAAAAGGAGGAGGAGGGGTTTGACCACCCAACCTCCTCCTTAATAACCGAAACTTGAACTAACTCAGTTAACTGTTTCATTGAAAAATTTGCCACCTATTTTTTATTTAAACGCAACTTATCAGTGTTCCCAGGGAGAGGAGGCAGTGCACACAGTTCAAGGCAGAATTTTGCAGGAGGGCTAAATTCTCACTTTGTCAGATTTTGACAAATTTTATATGGTTTCAACACTTCTCGATGCGACGAACACAATGGCGTTGTCCGTTTCTCCATCAGAGTTCTGCATTTTTTTTGCCATTTTTCAGTATGGAGATGGAACCATGACTGCTATAGAAATAGGGAGCGGAACCATGATCCTTGAAATTTTCCTGAGGAGGTAATTTTTCTCCATGTCGAAATATAGTCAAGTTTACAGTTGTTTTTCATGGTTTTCCGTAGGGATTGCAATGGTGAGGGAATATTCACCTTTTGAGTTGCATATTTCCAGTCCACCCATGGCACAAACTCTTTGAGGAATCTAGGGGGAATGTAAAAGATTCCTTGAGCCCAGATTCTCAATTTCTCAGAATTTAGAAATTCGATCGTCGATTTTGCACTATTCAACGCCACAAATCTGATGGTGTGTTCATATTTTTCATTTTCTCATTCTATTATTTAGCCACTTTTCTAAGTGGAGTGCAGGTGTCATTGTTCATGTGCGAGTAGCCATTCCCATGTGATTGATGCCATGAGATTGATGGCACGAACAGCTTCAACAGTTTGACATCCGCTTCTTCAGATGGCCTTGGATGTGAGGTATATTCAGTGTGTACATGTAATTCTTTTGCCATGCATTTTTCTACATAGATCTCTGTTTTGATGTTTGATGTGGGATCTTGTTTCTTACTTGTTTTCAGGATTCTTGCTTGATGTGATGCGGAATCAACAGTGTGATGTACTTGTTGTCATGATTCGTCATGTTTTGTTTGAGATTCCTTTGTTTTATGTTGATGGGATACTCATGTTGTCATCACGTATGTTTGCATTGAGATCCCTTTTATGCCATGTTGGTGGGATGCTGATCATGCATGAGTGTGTCATACTGATATGAGTCCTTTTGACTGAGAGTCCCTGTAGCGGAACATCTCTTGGAGCCACTCCTGCGTGAGTGCATTTTCCTTGTATGATAACGAAACTACTCATGTACATCATCACTATTGACAACACTTAATGCAGTGGCCTACACCATCTTGACACCGGGGCCCAGAGACGTAGTCCCTCCTAGACAAACTCTGTTATCAACGTCTTATGTTTTCATGTGCTAATGATTGTCATGTTCCTCTTCTTTACAGCATGCAGATGTATTCATTTATGTTCTTTTAAAAAATGCAATTTAACACATCATAAAAGTAAAAGGTCTTGGAAGGGTCCTTCATCACACCCGGACCTAGATCAAGTGGTATCAGAGCGGTCTTTGTGTGTATTTGAATTGCAGCGTGAACAATGGAATGTGCAGTAACATGGGATGAAAAAGTGATGTACGAGACCATGCTAAAAGTTTCCAAAAGTGTGCAAATCATGTATGAAACTCTATAGAAAGAGACAGAGGAAAAGGAGTGATTGATCCGGATTTAAACAGGAACGCAACAAATTACAGAGATAACCATATACACAAAGATGCAGCGGAAATAATACTTGATTTCATTAATGGAAAATACTGAAATATGCTTACAACCAGAAATGGAAATAAACCAGTTAGGGCGATGGTAGCTTATCTCTGAGAAGAGATGTGATGGCTACATGCCTCTGAACTATTCTGAACTGTGTTACAATGAGGCTCGAAGGCCTATTTATTGTTGAGAAACAATGGAAAACCCTTCACATTCCAAAACCTAACCCTAGAAGATGAAACGCCAAATTGTGGGCCCCGTTTGGGTAAATTGGTACATCAATTTCCAGGGGTCGTAACTTTGGCATACGATCTCCGTTTGACGCGTACGATAGCTCGTTAGAAAGATCTATCCGAGTACTATCACTTTGGGAGGCAACATGGTCCATGGACCCATGTTGCCCCAGATTCCCAAAAAAACGTCGTTTAGGGCCTCAAAACGGCTCCGGAAGTTCAGGACCTGAAAAACTGCTAAAAATAGTAAATTGTGCTACAATTTAGGAAACTGAAAACGCTGAGAAAGACAATGGTGGGGGTCCAGGTGGACTTGGCAGGTGGCCACCAATATCCACCTGGATCATTCCTCCCCCCTTAGGAAGCAATGGTCCCCATTGCGTTGAGCTCCTCCATGAGATGAGGAAACTTCTGCTGAACTTGTTCCCTGGTGAGCCATTTGCCCTGCTGAAGGAGTTGGCCTGCTTTGACAACTCGATACAGTTGGATATTCTGTTGGCGAGTGTTCTTGATCTGTGTGTCCATGATTCGATCAGTTGCAGCTTGTTCCATGCAATTTGGATTTAATTCTGTGGGTTTGAGCTGTTCTGCAATGTCGGATGTGTCTAGCAATGGTGGAAAGTATGGCCGAAGGCGGTCCACATTGAACACTGGGTGCAGGCCAAGGAATGGGGGAATGCTGAGCTCAAATGCATTGTCTCCCATAGCCTTAGTAATGGTGTAAGGACCATATCGGAGTGGTCTCAATTTCCGATAGGCTCCAGTAAGGCGTTCCTTTTGCAAATGCAACCAGACTTTGTCGCCCACCTGAAACTTGTGTGGCACCCGATGTTGATCATGTCGCTGCTTGTACTTGGCATTTGATTTCTGAAGAATGTCATGGATCTGCTGGCGAATATGTTGGATGCGCTCAATGAAGCTGGTGGCCTTATCTGTTTCGGACTGGACATGAGCTGAATTCATGTGAGTAGCTGCAAGTGGCATGGCCACATCAATGGGGCATAGTGGCTGGAATCCCAAACCCACCTGAAAAGGGCTATGGCCAGTGGAGCTGTGAAGAGCTCGGTTGTAGCTGTGCTGAACATAGGGGAGGCTCTCGTCCCATGTGCGTGGATGCTTTGAGTTATACATGCGCAGAATGTGCACAATCATCCTATTGACAACCTCTGTCTGGCCATCAGTTTGAGGATGGAAGGCTGTGGACTTCGTGAGTTTGGTGTCCAGCATTGACCAGAGACTGGACCAAAATGTGCTGAGAAACCGACTGTCCCGATCTGAGATGATAGACTGTGGGATCCCAAAGTGCACCCACACTCGTTCAAAGAAGAGTTTAGCAGTGGCTTCTGCTGTGATATTCTTCTTGCAGGCCACCATAATGGCCATCTTCGAGAACCTGTCGACGACCACAAAAACACAGTCATTTCCATGCTTAGTGGAAGGAAGGCCTGACATGTAATCCATGGAGATGGATTCCCAAGGTCGACTAGGGGTAGGCAACGGGGTATAGAGGCCTTGCTTCTTAATGGTCGGTTTGGCAATGGCACAGGCAGTACATGATCGGATGTACTTCCCAACATCCTGTCGAAGATTCGGCCAATAGAAATAATTTTGCAGTACTGCCACTGTTTTCTCGACCCCGAAATGCCCAGCAGCCCGACTGTAGTGTGCTTCCCAAATCATCTTGGCACGCTCGCTTGAAGGAACACAAAGGTGACCGAGGTGGCATAATAGGGCATCCTGGAGGTGAAAATCTGCAACATGCCGACCCTCCAAGAGTGTCTGGTATGTGTGGCCGAATTCTGGGTCGCTTTTGTAGAGAAGTGGCCAATCAGAAGTCTCGTGCCCACAAGAGTTGAGCACGGTGGTTAGCGCCATGATCGGTGGTCGACTGAGGCAATCTGCAACATTATTGGTGCTGCCCTTTTTATACTTGATATTCAAGTGAAACTGTTGCAGGTATGTAGACCACTTCTGATGGCGATCATTCTGCAATTTCCCTTGGGTCTGTATGAACTGCAGGGGTCGGTGGTCTGTGTGGATGACCGTTTCCTTCCCCAAAATGTAATGCTTCCATTGTCGGCAGGCCTGTACAATGGAATACATCTCTTTATCATAAGTGGGGTACTTCCGGACTGTGTCTGAAAGTGTTTCACTGTGATATGCCACTGGATGTCCATGTTGAGTAAGGACTGCCCCAATAGCATAGTCAGAGGCATCTGTCTCGACCTCAAATGGTTGTTGTAAATCTGGTAACGCGAGCACTGGTGCCGTGCAGAGGCGATCCTTCAACTCCCTGAATGCCTTCTGTTGAGATTCAGACCAAAAGAATTTTGCTTTCGCCCCTCCCTTGGTGACTTGACTCAAGGGCCAAGAAATATGAGAAAACCCCAACACAAACCTGCGGTAGAAGTTGGCAAGACCTAGAAAGCTGCGGAGCTCTGTTAGAGTGGTTGGAGAGGGCCAATCCCGAATGACTTGGACCTTGGCTGGATCGACATGCACCCCCTGTTCATCAATGATGTATCCCAGATACTGAACCTCGGTCATGCCAAAAGTGCATTTCTCCAAATTGGCACATAGCTTGTGTTGCCGCAGTGTTTGGAGAACCTGTCGGATGTGGTGGAGGTGCTCTTCCCAACTCTGGCTGAAGATCAGAATGTCATCCAAGTATACTACTACAAAGGAGTTGGTGAATGGCCGCAAGATGTCATCCATTAGCCTCATAAAGGTTGCAGGAGCATTCGTCAATCCGAAAGGCATGACCAACCATTCGAAGAGGCCCTCCTTGGATTTGAAGGCAGTCTTCCACACATCTGAGGGTTCGATTGGTACCTGGTGATATCCTGACTTCAGATCGATCTTGCTGAAATATTTCGCCCCTTTTAGTTGGTCTAGGAGGTCATCAATCCGCGGGATCGGGTACCTATTACGGACAGTGATCTTGTTCAGCGCCCGATAGTCAATACAGAGTCTCCACGTCCCATCCTTCTTCTGTACCAACACGATCGGGCTCCCACAGGGCGATGAACTCGGACGGATGTGACCTTTCTGCAGGAGCTCCTGAATCTGCCTCTTGATTTCATTGTTCTCCAGAACGGAGCGCCGATAAATTGGTCCATTGGGTAGCGGCACACCTGGGGTCAGATCGATGGAGTGCTTGACTTGACAGTGCAGAGGAACCCCTGCCGGGGAGGTGAAGATGTCTTCGTACTCCACAATCTTGTCCATCTGTAGCTGTCGTGCAGAGGGACCCTGTTTGGAGGCCGCGGCCACTGTCTTCTTCTTCCCTTGAGGGCGTATCATCAGGAAAACAAATTTCCTGGTTTTGGAAATGATCTTACTGCATTGTTTTGCAGTAATCAAAGAGATGGCGGCAGGTGGTGCTACCTCTGGTATCCTGAACAACTTATTTCCCAATGTAATAATAACAGCACGGGGCCTTGATTCATACACAGCATGTCGCTTCCACAAGTATGGTTGTCCTAGTAATACATCACAAACTTCAAGGGGAGCAATGTCACACAATACCTCATCCGTGAAGGGCTTGATGTTGTATGGAAGGCGACACTGCTGGCTCACGCGAAGATCTCGCCCTTGGTGAAGCCACCCAATGGTGTATGGTTGTGGATGTGCTGTGGTCGGTAAGCCCAACCGCTTCACGACCTCTGCCGAAATGAGGTTCTTTTGACTCCCGCTATCAACAATGAACTGTATCGGGGAGCCCTTTACCCACATCTGGGAGTGGAAGAGACGCTCCTCCTCCTCTGGATCTTCGGGTTCATTTTTCTGGATCTTTGCGGTAGCAACAGTGGCGCTGGGATCCGCATCAATGATCTGCTTCCCTTTTTCATACCCCTTATCGGGTTCTGACTCAGAGTCAGAACATGCATCTGATTCTGAAACCTTTAGCTCAGCCACCAGTGACTGCTTGGCCCGACACTCACTTGTGTTGTGAGTGGAGCTCTTATGGAACTCGCACCATTTTCCAGTGTCCTTTCTCGGCTTCGCGGCGTTGTTCTTTGCTTGCAGCTTCGGCTGGTTGTCTTTGGCTGTCCCGCCTTGGCTTTGTCCTTTGTTCTGTGGTTTAGGGGCACCTTTCCCCTGCTTTGGATTCGCAGATCCAAAGTCTCGCTTCTTTTGTTTAAACTTCTGCTCGACCTTGACGACATATCGGTATGCTGCGCCGAGCGAGGGGATGTTTAGGAATTGTATTTCTTCCTGGATGTACTTGTGCAGGCAGCCACGGTATTTGAGTATCAAATGTTGCTACGAATCCTTGATACCCAACTTTGTGCGAAGGGTATGGAAACGATTGGTGAACTCCGGCACGTCTTGGTCCCTTCCCTGCCGCAGCGTGGTCCACTTTATGTATTCATCCTCATAGCTTCCGACAGGGTAGTACTGCTCCTTGATGGCATCCCGGAACGAATCCCAGGTGGGTGCGGCTGAAAATAGTGAGCCAGTACTTTCATCCTTCTGCTCGCAGTAGGTTTCCCACCAGTCCTTGACGTGGGGGGCTGCTTTGAGAAGAGCAAAAACAATCTTTTCCCGACTCGAAAATTCATGAACAGAAAAATAACCCTCTAGCAGATTTAACCATTTATCTACGGCATCAGCGTCTATCTGACCCTCGAATATGGGGATTTCAAAATTAACTTGTACCTTAAAGGGTGTGGCGTTTCCAGAGGAGCTGCTGGAAGCCGATGCGCCGCTTCTGGGTAGGCGCTGAAGGATCTGGGCAAAGCTGTCCATCATCGCGTTCCGTTGTCGCTCGAGGGCTTCTTCGAGCAAGATTTTGATGGGATCTCCTGCCCCCTCGTCTTTCTTCTCGTCCGCCATGGGAGGCCGTCGGGATTTGTGAGGCTGGTCTTGCAAAGGTTCAACCAGTTCAAGCCCTAACTCCTTATATCCCGACCTTGTTGGGGACATGCAAAGAAAAACAGAGAAAAAGCAGACCGCTCTGATACCACTGATCCGGATTTAAACAGGAACGCAACAAATTACAGAGATAACCATATACACAAAGATGCAGCGGAAATAATACTTCATTTCATTAATGGAAAATACTGAAATATGCTTACAACCAGAAATGGAAATAAACCAGCTAGGGCGATGGTAGCTTATCTCTGAGAAGAGATGTGATGGCTACATGCCTCTGAACTGTTCTGAACTGTGTTACAATGAGGCTCGAAGGCCTATTTATTGTTGAGAAACAATGGAAAACCCTTCACATTCCAAAACCTAACCCTAGAAGATGAAACGCCAAATTGTGGGCCCCGTTTGGGTAAATTGGTACATCAATTTCTAGGGGTCGTAACTTTGGCATACGATCTCCGTTTGACACGTACGATAGCTCGTTAGAAAGATCTATCCGAGTACTATCACTTTGGGAGGCAACATGGGTCCATGGACCCATGTTGCCCCATATTCCCAAAAAAACGTCGTTTAGGGCCTCAAAACGGCTCCGGAAGTTCAGGACCTGAAAAACTGCTAAAAATAGTAAATTGTGCTACAATTTAGGAAACTGAAAATGCTGAGAAAGACAATGGTGGGGGTCCAGGTGGACTTGGCAGGTGGCCACCAATATCCACCTAGATCAGTGATTGCAGCTTCAGTTGCGAGCCACGAAAGAGGCCCTAGAAGAACTGAAGCACAACAAGCAGAATCTTTGAACAGAGAACATTGAATTGAAGATGCATCTACATGAAGAGAAAGAGGAGAAACATAGTTTGCTACAACAGCTGCAAGAAAAGGATGAGGCCTTGGAAAAGCTGCAACGTGAACCATGTGAGGTAAAAAATAATTCTCCAAATTCATGTATGTTTCCTGATGATGATTTCGCTATTTTTGAAAATCATACCACAGGAATTGGCTACAAACTGTTGAAAAAAATGGGGTATGAAGGAAAAGGCTTAGGCATTAAGGGCCAAGGTATTGTCAACCCCATCAAAGTAGAAGAATTACCCTGTCGAACAGGACTTGGATATGTCAGGAAAGAAGTTGGGGAATGCACCAAGACAACTAGCGAACCACCAACAAAAAATGATGAGAAGCCCTCATCAGTTCATTCCAAATCGACGAAGGAGGTAAAAGATGTTGATTTCCTTTCAGTTTCATCATCACATAATATGATTTCTGTTGGAGATTTGGAGATCCCAATTACAAGGACAAACATGAGGCTCCTTACAAGGACGAGGCACAAGGAGGAAAAATAACTTGGTATTAATAACCAAGGCTTAACTCAACCTTTGGAGGTTGTGGATAAACATTGATTTGCAGGCGTGGGATACACCAAAGGAAAATGCTCGAAGGTGTCATATTCTTCTGAGACATCGTCGAAATCGTCGAAGAAAGAGAATGATGGGAAAGCATCCCCATCTTATCGCCATACTTACACCAGAGACATCAAGGAAAGGTATAACCAGTCTCGACATTCCAATGGTCATTTCAATTATAATCATGTTGGTAATGATGAGCATAAAATATGGCATCGAAAAACATGTACCTTTTGTGGATTATATAACCATACATTTTCTAAGTGTTAGAAAAGAATGGAAACACACAAAAGGATGAGGCGTGAAAGACCCTTTGATCCAAGTGGATATTGGTGGCCACCCGTTAATTCCACTTGGATCCCCACCAGTGCTTCTTTCAGTTTTTCAGTTTCCTTAATTATAGCATAGTTTACTATTTTTAGTAGTTTTTCGGGTCCTAAACTTCCGGAGCCGTTTTGAGGCCCTAAATGACGTTTTTTGGGAAATCTACTGCCAACAAATTTTCTGTCAAAAAATTGTCTTTTCCGTCGTAGTCCTCGGAGAGATCTTTCCAATGGGCTATCATGCATGTCAAACGGAGATAATATGACCAATTCGCGACCCCGGGAAGTTGGCTGTCCAACTCACCCCAACGGGGCCCACAAACTCTTGGTGTTACATCTCCTCGGGTTAGGGTTTTGGTTGTTTAGGGTTTTCTCTTATTGTTTAATAATAAAAAGGCCCTTGAGCCTCATTGTAAGACAATTCGGAGGCATGTAGCCACCACATCTCTTCTCAGAGATAAGCTACCATCACCCTAGCTGGTTTATTTCCATTACTGTTTGTAAGCATATTTCAGTATTTTACATTAATGAAATGAAGCATTATTTCCGCTGCATATCTGTGTTTATGGTTATCTCTATAATTTGTTGCATTCCTGTTTAAGTTCAGATCAGTGGTATCAGAGCGGTTTGCTTTTTCTTTGTTTTTCTTTGCATGTCCCCAACAAGGTCAGGATATAAGGAGTTAGGGCTTGAACTAGTCGAACCTTTGCAAGACCAGCCTCGCAAATCCCGACGGCCTCCCATGGCAGATGAGAAGAAAGATGAGGGGGCAGGAGATCCTATCAAAATCTTGCTCGAAGAAGCCCTCAAGCGACAATGGAACGCAATGATGGACAACTTTTCCCAGATCCTTCAACGACTACCCAGAAGCAAAGCATCGGCTTCCAGTAAATACTCTGGAAACGCCACGCCCTTTAAGGTACAAGTTAATTTTGAAATCCCCATATTCGAGGGTCAGATAGACGCAGATGTCGTAGATAAATGGTTAAATCTCCTAGAGGGTTATTTTTCTGTTCATGAATTTTCGAGTCGGGAAAACACTGTTTTCGCTCTTCTCAAAGCAGCCCCCCACGTCAAGGACTGGTGGGAAACCTACTGCGAGCAGAAGGATGAAAATACCAGGTCACTATTTTCAGCTGCACCCACCTGGAATTCATTCCGGGATGCCATTAAGGAGCAGTACTACCCTGTTGGAAGCTATGAGGATGAATACATAAAGTGGACCACGCTGTGGTAGGGAAGGGACCAAGATGTGCCGGAGTTCACCAATCTTTTCCATACCCTTCGCACGAAGTTGGGTATCAAGGATTCAGAGCAGCATTTGATATTCAAATACCGCGGCTGCTTGCACAAGTACATCTAGGAAGAAATAGAATTCCTGAACATCTCCTTGCTCGGCACAGCATACCGATATGTCATCAAGGTCGAGCAGAAGTTTAAAGAAAAGAAGCGAGACTTTGGATCTGCGAATCTGAAGCAAGGGAAAGGTGCCCCTAAACCACAAACAAAGGACAAAGCCAAGGTGGGGCAGCCCAAGACAACCCGCCAAAGCCACAAGCAAAGAACAGTGTCACGAAGCTGAAAAAGGACATGGGAAAATGGTGTGAGTTCCATAAGAGCTCCACTCACAACACAAGTGAGTGTCGAGCCAAGCAGTCACTGGTGGCTGAGCTAAAGGTTTCAGAATCAGATGCATGTTTTGACTCTGAGTTAGAACCCGACAAGGGGAATGACAAAGGGAAGCAGATCATTGATGCGGATCCCAATGCCACTGTTGCTACTGCCAAGATCCAAAAAAATGAACCCGAAGATCCAGAGGAGGAGGAGCGTCTCTTCCACTCCCAGATGTGGGTAAAGGGCTCCTTGCTACAGTTCATTGTCGAAAGCAGGAGCCAAAATAACCTCATTTTAGCAGATTTCGTGAAGCGGTTGGGCTTACCGACCATAGCACATCCACAACCGTACACCATCGGGTGGCTTCACCAAGGACGGGATCTTCGCGTGAGCCAACAGTGTCGCCTTCCATACAACATCAAGCCCTTCACAGATGAGGTATTGTGTGACATTGCTCCCCTTGAAGTTTGTGATGTATTATTAGGACAACCATACTTGTGGAAGCGACATGCTGTGTATGAATCAAGGCCCCGTGCTGTTATTATTACATTGGGAAATAAGTTGTACAGGATACCAGAGGTAGCACCACCTACCGCCATCTCTTTGATTACTGCAAAACAATGCAGTAAGATCATTTCCAAAAATAGGAAATTTGTTTTCCTGATGATACGCCCTCAAGGAAAGAAGAAGACGATGGCCACAGCCTCTAGACAGGGCCCCTCCGCATGACAACTACAGATGGACAAGGTCGTGGAGGAGTACAAGGACATCTTCACCTCCCCCGCAGGGGTTCCTCTGCACTGTCAGGTCAAGCACTCCATCGATCTGACCCCAGGTGCGTCGCTACCCAATGGACCAATTTATCGGTGCTCCGTTCTGGAGAACGATGAAATCAAGAGGCAGATTCAGGAGCTGCTGCAGAAAGGTCACATCCGTCCAAGTTCATCGCCTTGTGGGAGCCCAATCGTGTTGGTACAAAAGAAGGATGGGACTTGGAGACTTTGTATTAACTATCAGGCGCTGAACAAGATCACTGTCCGTAATAGGTGCTCGATCCCGCGGATTGATGACCTCCTGGACCAACTAAAGGGGGCAAAATATTTCAGCAAGATCAATTTGAAGTCAGAGTATCACCAGGTACCAATCGAACCCTCTGATGTGTGGAAGACTGCCTTCAAAGCCAAGGAGGGCCTTTTCGAATGGTTGGTTATGCCTTTCGGATTGACGAATACTCCTGCAACCTTCATGAGGCTAATGGATGACATCTTGTGGCCATTCACCAACTCATTTGTAGTGGTATACTTGGATGACATTCTGATCTTCAGCCAGAGTTGGGAAGAGCACCTCCACCACATCCGACAGGTTCTCCAAACACTGCGGCAACACATGCTATGTGCCAATTTGGAGAAATGCACTTTTGGCATGACCGAAGTTTAGTATCTGGGATACATTATTGATGAACAGGGGGTGCATGTGGATCTAGCCAAGATCCAAGTCATTCGGGATTGGCCATCTCCAACTACTCTGACAGAGTTCCGCAGCTTTCTAGGTCTTGCCAACTTCTATCACAGGTTCATGTTGGGGTTTTCTCATATCACTTGGCCTTTGAGTCAAGTCACCAAGGGAGGAGCGAAAGAAGAATTCTTTTGGTTTGAATCTCAACAGAAGGCATTCATAGAGTTGAAAGATCACCTCTACACGGCACCAGTGCTCACGTTACCAGATTTACAACAACCATTTGAGGTCGAGACAGATGCCTCTGACTATGCTATTGGGGCAGTCCTTAATCAACATGGGCATCTAGTGGAATATCACAATGAAACACTTTCAGACACAGTCCGGAAGTATCCCACTTATGATAAAGAGATGTATTCCATTGTGTAGGCCTGCCGACAATGGAAGCATTACATTTTGGGGAAGGAAACAGACATCCACATAGACCACCGACCCCTGCAGTTCATACAGACCCAAGGGAAATTGCAGAATGATCGCCATCAGAAGTGGTCCACATACCTGCAACAGTTCCATTTGAATATCAAGTATAAGAAGGGCAGCACTAATAATGTTGCAGATTGCCTCAGTCGACCACTAATCATGGCGTTAACCACCGTGCTCAACTCTTGTGGGCACGAGACTTCTGATTGGCCACTACTCTACAAAAGCGACCCGGATTTCGGCCACACATACCAGACCCTCTTGGAGGGTCAGCGTGTTCTAGATTTTCACCTCCAGGATGGCCTGTTATGCCACCTAGGTCACCTTTGTGTTCCTTCAAGCGAGCGTGCCAAGATGATTTGGGAAGCACACTACAGTCGGGCTATTGGGAATTTTGGGGTCGAAAGAACAGTGGCAGTACTGCAGAAGTATTTCTATTGGCCGAATCTTCGACAGGATGTCGGGAAGTACATCAGATCATGCACTGCCTGCACCATTGCAAAACTGACCATCAAGAAGCAAGGCCTTTATACCCCGCTGCCTACCCCTAGTCGACCTTGGGAATCCATCTCCATGGATTACATGTTAGGCCTTCCTTCCACTAAGCATGGAAATGACAGTGTTTTTGTGGTCATCGATAGGTTCTCAAAGATGGTAATTATGGCGGCCTGCAAGAAGAATATCATAGCAGAAGCCACTGCTAAAATCTTCTTTGAACGAGTGTGGGTACACTTTGTGATCCCACAATCTATCATCTCAGATCGGGATAGCAGGTTCCTCAGTACATTTTGGTCCAGTCTCTGGTTGATGTTGTACACCAAACTCACTAAGTCCACAGCCTTCCATCCTCAAACTGATGGCCAGACAAAGGTTGTCAACATGATGATCGTACACATTCTGCGCATGTACAACTCCAAGCATTCACGTACATGAGACAAGAGCCTCCCCTATGTTCAGCACAGCTACAACCGGGCTCTCCACTACTCGACTGGCCACAACCCTTTTTAGGTGGGTTTGGGATTCCAGCCACTATGTCCCATCGATGTGGCCATGCCATTTGCAGCTACTCACGTAGATTTTTCTCATGTCTAGTTCGAAACAGATAAGGCAAACAACTTCATTGAGCACATCCAACATATTCACCAGTAGGTCCATGACATTCTGGAGAAATCAAATGCTAAGTACAAGCAGCGACATGATCAACATCGGGTGCCACACAAGTTTCAGGTGGGTGACAAAGTCTGGTTGCATTTGCAAAAGGAATGCCTTACCGGAGCTTATCGGAAACTCAAACCACTCTGATATGGTCCTTACACCATTACCAAGGCTATGGGAGACAATGCATTTGAGCTCAGCATTCCCCCATTCCTTGGCCTGCACCCAGTGTTCAATGTGGACCGCCTTTGGCCATACTTTCCACCATTACTAGACACATCCGACATTGTAGAACAACTCACACCCATAGAGTTAAATCCAGATTGCATGGAACAAGCTGCAACTGATCGGATCATGGACACACAGATCAAGCACACTCGCCAGCAGAATATCCAACTGTATCGAGTTGTCAAAGCAGGCCAACTCCTTCACCAGGGCAAGTGGCTCACCAGGGACCAAGTTCAGCAGAAGTTCCCTCATCTCATGGAAGAACTCAATGCAATGGGGACCATTGCTTCCTAAGGGGGGAGGAAAGATCCAAGTGGATATTCGTGGCCACCTGCTAATTCCACTTGCATCCCCACCAGTGCTTCTTTCCGTTTTTCAGTTTCCTTAATTATAGCATAGTTTACTATTTTTAGCAGTTTTTCGGGTCTTAAACTTCCGAAGCCGTTTTGAGGCCCTAAACGACGTTTTTTTTTGGAAAATCTACCATCAGCGATTTTTCTGTCAAAAATTTGTCTTTTCCGTTGTAGTCCTTGGAGAGATATTTCCAATGGGCTAGCATGCGCGTCAAACGAGATAATATGACTAATTCGCGACCCTGGGAAGTTGGCTGTCCAACTCACCCCAACGGGGCCCACAAACTCTTGGTGTTACATCTCCTCGGGTTAGGGTTTTGGTTGTTTAGGGTTTTCTCTTATTGTTCAATAATAAAATGGCCCTTGAGCCTCATTGTAAGACAGTTCGGAGGCATGTAGCCACCACATCTCTTCTCAGAGATAAGCTACCATCACCCTAGCTGGTTTATTTCCATTACTGTTTGTAAACATATTTCAATATTTTACATTAATGAAATGAAGCATTATTTCCGCTGCATATCTGTGTTTATGGTTATCTCTGTAATTTGTTGCATTCCTGTTTAAGTTCGGATCACCCTCTCAACAGCAAGTAAAGAAACATGGTAAGAAGATCTAGAGGAAGAAGATGTATTGCAGTCATTGCGACAAAGGTGGCCATCAAAAAACCACTTGTTGGAGGCTCCATCCAAAATAGTGCCTTAAAGAGAAAGTGTCGATGCATGAACCAAATGAAGCAGTTTTTCGACAAGCAAAACCACCACAAGGAGGTGACCCATTCACATTGATAAGTGAAAAATGGTTTCTAGATATGTTAGCGTTTCATGGTCGTGCTTTTGTAAATCATTTGTTGCATTTCAAAATGTAAAAGTGATGATGTGTCTTCCATCACTTGTTCAACAACAATGATGTCTGGTCTTATTTTGAGTTGCATGATAAACTATGAAAGTGATGTCGTGTTTCCATCACTTGTCAAAACAATAGTGTTTGGCCTTATGTTTGTAAATCATGTGTTGTAGTGATGATGAGTTTTTCCATCACTTGTTAAAGCAACAATGATATGTTCGTCTTTTTTTCATAGCTGGAGTGTTGCGTCTGTCCTGTTGTAAAATTGACCACCGAGTATGTGTTATAAACTTGTGGCAAGTGTGGGACACTTGGGTCATTAGTTGGTCATGAAAGTCAAGCATGTAATTTGTGAAACAATGTACTACAGGTGTCAGAAGTAGCAGGTGTCGGCTCATCGCTTAAGGCTTTGAAGAACAAAGGTGAAGGAGATGGAAGCAAGACCTTCAGGACGCTTGTGATGTAGACAAGGTACAACAAAGTTGCAGATTATTTTTCATGCTTTTGGAGGACCAAAAGCTCCTCAGTAGGGAGGATTGATCCAGATGGATCTCCAGACACCAGTGGCATGGAAAAGGCTCAAAATTAAAGTGGCAGAAAGGTAATTAACTTGACATCAAATCGAAGTTCTCGTCGCTCTAATTCCAATGGTGTGCATGACACTCCAATCCGAGTCCAAATGAAGAAGATAGAGGGAGTCAAAGTTGGGTTGACTTTTTGATGACTGGGTAGGATTAATGAAGGCACAATTTAGACTTTTCTGGCGGATGAAATCCAGCCAACTCCGACCAGATTCTGGGTGAAATCACTACCTGTTTAAAATGACCCCTTTGGTCCAAAATCGAATTTTCAAAATTGCACATTTTGTTTAAAAAAAAACAAAAAAATATATAAAAGGGGTGGAGGGCCACCAACCCTGCCACCCCAACCCGTACCATCAAACAATAAATATTGGTGGAGGGGCGAGCCACGACCCCCAACCCCTCCCATGGAACCAACAACCAAAACAGGGTTGGGCGGCCATGACCCCGCCACCCCACACCCCCCATTCCTCGGGCCTCTGTTGGAGCATGGTGCGGGCCGTTGCCATAGAATGTGGGCCGGCCCTTGGGTGCGGAACCCAACCTCCAACCATGACCAAACAGCCAGCCGTAAATGAAATGGAGCTGGCAGGAGATGGGGTGGGCGGGCCACCCAAGGCAGGCCTAGCTTGACCCTTATTTAAATTTAAGAGTTCGATGTATAAAAAAAGGAGGAGGCGGGGTTTGACCGCCCGACCTCCTCCTAAATAACTGAGACCTGAACCAACTCAACTAACTGTTTCATTGAAAAATCCACCACCTATGTTTTATTTAAACACAAATTATCAGTGTGCCCAGGGAGAGGAGCCAGTGCACATAGTTCGAGGCAGAATTTTGCAGGAGGGCCGAATTCTCACTTTGTCAGATTTTGACAAATTTTATATGGTTTCAGCACTTCTTGATGCCACGAACGCAATGGCACTGTCCGTTTCTCCATCAGAGTTTTTCATTTTTTGGGCATTTTTCAGTATGGATATGGAACCATCACTGTTGTAGAAACAGGGTGCAAAACCATGATCCTTGAAATATTCCCGAGGAGGTAATTTTTCTCCATGTCGGAATATAGTCAAGTTTACAGTTGTTTTTCATGGTTTTCCATAGGGATCATAATGGCGAGGTCATATTCGAATTTTGAGTTTCATATTTCCATTCCACCCATGGAGCAGAATCTTTGAGGAATCTAGGGGGAATCTAAAAGATTCCTTGAACCCCATATTCTCAATTTCTCAGAATTTAGAAATTCGATAATCGATTTTGCACTATTCAATGCCACAAATCTGATGGTTTATTTAGATTTTTCATTTTCACATTCTATTCTTCAGCCACTTTTCTAGGTGGAGTGCAGGTGTTAGCATTCATGTGTGAGTAGCCATTCCCATGTGATTGATGCTGTGAGATTAATGGCACGAATAGCTTCAACAGTTTGACATCCGCTTCTTCAGATGGCCCTGGATGTGAGGTATATGCAGTGTGTACATGTACTTATTTTGCCATGCATTTTGCTGCACAAATCCCTATTTGATGTTTGATGTGGGATCTTGTTTCTTACTCGTTTTCATGATTCCTGCTTGATGTGATGCAGAATAATCGGTGTGATGTACTTGTTGTCATGATTCCTCATGTTTTGTTTGAGATTCCTTTGTTGTATGTTGATGGGATACTCATATTTTCGTCACATATGTTTTCATTGAGATCCCTTTTATGCCATGTTGGCGGGATGCTCATCATGCATGAGTGTGTCGTATTGATAGGAGTCCTTTTGACTGAGAGTCCCTGTAGCGGAACATCTCTTGGAGCCACTCCTACGTGAGGGCATTTTCCTTGTATGATAACGACACCACTTATGTGCATCATCACTATTGACATCACTTAATGCAATGGCCTACACCATCTTGACACCGGGGCCCGGAGACGTAGTCCCTCCTAGACAAACTCCGTTATCAACGTCTTATGTTTTCATGTGCTGATGATTGTCATGTTCCTCTTCTTTACAGCATGTAGATGTATTCATTGATGTTCTTTTAAAAAATGAAATTTAGCACATCACGAAAGTAAAAGGTCTTGGAAGGGTCCTTTGTCACACCCGGACCTGGATCAGGAGGTTCGGAGGAAGTTAAGGATAAGAGGCATCCCGAGGTATTTCGAGGGAAAATATCCAATGGATAACCCTAAGGTTCTAGCTAGAAAGTATTGGGTATGGGAAGGGGTATTAAAGAAGAAAATGTTAGATTTATCACTATTGATCACGGTTCTAGAGGCTTGCATGAAGTCCTGAAGAATATCTTTTAGGGCCTTGGCTTTGTGAAGGGATACTTGGAAGAACAACATGATGTCATCAAAAAATTGTTGGTGAGTGAGTGGAATATCATTGCCCCACAAACGAATCCCTTTAATAGTTCGCATTTGAATATATTCCTTTATGTAACACCTTAACCCCTTCATTGCCAGGATGAACAAGAAGGGGGAGAGAGGATCTCCTTGGAGAATCTTGTGGGAGGGATTAAAGGATATCAAAGGGGATCCATTAAGGAGAATAGATATGAATAGTGAGGAGATCATAGATTAGATCCAATCAATCCATCTAGAGTTGAATCCAAAAGCTTTCAAAATTCCAAGAATAAAGGGCCAATTGAGACGAGCATAGTCTTTACACAGATCCAGTTTTATCATCATTCCTTTCATTTTCATCTTCTTAAGGGAGTGAATAGCTTCCTGAGTGGTTATGATTCCATCAAGGATTTGATTCCCTTGAAAAAAATCAGTTTTCTTAGGAGAGATCAAGTTTGGAAGCAGGGGTTTAAGTCTCTTGACCATCACAGTAGAAATAATTTTATAGATGACATTACATAGGGAAATATGCCTGAAGCCTTGGGGGTTTTCAAAAAGTGCCATTTTTGGAATTAAATCAATAAAGGATGAGTTGAGGGCTTGATTTACCTTTTGAGATCTCTAAGACTCCTCTATGACTTCGAGAATGTCCTGCCCCATGAAGTTCCAATTCATCTGAAATCATTTTTCCGTGAATCCATTTGGGCCAAGTGCTTTGTTCCTAGCTAGATCCTTGAAAACATCTTCCACTTCCTCTAGAGTAACCTTGCGCATCAAGGCCATGTTTTTTTCTCTACTCACCAAATGTAGATATGCCTGGTGATTCTCTGAATAACCACTTTTCTATCTTGGTATGGCTCCGAGAGAAGGTTCTGAAAATGATTTACCAAGAGGGTTTCCATCTCTTCATGATTGACCAGTCTGTTGCTGGTGGGATCCTTTAGAGAGAAGATCTGGTTGTGTTGGCGATGTTGAATCATGGCATTATGAAAGAACCTAGTATTATTTCCCCCTTCTTGTAGCCACTGGACCAAGGATTTTTGTTTCTAGAGGATTTCCTCTTGTTTCCTCCTTTCGTCAAGTTGCGTGAGAAACCTTCCTTCTTTGAGTTCCAAAGTGTCATATCGACCTTCCATAATCATTCTTTGTTGGATGGATTCCATTTTCTTTTGAGGATTAAGTTTCTCTTTAATAATGTGACCAAACTCCAACTTATTCCATTTTTTGATTTGCTTCTTGAGCTCTTTTAGCTAAAGCTGAAATGTATGCATGTAGTTCCTACCATTGTCTTCATTGTTCTTCCACCAATTTTCTACTTTACTTAGAAAATTTGAGTTGTAGAGCGAAAAAGATTCAAAACAGAATGAACAGTTTCTTGGTGCTAGCTTCAGATCCATTTCCAAATGGATTGGCCGCTGGTCCAATCCCATGCAAGGCAGGATAGCTGCTTCAAAGAAGATATATCTAGATATGAGTCCCTCTGACACAAGAAAATAGTCTAAGTGGCTTGCAACTTGGTTTTGGCCCCCTCTTCTGTTATTCCACATATATATTTCGTTATGAGTGGGAATGTCAACTAATTTTAGATCCATGATAAGATCTCAAAATGTCTCCATCTCTGGATCTTGTCTCCTCTTGCCTCCTTTTTACTCTTCCAACGACGTAATGATATTGAAGTTGCCCCCAAAAATCCACAACTTTTCATGAAAAAGTTGCTTAGGTCATCCGATCATCTAAAGGAAGGTAAATTTCTCTCCTAGAATGTTAGGGCCATAGACAGTAGAGATGATAGCCTAGTCTCTCGTTCCTATATGTTGGAATCTCCCCAATATGATGTGGGGCATACTCATCCATTGATCAAAGATTATCTCTAATGGGTTCCAAAGAATTGCAACCCCACTTACACTACCTCGCGCATCCAAGGCCATCACTTCATACATCAGCGTTGTCTTACTAGTTATTGTTTGTGAGGTTTTATCAATCCTAAAGTAACTAAAGAAAAATCATTAATTATTAAATAGGGTAGGTAATTTTTTTTCAAATATGTCTTCACTATTTTTACGGAGACATGTAATATCTAGGTGAAACAGAAAAGATGTAATTGAACACACTTGCAGAAATTAAAGCACCCTTGTTGATCCAAATTGGATCCTAAAAACTCTCTAAGTTTTCATGACTGTTTCAAATTATGCTAAAAGATTCAAGCCCTAGAAAAGATTGAAGCTATCAAAAGGAATCCTCATAACAATTGCAGTTGTGGCCAGAGTAGAGCAACAAGGACCCTCGGTCGAGTGTGCAGACCGTTGGCCAATGGTAAAGTGCAATGGCACAAAACTGGCAAAACTGGAGGCTAATTCGGGAAATAGAGGTGGATTCTGATACGCGATTAAGTGCTAATCGTGTATGGCAGGGCGTCCCCCTCAGTGAAGGAAAGACCCCAAGCGCCCGGACCCGAAATCGCTATAAAATTCGGAAAAGTAACTGTTTCGGTTCTGTAGCGCGGGATTCCCAAAATCGACAGGATATCGGAAGGCTTTGAGGTGGTAAGCAGTTTTGACTGAGTCCCGCCTGATGCCACACATCGAGCGACATGCGTCCGGCGGATGAGAGAGAAAACCACCCGCATGAAATAGGTAAACACTGTCCGACTTGTCTGCTCAATATGAAGGACGATCATAGGATCTGGGGCCAAGATCAATGACGGAGATGCGTCGTGATGACTGACCAGATTTGACAGGTCAAAAAGAAAGATGACAGGGGATTTGAAGTTTGACATGGATGATGAGTTGGCAAATGATTCATGATTCACGGGCGATCTTGAAGCAAATAGATTTAACGGCCATTCGAATATGATTCAGCGAATCTGACACCCAGTTCATTAGAAAACATGTGGCCACCTCCCTGCGAGGCGTTACCCAGTGATGATGATGCAGACCTGAGGAATTCGAATGGACAGAGGAAAGGAAACTAGAAGGCTGGGAATCAGAAATGAGTAGTCAAAGAACATACTGGCTTTAAAGCCATGAACTGACAGAAGAAGAACACAGAGGCAAACAACGAAGAGACGCAGAAAGCTAATAGTAGAGAACAGAGAGTAGAAGCCAAGCTGACCTGAAGGCAGCATCGAGCCAGAGAACCAGAGAGAGTTAGAGAGTCTGTGTACTCCATTGAAGGCTTGAGAGGTTCAAGCAAACTTGTCAGCGTAGGCCTGTCATACTAATATGACCCTCTGAGGTCGAGTTTCAGTAAGGAGAGTCTGTGCACTCCATTCCTACTGACTTCATTCTATTTAGTGAGTCTTGAATTGAGCTCACTTTTGGAAAAAATCTGCTTGAAAGCATAATAGAGAGGCCACCACTGAAAGGTTGGACTAGGAGATGTAGCCCAGGAGCATTGGGTGAACTCCTTATTAAAATTGTTTATTTACATGTTTGACTGTTATGTTTTCTCTGATTGCCTCAGTGTCTATGTATTCTAGCAATCTTATTGATCCGTTGCATAAGTAACATAGGCACATCCATGCACGTGAGTCTGTAATACCTTTCATTCTTTGTCCAAGATAAATTCCAGATCAAGTGGTATCAGAGCTCTAGGTTACTAAGGTTAGACAAGCTTGTGCTAGATTTTGTTGTTGAATGCTAACTAGATCAAAGCTTAAATTAGAAGAAGGAGAATTGGTTGAAACTAACCCAGAAATTGGAAGAGCCTATTCTAAGAGGAAAATGTCAGAAGAAAATCCCTTGGAATCAGACCCCCAGTTCATGGATAGTTTTATGACCCTGAGATCAATGGTGGAGGAAATGTATAGGGACTTTAAGAAACATAGAGATGAAGATTCATCAAGCCCCAAACAAGACAAAGGAGTAGGAGAATCTCTCCTCCATGACCACTCTAAAGGCAAAGGGAAAGAAGAAAAATTTCTCACGCCTCCTAATAGACCTGAAAATAAAAAGAAGACATCTTTGATTAAATTAGATCTTAAATTTGATTTACTAATATATGATGGAGAGTGGAATGCAGAGAAGCTGGATAATTGGGTCAGACAGATTAATGTTTATTGGAGAGTGCAGAGAATTGACTCAGACAAGAGTAAGATTCAGCTGGCCAGCCTACGCCTTGGAGGCATTGCCTTGGTATGGTGGGAAGGCAGGACACAAGTTGACATGAAGAAACATGGTAAGATTCTTTATGTCTGGAGTGAATTTGTTTCTACAATTGAAAATCAATTCTATCCACTAGCCTACATGCAGCAAGCCATGATGATCTGGCAAACTCTTCGACAACTAAAAGGGCAAAGTGTACAAGGTTACACCCAAGAATTTAGGAAAAGAGCTTTGATTCTAGGAATTTCTTTAGACTCACCTGAGACTCTGTTGAAGTATATAGGTGGTCTACATAGCTACATGAGGCACACTATCCTCATGTTTAATCCCACGAGCATAGATGAGGTATCCGTTCAGGCTACACATCTGGAAGCTAGAGGTACGAATGGGAACCCAGAAGTTGGGGAATCATCCCAACCCAGTACAAACAAAAATAAGGAGAAAAGAAAATAGAAATGGAAAGAGAGGAAGAAAAACACTGTATAGAAAAGCAAGTCTTCATGCACTCACTGTAAGAAGGATGGGCATGATGATGAGCACTACTGGATTCTGCATCCGGATCTGAAACCTAAGAAGTTTGAGGGAAAGAAGAAGAAGACTGCTGCAACTATTCAAAAGGATTTGGGGTCAGACTCAAGAGATGAAGCAACAATCACAGCCACAGGTATAAAAGGTAAAAATTCTGAAGCATCTACTAGTAATTCTACACAATCTACTGATAATGAATAAAATGAGAGAAAAAGACGTGAGATTTTTCATATTCGAGTTATTTCTAATCATCAAAAGATTGATACTTTGTTTGATAGTGGCTCACAAGTAAATTTAATTTCTGAAGCAATTGTAAAGAAGTTGGGATTACTAACCACACCTCACAAGAAACCATATCCATTAGGTTGGCTATGTGATAAAGCAAAGCTACAAGTGACTAGACAATGTAAACTTAAGTTTTCTTTTGGGTCAGCATTTGTAGATGAGGTTGAGTTAGATATAGTTCCTTTGGATATATGTGGAATTGTTTTAGGAAGTCCTTACTTGTATGATAGAAAAGCTATTTTCTATAGAGTTGAGAACAAGTATCTACTCATTAAAGATGGAATCGAATATATTGTAAGAGCTCATAAGCTCAAGAATAATTATACTCTCATAAACTCAGGGTAGATGAAACGAATTGTAAATTCATGCAAACAATTTTTACTGATGGTTGTAAAGGAAAAGAAACCTGATAAAACCAATGTATTTGAGGGCTGTGATGCTAAACAACAAGCTGATTTAGAAAAATTTGTTTTAGAATATGATATATTGTTTCAAGAACCTAAAGGTCTGCCACCCAAAAAGGAAATAGTGCATGATATTAATTTGCAGCAAGATGCTCCATTGCCTAACATCAGAATGTATAGGTTGTTTGCTTTAGAGAATGCAGAAATCAAGAAGCAGGTATAGGAGCTACTCGAGAAGGGGTTCATCAAACCTAGCACATCACCATGTGGGTCTCTAACTGTTTTGGTGAAAACGAAAGATGGCTCGTGGAGAATGTGCATTGATTATTGAGCATTGAATAAGATAACGATAAAAAATCGTTATCCCCTTCCTTGCATAGATGATCTATTAGATCAGTTGAAAGAAGCTGTTTATTTTTCCAAGTTAGACTTGCATAGTGGCTATCATCAGGGCAGAGTTACAGAGCAAGATGCATGACATCCTTATATTTAGCAAGACGTGGGAAGAACATTTAAAGCATGTTAAGCAGACACTAGATGTTTTGGAAAGAGAAAAACTTTATGTTAAACTCTCAAAATGTGAATTTGGCAAAACATCTTTGAATTATTTGGGACATATAGTAGGGGGTGGTGAATTGAAGATAGATCCCTCTAAGGTTGCAATCATTGTAAACTGGCCTAATCCCAAATCTACTACACTGGTTAGAAGCTTCTTAGGAGCAACATAATATTGGAGAAAGTTTATTTCTAACTTTTCCTTAATTACAGCTCCCTTACATGCTTTAACAGGATTGAACAATGTGTTCCAGTGGGGAGGCAAATAGCAGAAAGCCTTTGACACCTTGAAAGAAAAGATTAGTACAGCACCAGTACTAGCACTACCTGATCTTCAAAGACCATTTGAGATTGAAACAGATTCCAGTGACTATGCAATGGGAGCATTGTTGATGCAGCATGGTAAACCCATATGTTATCATTCTGAGACATTTAATTTTGCAATAGTTAACTATCCCACATATGATAAAGAATTGTATGCATTAGTACAGAGTGTGAAAAAGTGGAAACATTACTTAATGGGAAAAGATATAGTTATACATACTGATCATCAACCACTTCAATATCTACACTCCCAAAGTAAGTTGCAGCGATCAAGACATTGTAGATAGATGGATTTTCTACAACAGTTTCATTTAGTCATCAAATATAAAAAGGGCATACATAATAAAGTTGCAGATATGTTATCTAGACCAATTATAAATGCATCTACTATACTTAAACATAATTCAATATTGCATGAGAGCTACATTGAACAATATGCTCAAGATATAGATTTTAAAGGTGTATATGCAACTTTAAGTCAAGGCAAACGAGTAGAATAATTGGATTATCATATTAAGGACCAACTCTTGTATCATTGTGGGAAGCTATGCATTCCACAAACTGAAAGAGTAAAGATAATTCGAGAAGCACACATTTCTCTAATATCAGGTCACTTTGGTGTAAGTAAAATGGTTGCACAGTTGCAAAGATTTTGTTATTGGCCAAAAATGAATGAGACAGTTTCTAGATATGTAAGAGGGTATACCATGTGTGCTAAAAGCAAGCTCAGCAATAGAAAGCTAGGCTTGTACACTCCACTACCAGTTCCTTCTCATCCTTGGGAAAGTGTTTCCATGGACTTTGTTGGAGGACTGCCTAAATCTAGGAAAGGTCATGACTATTTATATGTTGTTGTGGATAGGTTCAGCAAAATGTGTATTTTAATACCTTGTAACAAACAGATTACAGCTGAACAAACTGCAAAGTTGTTCTTTCAGCATGTATGGGTTCATTTTGGATTACCCACTTCCATAATATCTGATCAAGATACCCGATTTGTTGGGAAATTTTGGTCAAGTTTGTGGGAATTGATGGACACCAGGTTGAAGAAGAGCACAACTTTTCACCCGCAAATAGATGGCCAAACAGAAGTGGTCAACAGGACAGTGATCCAGTTGCTCAGAGGCTATTGTAGCAAGCATCCCAAACTTTGGGATGAACATTTATGTTATGTGCAGCATGCTTACAACCGAGCTAAACATTCTTCTACATAGAGATCTCCTTTTGAGACCTGTTTTGGTTTCACACCAAGGTCTCCCTTGGATTTTGTCTTTGGTAAAGACATAGCAGTTGATGGACATAGTGATGTGGAAAAGGAAACCAAGTTCATTGAACAAATCCAAGAGATTCACTAGGCAGTACAGGAATAGCTGGAAAAGAGCCAAGCCAAGTATAAGGCAAGGCATGACAAGCATCGGATGGAGCATAGTTTCCAAGTTGGTGATCAAGTCTGGCTGTATATCAGCAAAGAAAAAATGCAAGGTGAAGGTAAGAAGCTGAAGCCAATAAGGTATGGACCTTTCAAGATACTTGAGAAAATTGGTGAGAATGCTTTTCGCCTTGATCTACCAGCTTAGATTCACATCTACTCAGTTGTTAATGCAAACAGCTTAAGACTATTTGAACCTTCATTAATTGAAGATCCCGAAGAGCAGAGTCAATTGCCTTCTGTTGATGATCTGTTACCTGAATATCTTAATGAGTTGCAGGAAGATACAGTTTTGGACAGGAAGGTAAGAACTACACGCAGAGGGGATGTTGAGTTCCTTAGGATTGGACTCAAAGGTTCAAAACCAAGCAGTGTGAAATGGATAGAAATTGAGCAAGCGAGGAAGCAATAACCTCACTTGATTGATGCTTGAAAGAAAACCAAATTTTGGTGGTACAAAAGCTTTTTCAGTGGGAAGGCCATGATCCAAATTGGATCCTAAAAACTCTCTAAGTTTTCATGACTGTTTCAAATTATGCTAAAAGTTTCAAGTCCTAGAAAAGATCGAAGCCGTCAGGCCAGGGTAACTCCACATTAAACAAGAGAGAAAACTGAGTGATATTATTCATTAGGTAACTCATGTTTATATACAAAAATAAAAACGGATCAGTTCATCTTCTAGATGACTGTCCAGTTCACCCATCCATTTCGGATTAGGTGTCAACATTCCCCCCCTTAATCTGAAGGGATGTTGGTGAGTCCAAGCATCGTTCTGAATCTTTCAAGCTTTTCTCTTCCAAGCGCTTTGGTGAAGATGTCTGCAATTTGCTTGTTTGTGGAACAATGACGGAGATGGATTGTTTTGGCCTCAACATGATGTCGGATCAGATGATATTTAGTATTGATGTGCTTAGTACGATCATGGAACTTTGGGTTCTTGGCCAACTTTATTGCAGATGTGTTATCAATCATGAGTGGAGTTGAATGTTGACACCTAATCCGAAACAGATGGGTGAACTGGACAGTCATCTAGAAGATGAACTGATCCGTTTTTATTTTTGTATATAAACATGAGTTACCTAATGAATAATATCACTCATTTTTCTCTCTTGTTTAATGTGGAGTTACCCTGGCCTGACATGGTATCAGAGCTCAGGTCACAGGTCCCAAAATAGTGTAACTCCTGCTGAGCGCTGCATCATCCTGAGCGATTCCCTGACTGCAATACGTTTCTGATTTTTATTGAATGCCCTGCGCTCTCTGACTACCGGAGACTGCGCATTATTTGAATAAACGTTTGTCTGAGCTGCCCCTCTCTGCGCATGAATCCATGAGTGCATCGGTTATGTTTTTTGAGAACTCCCTTGTGCGTTTCTGGCCTGACAGCTACCTCTGCGTGATTCTTTGCACCTCAATGAATTCCAAATGACTGTCAGCTACCTCTGCGTGATTCTCTGCGAGACCTACTGCATCACTTGGACTTGAATTCGAAGACTTTGAGCGTTTACCTATCCTGTAACCCTTGTATTCCTCTAGGGTTTGCTCCAACACCTGCTATGCATCACGCCATTTCCTAGCAAAAACGCGCATTGCAGAATCCTTGAAGCTTTGTCACGGCTTACTCTAAGAGATTCTGGTGCGATTCCAATATGGATAATATCTCTTTCGTCGTTGTCGCCACGGCTGCTTTCGGAGGAATGCAAGACCCTTGAAGAAATGTGGGAATCGAACCCCGATTTTGGTCTTGTGGTAATATGCGCCTCCTCGAATGGTAAGACTGCAGTGTGCATTCTGTGTCGACTGTGTTCAAATACCAATGGCATTTTGTAAGTCTTTTTAAAGTCCGAGATCCATTAAAAAACTCATATATTGAAGAACGATGGTGAATAGCATATATGGTGAATGCATAACGTTTTTTTGGTATTCAATTGAATGGTGATTCGGTTCTGTGGAGAAGTCTGTGTAGAAAAACAAGTGCGTTTTGCAGTGACCTATGTACGCTATGGGGAGATCCGCATAAGATTGTATGTGGCTCGGTAATTGAAGCGAAATAATCAAAACGTTTTTTTTTACCATGCATTCGTTTGGACACAAAGCTGCGGGGATTGTTGGCTTCGAATTACAGTGATAGATATTTTTTCAAATGTTTTGTGCTTTATTTTATGATCTGTGCGTGACCTGGCTGCAAGTGGCCTTTGAAATTGCGGGAATTGGAATATTAATACAGTGAAGTGAAGTGATATATGTTGAAGAGATATCTTGAGCGCCCTCTTTTTTTTCAAAACATAATATTGTGGCAGTGATATAAAGAAATGGTGATATAAGAAATGCTGATGATATGCTGAAGAAATGTTAGAAGAAAATAAAATGCATAAGGCTATGATATAAGGATTTTTTTTTTTCTTTTCAACAGAAGTTTTTTGGCAGAGATATTTTTTTTTACAGAATGCATTCAATCATTTCTATGGTAGGAATAGTTCTCACTGGCAAGGAGAACTATTCAGAATGGTCTCGAATGGTAAAACACACCCTCATCTACAATGAGCTGTGGAAAGGAGTGTGTCGGAGAAGAAGACAAAGACCCTGTGCAGCCTACATCAGATAAAGAACTTGTCATTTGGGAAAACAAGAACAGCAAAGCCTATGCATTGATCGCAGCATCTGTAAATGAGGAAGTAAGTCGTCATATTTCATCCTATTCCACTGCCTTTGAAGCTTTACAAAAGATGAAAGAACTCTATGATACACATTCTGCACTTGAAGTTGTTCAGATCATGATTAAACTCTTCACTCTTGAACTGAAAAATAATGATCCTCTTGCTCTTGCATCTGAAATAAAGTCTATAATGCATGATATTAAATCCACTAAGGTTGAGCTGGATATATCTCTTATTGCCTTTCTCAAAGCACTCTATCCTACCTACTCTAATTATCTTGAGTCTTTACAAGCAAATGGAAATCTTAAAGATATAACCTTTGACACTCTTGTGAAAAAGTTTGTTGAAAGAGAGAAAGCCTTTGGAAAGAAAACAGTCCCTGAATCTTCTGAAGAGACTATTTGCCTTGCTCATAAAGAAAAGCATCCTACTCAAGATTCTACAAGAGGAAGAGGTGGACGAAGAGGAAGAGGAAGATACTTCAGAGGCAGGGGGGGGCAGACATCCTCAAGCAGAAAAGGCAGATCTGCATTGCATTCGCTGCAAACGAAATGGATCACATGATGCTTCTACATGCAAGCTACCATGGGACAAAGTTGAGCAGAGAAGAAATCAGCAGAAAGGTAAAACTGATGACACAGACAAAGGTAAAGCACCTGAATCCGCTCACTATATTGAGGCACAATGTAACATTGGAGTAAATGAAGATTTGTTTAATGCTTCACTTGCTTCTTCGAAAGATGACTGGTTGCTTGATTCAGGAGCAACTTGTCATATGACTCATAGGAAAGATTTCTTTGAAGATTTCACTGACAATGTTGATGGAGCAGTATACTTTGCAGATCAGTCAAAAATCAAGCCATCAGGGCTTGGCACAATCAGGCTTAAACTGCCTGGTCTTCCAGACTTTCTTCTGGATCATGTTCTATATCTCCCACAGCTCAAGAGAAACTTGCTGTCCCTGGTCCACATCCGCCAGCAAGGTCACTCCATTCACATGTTTGATGGCAAGCTTGAGGTAAGAAAGGCATTGACCACTCACTTGTCATGAGGGGTATAGAAGAAGAAAGACTTCTTAAACTGCAAGGAACCTCTGCTCATGCACAACATTTCTCATATATTTCTCATCATGAAGAAGATGCACTTCCATCAAGTTTATTGTGGCATGCTAGATTTGGACATTTAAACTATGATAGTCTCCGCTTGTTGAAGAAAAATGGTGTTGCTGGTTTGCCTACAATTCCTAGAAAACATAAACAATGTGATGCTTGCATTCTAGGAAAGCATAGCAAACAATCTTTTCATGATTCACATTCAAGAGCACATAGGAAGCTTGAACTTATTCATTCAGATTTATGTGGTCCAATGCCTGTTCCTTCTGCAAATGGAAATAAATATATCATGACATTTATTGATGATTACACCAGAATGTGTTGGGTTTATTTTTTGAAGAACAAATCTAATGCTTTTCAAACATTCAAGAATTTTCATAAATGGATTGAAAATGATGCACAATCTCATATTGGGTCTATTCGCACTGATAATGGAAAAGAATATACATCAAATGAATTTGAACACTATCTTCGCCAACATGGGATTAAACATCAAACAACTGTGCCTTATAATCCTCAACAGAATGGTGTAGCTGAAAGAATGAACAGAACAATTTTGAATATGGTACGATCCATGCTTTTCTTCAAAAATGTAAAGACAATGTTTTGGGCTGATGCTGTTCTATGTGCTGCATATATAAAGAATAGATGTCCATCTAGTGCTATAAGAAACAAGACTCCTTATGAATTGTGGTATGGACATGTTCCTTCGGTAAAACATCTCAGGATATTTGGTTCCACCTGTTATGCTTTAATACCAAAGGTACATAGAAACAAACTTGGTGCTAGAAGTCGTAAGTGTATCTTCCTGGGGTATTCAAACACATCTAAAGCATACCGCCTTTATGATTAAGTAAATAAAAAGTTTGTTTTATCTAGAGATGTCATTTTTCTTGAATCATCCAAATCTGATAGTGTTGTTGAGTGGCAACTTGATCGCTTGGATAGATTCACAAAACCAAAATCATTCCAAGAGTTTGATAATCAGATTCCACATCTTGAAGGGGGGATTACTATACTAGATCAACATGTGGAATCTCCTTCTGAAGAACAATCTCCCCTGCATGACACTCCAACAACGGATGATGCTTTAAGTGATGTAATTGATAGAATTGGGAGACTTAATCTTGATTCAGTCCCAACTCAATCAACAGAACAGCCTGGACCATCTCAGAAAGGTCCCCCAAAGTGGCTGACAAAGACACTTGAAAGTGTTCATCCTGATGAAATTGGAAAAACAAGAACCAGAAATGCAAACCGACAAGATGGAGGTGATGTAGATAACTCTAATTCACCTGTTGATATGGATGTTACTTATGATTGTGAATTGAACTTGTCTACAGATTTTGAACCAACTTCCTTCAAAGAAGCTGCTTCTCATGATGAATGGAAAGAAGCGATGCAGAAGGAGTATGATGCCCTCATAAAGAATCGCACTTGGAAGCTGGTTAATCCTCCATTTGGAACCAAACCAATTGGCTGCAAGTGGGTCTACAATAACAAGTACAAAGCTGATGGCTCACTTGACAAGCACAAAGCTAGGCTTGTGGAAAAAGGTTTTGCACAGAAGGAAGGGGTCGATTATGAGGAAACTTTTTCTCCCACAGCAAAATGGGCCACCATCCGGACACTCTTTGCACTAGCTGCTCAGAACGGTTGGAAAGTCCATCAAATAGATGTAAAAACTGCATTCTTGAATGGAGATCTAAAAGAGAATGTTTTTATGTCCCAGCCTGAAGGATTTGCTGTGAAAGGACATGAACACAAAGTATGCAAACTTGTGAAGTCCTTGTATGGCCTCAAACAAGCACCACGAGCCTGGTATGAAAAACTAACTGAGCATCTTCTGAAACTCAACTTCAATCATTTTGATCTTGATGATGCAACTTTATTTGTCAAGAAAGTTGGCAAAATAGTTGTATATCTTGTGGTATATGTAGATGATCTTTTAATGACAGGGAACAATGAAAGCTATATTGCATCCATAAAGAAAGAATTAGGAAAAAATTTTGAAATGACTGATTTGGGCTATGTTCATTACTATCTTGGCATTGAAGTAACCCAACATCCAAAGTCCATATTTGTTTCTCAAAAGAAATACATTGGAGATTTGTTAAACAGATTTGGCATGACAGAGTACAATCCCCTTTCTACTCCAATGGAACAAAACTTGAAGCTCACATCTATTGAAGGAAAGGAATTTGAGGATGCAACAAAGTATAGACAGCTTGTAGGAAGTCTCATCTACCTCACTACTACCAGACCAGACATTTCATTTGCTGTTGGAATCCTCTCTAGGTTTATGCAAAAGCCTTGTGAGGGACATTGGTCTGCTGCAAAAAGAGTTCTAAGGTACTTGAAGGGAACTCAAGACCTTGGAATCAAGTATACACAGGTGGACGACTTCAACTTGATTGGATACTCTGATTCAGACTTCGATGGAGACAAAGAAACTGGGGTATCTACTTCAGGATATGCTATGAGTCTTGGATCGGGAGTTGTCTCCTGGAGATCACGCAAACAATCAGTACCAGCAGATTCCACAACAGAAGCAGAATATGTGGCAGCAACTGAAGCAACGAAAGAAATTGTGTGGCTCAGGAAAATTCTTGAAGATTTGCAGGTAAAACAAATACAATCAACTCCACTAATGATTGATAACACATCTGCAATAAAGTTGGCCAAGAACCCAAAGTTCCATGATCGTACTAAGCACATCAATACTAAATATCATCTGATCCGACATCATGTTGAGGCCAAAACAATCCATCTCCGTCATTGTTCCACAAACGAGCAAATTGTAGACATCTTCACCAAAGCGCTTGGAAGAGAAAAGCTTGAAAGATTCAGAACGATGCTTGGACTCACCAACATCCCTTCAAATTAAGGGGGGGAATGTTGACACCTAATCCGAAACGGATGGGTGAACTGGACAGTCATCTAGAAGATGAACTGATCCGTTTTTATTTTTGTATATAAACATGAGTTACCTAATGAATAATATCACTCAGTTTTCTCTCTTGTTTAATGTGGAGTTACCCTGGCCTGACAGAAGCTATCAGAAGGAATCCTCATAACAATTGCAGTTGTGGCCAGAGCGGAGCAAGGAGGACCCTCGATTGAGCGCGCAGACCGTTGGCCGATGGTAAAGTGCAATGGCACAAAACTGGCAAAACCGGAGGCTAATTCGGGAAACAAAGGTGGATTCTGATACGTGATTAGCGTTAAGCGCTAATCGCGTATTGCAGGGCATCCCCCTCAGTGAAGGAAAGCCCCGAAGCGCCCGGACCCAAAATCGCTATAAAATTTGGAAAAGTAACTATTTCGGTTCCGTAGCACGGGATTCCCTAAACCGGTGGGATATTGGAAGGCTTCGAGGCAGTAAGCAGTTTTGACTGAGTCTCGCCCGATGCCACACATCGAGTGACACGCGTCCGACGGATGAGAGAGAAAACCGCCTGCATCGAACGGGTAAACACCATACGACTTGTCCACCCGATATGAAGGATGACTGTAGGATCTGGGGGGCCCAGATCAACGGTGAAGATGCGTCCCAATGACTGACCGGATTTGACAGGTCAAAAATTAAGATGACAGGGGATTTGAAGTCTGACGTGGATGATGAGTTGGCAAATGATTCATGATTCGCGGGCGATCTTGAAGCAAACAAATTTAACAGCCATTTGAATATGATTCAAGGAATATGACACCCAGTTCATTAGCAGACAGGTGGCCACGTCCCTGCGAGGCATTACCCAGTGATGATGATGCAGAGCAGAGGAATTCAAACGGACAGAGAAAAGGAAACCGGAAGGCCAAGAAGGGAAACGAGTAGTCAAAGAACAGATTGTCTTTAAAGCCATGAACTGACAGAAGAAGAAAACAGAGGCAGACAATGAAGAGACGCAGAAAGCTAATAGCAGAGAACAGAGAGTAGAAGCTGAGCTGACCTGAAGGCAGCATCAAGCCAGACAGAGCCAGAGAGAGTCAAAGAGTTTGTGTACTCGATTGAAGGCTTAAGAGGTTCAAGCAAACTCCTCGGCATAGGCCTGTCATACTACTATGAACCTCTGAGGTCGAGTTTCAGTAAGGAGAGTCTGTTCACTCCATTCCTACTGACTTCATTCTGTTTAGTGAGTCTCGAATTGAGCTCACTATTGTAAAAACTGTTGAAAAATGTGCAACAAGAAATGCTAAATTCAAAATGTGCTAAAAATAGAAGTTCTAAAAATAACACTTCTAAAAATAGCAGTTTGGCCAAGTGAGCATTTTGGCCACCTTGGGTGAGAGGTGAAACTGCTAAAAATAGAAGTTTCTAAAAATAGCATTTTTTGGTCCCTTCCTATTTTTAGCAGTCCCTAGTCTAACTATAGGAAGTAAAAACGAATTTGGTCTTAACAGTGGTTTAAAATATTAATTAATTAATCTCCATGAGTTAATTAGTTATGGAAAATTAAACTAGAAGTCTTTGTGAGATCATGCAATTATTTTCTCTCTTGATTTAGGAATTTATCCCTTGATTAAAGGAGATAAGGTTCAGTTCTATAATGAGAGGATCAGTTGACTTAGTTTTACTTAGTCAAGTCCAATTAGATTAATTTAACAAGTTTTTAAATTAATGAAATATAGTTTGTTAATGCTTGCATGCATGTGACAATTATTATTTTAGATAACTGAGCATTCCCTCATGGATAACTGATGCATGTCAGTTCAGACAGAGACCCAGTTAAGATCAGATAAGGGACATTGTACTATCAGATGCTTGGATATTTCTAGTAAGTATTCCTTGTATGGAGAAGGATCTATTTCCAAGAGAAATATGTAAATAGGAGCTTGGAGGACTTGTGTAGCCTATATATTGAGGCCTAGGTAATCCATGAGCTATATCTTCATATCTTCATAGTTCATTGAGAACTGAATAGCTTGAGAGCTAATTCTTTTTGTATTGTGAAGAGGATTTCCACTTGATTGATAATACATGGTTGGGGTTTTATGTTGGTTCTTTCCCCTAGATATATCCTGTGTTATGTATGATTGATTCCTTCTTATCAGTTATATGTGTTCTTATTGGTGTTGCTCATGGTTGATTAAGCTTCCACTAAATTGTTTGTAGAAGTAGATCAAGTGTTTTGCTTTAGTACATTGCATTACCAAGTTGATCTACAGGTGGGAAATTTCTACATGGTATCAGAGCTAGTTGATTTGTAGAAAATTTTCTACGTGGTATCAAAGCTAGCTGATTTGTAGAAAAATTCTACAAAATTTCTACATGGTATCGGAGCACAGGTGATCAAGCAAGAACAATATACTAGCAGGAGAAATTCAAAGTTTATTATTCGGGATATAGATCTCAAGTTCTTATCACATCTATTTCATCGATGGCGTTCTATGGTTTGAGGCTTGAGTATGCCCTTGATGGTAGCTCAATCTATATAGCTTGGAAGGATCGCATGGAGGCAGTTTTGGAAGATAATGGCCTTAAGGATTTCACTGATCAAGAAATTCCTAAGTCTGCTGACAAGACTGAGCAGGTGGAATGGAGGAAGTGTGTGGCTAGAGCTAGGAGAATTCTCTTGGAGGGAGTGCAAGATCACATTGTCTCGAGCCTCCATGGGAAGGAGACTCCGCATGCAATGTGTAAAACATTGAAAGATTTATATCAGAATAGCAGTGATCAAAGGAAGTTGGCACTGAAGGACAAAATTCGAAAGATCAAGTGTGAAAGGGATTAGACGATCTCTATGTATCTGACCAAGCTCATCACATGCAGGGATGAGCTTGCAAGTGTAGGGGTCGTGACATCAGATGAGGATATGGTGAGTCTAGCACTCCTTGGCCTTCCTAAGAGTTGGCATAGCTACCAGGACTCGGTGAATGGAAGGGAGAAACTACCAGATTGGGAACGGATATGGTCAGATTTGATGCAGGAGGAGATCAGATGGAGCACCGGAGATAGTTCTTCATCCATGCATGATGAGGAGAACTGTGCCTTAGCGAGTAAGGTGAAGAAGGGGAAGGAGAAGGTTTCTCTTTCCGAATCCAGTTCTTCCAATGATGGGAAGAAGGTTGACAAATTGAAAGTGTGATGTTTTCGTTGTCATGAGGTGGGCCATTATGCTGCAAATTGTCCATGAAGGAAATCCAAGAAGGAATCCGGGGAAGGATCTGAAGGTGAGGCACTTGCTTCACAGTTTGAGTTGGATTTCACACTCTTCGCATGCATGGTTTCATCCATGGTGGGAAGTGGTTGGTTTCTTGACAGTGGAGCTTCTTTCCACATGACCGGTGACAAGAGTTTGTTTAGTACTTTGGAGGAGAAAGATTTCCAAATACTCATAGCGATGGGTAATGATGAGAAGTATAGTGTCTCATGTGTAGGCATGGTTATTTTTTAGAGGGAGCATGGAGCTCGCCTTACATTGACCGATGTCAAGTATGTACTAGGACTGAAGAGAAACTTGGTGTCGATCGTGATGCTGGAAGATAGAGGCTATGATGTAGTCTTCAGTAAGGGAAAGGTTTTCCTTAGACTCATCATCACTAGACAGGTGAAGCAGATTGGTTCACGGGTCAAGAACCTGTATGCTCTTGAGGTTCAAGATGCATGCAAAGCTTTGAGAAGCAAGGCAACTAATGGAGACTTGGTGGTTGAGAGGGAGGGTATGTTACCTCTCAACATGTAGAGCTAGAAGAAGTCTCAGACAATTGTGGAGGAGCCACGATTGGTGGAGCAGCTTCAGGAGGTTGTGGAGCAGCCACAATAGGGGAAGCTGAGTAGAGATCGAGTAGAGACATCTACTCATGCAGAGACCTCCAGTAGGGGGAACTTTCGAGCCAGGTGGGCAGAGGGATCACATGCAGCCATACCTCCAGGTAGGAGGTGGGGCGATGTGGAGTGATCATCCCAAGAGGGCCGAAATGAGGGGCAGGATCCTTGAGGTACCCAACCTCTTTAATGAGACCTTGCTACCGGAGCCCCAATGTGGAGTAGTAGGAACTGATTGATTGGGTAGAGACAGATACGGATGGAGCGGCAGAGAGAGTGGCAGTGTAGGGAATCCCAGGACAACGCATAGCTAGCAGGCTGCAGCAATGCGAGAGGCACAAGTGTTTTGCACAGTGCTAGGTGGCATAGAGAGGTGTGCAATGGTGCGAGATGCATGGAGATGTTGCAGTAGCGTAGATGTCAGAGAGGGAGCACTTGTCAACATCAGGTAGAGCTTCAGCATCAAAGTATGTTCCTAGCCCAACAGAGTGGTTAGTTGGGAGTTTTTTTGTTCCAAGTGTTGTTGGAGCAAGTGGACCGGGTAGATGTGTTGCACGCAGAACATTCCAGAGTTACAGGATCGGGTTTGAGAGGAAGCCTTTCTTGTTGAGAGGGAGTGTTGAAAAATGTGCAACAAGAAATGTTAAATTTAGAATGTTCTAAAAATAGAAGTTCTAAAAATAGCACTTCTAAAAATAGCAGTTTGGCCAAGTGAGCATTTTGGCCACCTTGGGTGAGAGGTGAAATTGCTAAAAATAGAAGTTTCTAAAAATAGCATTTCTGGGTCCCTTCCTATTTTTAGCAGTCCCTAGTCTAACTATAGGAAGTAAAAACGAATTTGGTCTTAACAGTAGTTTAAAATATTAATTAATTAATCTCCATGAGTTAATTAGTTATGGAAAATTAAATTAGAAGTCTTTGTGAGATCATGCAATTATTTTCTCTCTTGATTTAGGAATTTATCCCTTGATTAAAGGAGATAAGGTTTAGTTCTATAATGAGAGGATCAATTGACTTAGTTTTACTTAGTCAAGTCCAGTTAGATTAATTTAACAAGTTGTTAAATTAATGAAATATAGTTTGTTAATGCTTACATGCATGTGACAACTATTATTTCAGATAACTGAGCATTCCCTCATGGATAACTAATGCATGTCAATTCACACAGAGACCTAGTTGAGATCAGATAAGGGACAGTGTACTATCAGATGCTTGGATATTTCTAGTAAGTATTCCTTGTATGGAGAAGGATCTATTTCCAAGAGAAATACGTAAATAGGAGCTTGGAGGACTTGTGTAGCCTATATATTGAGGCCTAGGTAATCCATGAGCTATATCTTCATATCTTCATAGTTCATTGAGAGCTGAATATCTTGAGAGCTAATTCTTTTTGTATTGTGAAGAGGATTTCCACTTGATTGATAATACATGGTTGGGGTTTTATGCTGGTGCTTTCCCCTGGATATGTCCTGTGTTATGTGTGATTGATTCCTTCTAATCAGTTATATGTGTTCTTATTGATGTTGCTCATGGTTGATTAAGCTTCCGCTAAATTGTTTGTAGGAGTAGATCAAGTGTTTTGCTTTAGTACATTGCATTACCAGGTTGATCTATAGGTGGGAAATTTCTACATGGTATCAGAGCTAGTTGATTTGTAGAAAATGTTCTACATGGTATCAAAGCTAGCTGATTTGTAGAAAAATTCTACAAAAACTCTACTTGAAAACATAATAGAGAGGCCACCACTGAAAGGTTGGACTAGGAGACGTAGCCCAGGAGCATCGGGTGAACTCCTTATTAAACTTGTTTGTTTACATGTTTGACTATTATGTTTTCTCTGATTGCCTCAGTGTCTATGTATTCTAGCAATCTTATCGATCTATTGCATAAGTAACATAGGCACATCCATGCACATGAGTCTATAATACCTTTCATTCTTTGTCCTGGATAAATTCCAGATCACTTGCAGAATGGAAATACATGCTTGCAAGAATTAAAAGGAACACCGCAGGAATGAAACACGCTCGGCAAGGAAAGAATCCAAACTTCATAAGAACTTCAGAATAAAGATAGGTGTGCCATACACTATCAGCTAAAGATGTAACAACAACTGAATAACATAGATTGATTAACTTGTCTAACAACACAAAATAAATCTGAAAGTAGAAGTGTATCTATCCCACAATGAAATGTGTGCAACAGTGATAGGAAATCCACACTAACATATTAAAAAAAAAAAAATCCTATCTACACTGCGATCCCTACTAAGGAGGAGGGCCCTTCCTCCCTAGTAAGGTGCAGGAGTAAAATGAAAACTACTTAAGAATTCAACACAAAATTTCTAGTAACATCACCAAATATATGCTTGTATTAAAATAGTTGAAAAGTACAAGATCCGAATGTCAGTATTATCTCTGTTGTCCATCGTTGTTCCCTTCCCATGAGACTAAGCTCTTTTATAAAGTATATACAAAGCCCCAAAATTAGGGAAATATATCAGTCATGAGAATCTCGTGATTCTCATGTTGATTAAGCTAACAAAAATAATAAAAAATATAGAAATTGTTACAAATTTATTTTAATAAATATTTGTTATGGTTACACCACTCTTGTTTAGATGCAATTGTAATAGCTCATATCTTCTTAACTATCCGCATGGAATTAATTCATGCGGCCCTTGACAATTGTATTTGAAAATTGCGGCTATAGTCTTGACAATTCGCAGTGTAATAACAAGTTCGTGGTGTAACAATAGGAAATGTCAAACCTAGGGTGTAACAACATGTAACAAAAACTAACACTGTGTAATGACAAGTAACATCAACAACTATTCATCCATGGCTATCAATAGTTATGGAAACACCTGAAAGAAAAACATTCAAAATAACTCTTCCAAAGATACCCTGGTTAGTCATCCTAAAGAAAGCATTGTTTCATTCAATACTTAGCAGAAAATAGCATAATAATACATCAAAGAAAAAAATTGCTTCTTAATCAGAGGGAGTGACATTATTATGGGGAAACTGTAGGTTCAATGAGGGAAAATAGCCAAAAATGGGGAAAAGGATGCCTGAAATATCCTCAAATGTTGCATCCAACATCTTGCCCCAACTGAAGCCACTGCATGTCCTCATGCAAATTCTTCAAAATGTTCAAGGTCCTCATCTATTATGACACTGACATGTTGCTCATGTAGTTCTATAAAACCATAGGCACCAATAGTGTCTTCACCTTCTTCTCTATACCCTTGGGTAGACATGAGCCGATGTGTCCATGAACGCTCATCATACTTGCTCAGGTGGAAGTAAGGCTGGTATTTTAAACTAGGAGCCAAATCAGAGGAATCTTGAATTTGAGCCCTATCGAGAAAGCTCCCATCATTTTTGCAATTCGTGCATATTCATTGACTAATTGGGGCACCCAAAGGGATCCCCTGCTTTTAGTGCTTCACTGTAAGTTTCCCATTGTTTTAGACTTCCAACTAATGATTCACTTTTCAATTGTTCATAAATATTAAGGAAAAACCAAACAATCCTTCTCCTATAGAGTGACAATTGTTTTTCCTTGTCAAGTTTATTGAGAAACTTTCTGAATTCATGGCTCATAGCAGTGGCCATACGAGGTTCAGGTATTATCTTCAAGGTTCCCTTTTCTTCATTCATAGCAGATGATTTTATGGTGAGGTTCCAATCGATTTTATTTCTCATGAAAGATATAAAAGCCCATAGCTGCAAATCTCCAACGTAGGGGGAAAGGCTTGCAGCCATCAACAAATTATAATGTTCAACAAATATATCATGCGGGAAGAGTCCGCATAACAAACTCTGCTCATCGAAATCGCATGAAAGAAATACATCCAAAAAAGTTTAGTGGTAATGCTCATGTAAGGTCTGTTCTCATGGATGGCTCTCAACTGGAAAAGATAAATTTTCTCCCACAAGAATATCGGGTAGGACGGAGATGGCGTCTTGTAACCTAAAAGGTTTAGGGCTAATTCAGACATTTTACCTATCTCTTCAGTCAACTTCTTGACCTCTTGTTGTAGTTGTTGTCTCTATTCTTCCTTTTCCATCTCAAATTTCCTCCTTTCCCACTTTATCATCTCTTCCGTCAGCAATTCTTTGGCCCACTGATTCTTAAGGGTATGCATAACCTTCTGATGTTCTTCCAAAGAAATCACTCCCTTTTTAAGGGAAAGTGACATTTTCTTCCAATTCTCCAATTCCGATATCAACAGAAGTTTTGCTAAATTCCACCCTGCTTCAAGGTCCTGTTTTGTTTCTTGTGCAACAATAGTAGAGGGTGTAACACCATCTCGTGTTTTTAGTTGCTCTGCCTCAGTTGTTGGTTCTTGTGTATCAAAAACTTCATTGACAAGTTCTTTTGGAACAACTCTCAGTTTTTCTTCCTTAAAAACCTATGTCTCAACTGTTGGTTCTTATGTATCAGCAACATCGTTGACAGGTTCTTGTGTATCAGTTTCTAGGTTAAAATCTATGGGGTGCTCCGTTTCAACTGCTGGTTCTTATGTGTCAAAAACATCATCAACGAGTTCTCGTATGTCAACCTCCCATGGTTCTGTTTGGGTTTCTTTTGAGATGGTGTCTACAATGAAACCGTTGTATCTTCTTGTTGCCAAATCCTCATCACATGCTATACAGAAAGGCCATTATGTGGTTTTTGATCCCATCTTATCAAAAACCTCCGCCAATGTATCAAGACCTGGAACCTTTGTTTCATTTTTCTACCTCCTAATTGTCACTTTAATTCCTTATTTTCTGCTTCTAGCTTCTTAATTTTAAGCAACAAAGTTTGGGTTTCGTTCTTACCTGATGAAGAAGTGTCTTCCTACTTGGTCTATTTCTTCTTTAGCTTCTTTGTCTCTTCTTGCTTCCCCTTTTGTTCTTTTTGCTTGCCTGGTTTCTTGTTGGACAATGGCGAGGGTTCTAATTGAGTACCAAACTTAACCCTTTTCTTCGGTGTTTTTCCACCCATAAGTTTCCCAAGTGACCTCTTCTTAACTCTAATTCTCGAAGACTGTCCTTGCTTCTTAGCTGTATCAGCTTCCTCGGGAGAATCTGTAGTGATCCAGGTGGCTCCAGAGACACACACAGGACAAAGAGGGCTTATGGAAGCTCAAAAATCAAATTAATTAGAATGCTTTCAAACTAGGACTAGAGCGTAGATCTTGTCGTCCTGATCACAGTGGTGCGAATGGTTCGTCAATCCGAGCTCATATGAGGGAGAACGAGCCAGTCCAAGTTTTGGTCAAAGTTGGATTATGGGCCAGGTTTAAGTGTCCTACAATTTGACCGACCCCAGGGCATGAAACCTAGCTCCCAGAAGTGGGAAAATTCGTTGGATTGTTAATCTGTCTTATATCCCTTATATTAGACAAAATTGAAAAAATGTTGGTTATTAATAAAAATAAAAATAAAAATTTAAAAAAAAAACAATATTTAGGTGGTAGGCCATGACCCCTGCCACCCCATCGGACCCAAGAGAAATGTTAAATTAAAATTTGAATCGACGAGCCATGACCCCCGTTGACCCTCCAACCACCCACCAAACATAACCATATAACAAAACATATTAAATATGGCGGGGCAAGCCACCTCCGGTGGACCCGGCCCACGCCCCACCCACATTGCCATGTATGAACCGACAATGGCGGGGCTTGAACCCGCCTGGCCAGTGTGGCCGACCCGCCTCCTGGGCACCCTCACACCCAACCAAACCTCACAACCAACGACCGTTTAGTACAACCCAAAACATTAATAAAACAAAAATCATGCCCATATTTAATAAACTCTGAATTATGTAAGGCATACAATGGGTAACGGGTCCAATGGTTAATGCAAACCATGCCCTAAAAATTCATACGCACGAGGATTCTGCAGGGAGGTGGGATTTGATCCCCTGACCTCCCCTTAACAAATTAGCTATTTTACCAATACGCCAGTGGGCCTTCTGTTGTAAAGTTCACTAGCAAAAGAATACTTAAACCCATTTTTTAATCAATGCGAGGGGGAGGTGGATTTGAGAATAGGGGAATGAAACCTCGTTATGCAAAGCAGAATGGAGACCAATGGTGCACATGGAAATCGAGATGCTGATTTTTAACTAATTTTTGCGGGTTGAACCATGATTGAGCCAAATTCTCAGGAGGGTGAAATTTTTCTAGTGTCCAAACTGGACAATTTTTATGTCTATCCTACACCTCTTAGCGACACGAACCTGATGGCGTAGTCTAAATTGTGATCTAAGCAGGAGACCTTCAGATGACCCAGAGGAGGGAATCTTCAAGGAATCTAGGGGGAATCTAAAATATTCCTTAAGCCCCAGATTTTTATTTTCTCAGAATTCAGAAATTTGATAGTCAATTTGACACTATTCGATGCCACGAATCTAATGGTGCAATCATATTTTCCATTTGATCATTTCATTTCTTAGCCACTTTTCAAAGTAAAGCGCAGGTGTTAGCATTCATGTGTGAGCAACCATTTCCCTGAGATTCGACGCCGCGAGATTGATGGTACACCCAACTTCAGTGGTTTGACATCCTTTTATTCAGATGACCCCAAGATGTGAGGTATATGCAATATGTTCATGTACTTCTTTTTGCTATGAGATGCATTGTGCTACATAGATCCCTGTTTGCTATTTGATGTGGGATCTTGTTTTCTTACTTGTTTCATGATTCTTGCTTGATGTGATGCGAAATCATTTGTGGGATGTACTTGTTGTCATGATTCGTCATGTTTTATTTGAGATCCCTTTGTCGTCATGTTGATGGGTTACTCATGTTGTCACCATGTATGTATGAATTGAGATCCCTTTGATGCCATGTTGGAAAGATGCTCATTATTATCATATGTGTAATTATCTCATACTGATAGGAGTCCTTTTTGACTGAGGGTTCCTATAGTGGAACATCTTGTGGAGCCACTCCTGCGTGAGGGCATTTCCTTGTATGATAGCAACGTCACCACCTATGTACATCATCACTCTTTCCAACACTTATTGCAGTGGCCTACACCATCTTGACACCGGGGCCCAGACATGTAGGCCCTCCTGGATGAACTTCGTTATCAACGTCTTGAGTCTTATGTTGCTGATGATTTCCATGTTCCTTCTTCTTTATAACATGCATATATGTTCAATTATGCTATTTTTAATGCAATTCTAATCACATCACGAAACTAAAAGATCTTGGTTAAATCCAGGAGTTGAGCCAACTCGGATCAAGTTTGGTATCAGAGTGGTGTTTGCGTGGATGTGAATTACAAGAGTGAACAATGGAACGTGCAGCGACAGAGGATGAAAAAGTGATGTATGAGACCATGCTCAAAATTTCCAAAAGGGTGGAAATAATGTATGAAGCTCTACAGAAAGAGACAGAGGAAAAGGAGCGATTGCAGCTTCAGTTGCAAGCCATGGAATAGGCCCTAGAAGAACTGAAACACAACAACCAAAGTCTTCAAACAGATAACGCTGAATTGAAGATGCTTCTAAATGAAGAGAAAGAGGAAAAACAAAGTTTTCTACAACAGCTACAAGCAAAGGACGAGGCCTTGGAAAAAATGCAGCGTGACCCATGTGAGGTAAAATGTAATTCTCCGAATTCATGTATGTGTCATGATGATGATTTCACTATTTTTGAAAATCTTACCATAGGAATTGGCTCCAAACTGTTGAGGAAAATTGGGTATGAAGGAAAAGGCTTGGGTGTTAATGGCCAAGGCATTGTCAACCCCATCAAAGTAGAAGAGTTACCCCGTCAGGCAGGACTTGGGTATGTTAGGAAAGAAGTTGGGGAATCCGCCGAGACAGCTAGTGAACCACCAACAATAGATGATGAGAATCCCTCATCAGTTCATTCCAAATCAACAGAGGAGGTAAAAGATGTTGATTTCCTTTCAGTTTCATCTTCACATAGTATGATTTATGTTGGAGATGTGGAGATACCAATTACAGGGAAAAACATGAGGCTCCTTACCAGGATGAGATACAAGGAAGTAGAAGAACTTGGTGTTGATAACCAAGGCATAACTCAACCATTGGGGGTTGTGCAGAGACCTCAATTTGCAGGCTTGAGATACACCGAGGGATAATGCTCAAAGGTGTCAGATTCTTTGGAGACATCGTTGAAATCATTGAGGAAAGAGAATGATGGGAACACATCCCCATCATCCCATGGCAATGTCCATTGCAGGGAAAGAGCCAAGGCTAGCTCTTATCATCGTAATGACACCAGTGACAACAAGGAAAGGTATAACTAATCTCGATATTCAAATGTTCATGTCAATTATAATCATGTTGTTAATGATGGACATAAATCATGGAATTGAAATAAATGTACCTTTTTCAGATTACATAACCATACATTTTCTAAGTGTTGGAAAATAATAGCAACACACAAAAGGAGGAGGCATGAAAGACCCTCTCAAAAATAGGTAAAGAAACATGTTAAGCAGATCTGGAGGAAGAAAATGTATTGCAGTCATTGCAACAGAGGTGGCCATCAAAGGGCCACATGTTGAAGGCTCCATCCAGAGCAGTGCCTTAAAGACAAAGTGTCGGTGCATGAACTAGATGAAACGATTGTTCGACCAACGAATGTGCCACAAGGAGGCAACCCATTCACCTTGATAAGTGAAAAATGGTTTCAAGATATGTTAGCTTGTCATGGTAGTGCTTTTGTAAATCATTTGTTGCATTTTAAAATGTAAAAGTGATGATGTGTTTTCCATCACTTATTAAGCAACAATGATGTTTGGTCTTGTTTTGTGTTGCATGATAAACTATGAAAGTGATGTCGTGTTTCCATCACTTGTCAAAGAAAAAATAGTGTTTGGCCTTATCTTTGTAAATCATGTGTTGTAGTGATGATGTGTTTTCCATCACTTATTGAAGCAACAATGATATGTTGGCCTTGTCTTCGTAGCTGGGGTATTGTGTCCATCTTGATGTAAAAATCACCACCGAGTATGTGTTATAAACTCGTGGCAAGTGTGGGATGCTTGGGTCATTAGTTGGTCATGTAAATTCAACATGTAATTAGCAAAACAATGTATTACAAGTTGCAGAGGTTGCCGGTGTCGGCTCATGGCTTGAGTCTCTGAAGAACAAAGGTGCAGGAGATGGAAGCGAGACCTTTTCAAGGACAACTGTGATGCAAACAAGGTATAGACAAGTTGCCGATTATTTTTCATGATTTTGGAGGACCAATAGCTCCTCAGTCAGGAGGATTGAACCAGGTGGTTCTAGAGACACACAAAGGACAAAGAGGGCATATGGAAGCTCAAAAATCAAAGTGATTAGAATGCTTTCGAACTAGGACCAGAGCGTAGATCTTGTTGTCCTGATTGCAGTGGTGTGAACGGTTCGTCAATCTGAGCTCATATGAGGGAGAACGAGCCAGTCAAAGTTGGACTATGGGCCAGGTTTAAGTGTCCTACAATTTGACCGACCTCAGGGCATGAAACCTAGCTCCCGGAAGTGGGAAAATTTGTTGGATCGTTAATTTGTCTAATATCCCTTATATTAGAAAAAATTGAAAAAATGTTGGTTTTAATAATATATATATATCTATATATATATATATATATATATCTATATATATATATATATATATCTATATATATATATATATATATCTATATATATATATATATATTTAGGTGGCAGGCCATGACCCCCGCCAACCCTCCAACCACCCACCAAACATAACCATATAACAAAACATATTAAATATGGCGAGGCGGGCCACCTCCAATGGATTCGGCCCACGCCCCACCCACATTGCCATGTATGAACCGAGGGTGGCGGGGCTTGAACTCGCCTGACCGGTGTGGTCGGCTCGCCTCCTGGGTAAGCTCACACCCAACCAAACCTCACAACCAACGACCATTTAATACAACCCAAAACATTAATCAAACAAAAATCGCGCCCATATTTAATAAACTCCGAATTATGTAAGGCATACAATGGGTAACAGGTCTGACGGTTAACACAAACCGCACCCCAAAAAGTCATACGCACGAGGATTTTGCAAGGAGGCGGTATTTGATCCCCTGACCTCCCCTTAAAAAATCAACTATTTTACCAATACGCTAGTGGGACTTCCGTTGTAAAGTCCACCAGCAAAATAATACTTAAACCCATTTTTTTTATCAATGCAATGGGGAGGCGAATTTGAGAATGGGGGAACAGAACCCCATTATGCAGAGCGGAATGGAGACCAAGGGTGCGCACAGAAATCAAGAAGCTGATTTTTAATTAATTTTTGCAGGTGGAACCATGATCCTGAAAAAGGGCAGGCAGAACCATGATTGAGCCAAATTCTTAGGAGGGCGAAATTTTGCCAGTGTCCAAACTGGACAAATTTTATGTCTATCCTACACCTCGCAGTGACACGAAGTTGATGGCATAGTTAGAATTGTGATCTGAGAAGCAGATCTTTAGATGACCTAGAGGAGGGAATCTTTGAGGAATCTAGGGGGAATCTAAAAGATTCATTAAGCCCCAGATTTTCATTTTCTCAGAATTCAGAAATTTGACAGTCGAGTTTACACTATTCAATGCCATGAATCTAACGGTGCAATCAGATTTTCCATTTGATCTTTTGATTTTTCAGCCACTTTTCAAAGTAAAGTGTAGGTGTGAGCATTCATGTGTGAGTAGCCATTTCCATGAGATTCGATGCCTTGAGATTGATAGTACTACCAGCTTCAACAGTTTTGACATCCTTTTCTTCAGATGGCCCCAGGATGTGAGGTATATGCAGTGTGTTCATGTACTTCTTTTTGCTATGAGATGCATTGTGTTGCATAGATCCTTGTTTGATGTTTGATGTGGGATCTTGTTTTCTTACTTGTTTCATGATTCCTACTTGATGTGATGCGAAATCATTTGTGGGATGTACTTGTTGCCATGATTCATCATGTTTTATTTGAGATCCATTTGTTGTCATGTTGATGGGATACTCATGTTTTCTCCATGTATGTCTGAATTGAGATCCCTTTGATGCCATGTTGGTGGGATGCTCATTATTTTCATATGTGTAATCATGTCATACTGATAGGAGTCCTTTTCGGCTGAGAGTTTCTATAGCGGATCATCTCTTGGAGCCACTCCTACATGAGGGAATTTCCTTGTATGATAGTGATGTCACCACCAATGTACATCATCACTCTTTCTAGCACTTAATGTAGCAGCCTACACCATCTTGACATCGGGGCCTGTAGGCATAGTCCCTCCTGGACGAACTCCATTATCAACGTCTTGAGTCTTATGTTGCTAATGATTGCCATGTTCCTTCTTCTTTACCACATGCATATATGTTCAATTATGATATTTTTAATGCAATTCTAATCACATCATGAAAGTAAAAGATCTTGGTTAAATTCGAGAGTTGAGCCAACTCGGATCATGTAGGAGTTTCACCTTCTCTTTGTGGTGGGGTTTATTTTCCTTCACTGATAAAATCTTCCCAATTTATTCCTTTCTTCTCCAGAGCTTCCATTACAATTAGTTTTAGGAGGCCATGATTGGTAATGAAGTTGTCTAGTTGTGAGGCTACCTTTATTGAGGCAGCCATGTGTTTCAAATTTTCCAACAGAAAATGGGGAAGATTAATGAGTTTCCCATGTCAAATATGGCTCAGCAACAAAAAATGATAGTTTAAAACTATTGTCGAGTGCCCCTCACATGTAATGCGCTTGAAAATGAACATGGCAACATTGTACCACAACTGAGGAAGGGAAAGGCAGTCAATTCCTCTTCCTTTCTTGACCAAATGTTCTTCTCCCTACAAGAATTCAGCTTTCAGGGATGGGTCATTAATTTTTCGGTTGAACCACCTCTTCCCTTCAGGTCAAAGTGTTGTTACTCTGACAATCTCTTCCTCCGTAATCTGCAGTCATAGGGTTGTGACCTCTGTTTGATTCCTATTTAGATTTCGAGCAAATTCCAAAGCAACACTATCATCCAACCCTTTGAGTTGCTCAAAAAACTCAATCCACCCTGCTTCTCTGAAAATTTGATATGCTTCATGGCATTTTTCTAAAGCCTCGATGGAATCCGACTCATACCTTACTGCTACTCCTCCCATCCTTCGTTGTTACATACCCTTCACTAATTGATGCAATAGTCACTATGAAATTTCACCTACTTTCCATCATAATTATGGAAAAAATTATGCAATGAGGGTGTAGAGCTATGTCGGGGCAGATATCAGGGTGATAGGAAAGGATATCAAGTCAGAAAATTGTGAGATATGGGTTATCATTTCATCATTAGTTCAAAGGTGTGAAAATCTAACTTAGATACGGTACAAATAATGAGATGATCAATCATGAAAGGTGGTAATACTTAACAGGGATTGTCACTTCAAATCAGGTTATGTCATGAATAAAAAAATGATTCGTCCCCCCCCCCCCCCCCCCCCCCCCCAAACTTAAATGCAAAGGCCATCCTCGGCCATCAAAATGAAATGACGTATTAACTGCCATAATTTCTAAATAAAGAAAAAACAATATTCTTTTTTTTGAATGACTTACCGGAGGGTGATTTGATTGATACTGATAGCGGAGTGTTAGTGATGGTGATTATTGAAGCGGATAGCTACAACTAGTTCCATGCTATAGTCGTCTCCATCGGATCGATTGCTACAAATGTAACAACAAAACAATTTCTCCATGATGGTTGAATAAATTTGCAGCAGTACTTTATTACAACAATGTATTCCTTTGAGGGCATTACAATTTGTGCCTACAAAAGAATTCTCAGAATAATACAATGAAATGAATAAAAATGGGATTGTAACAGCATGGCATCTATGACATATGTGTAACAACATACTACTACATAATTTATTAATAGGAAAATTTGTATCAGCTGCCACAAAGTGGTTTTCAGCTAGTACAACTATTTACCCGCTCCCCACAAGAGGTTTTCACAAGCAAATTTATTTATTTATTATATATTTTTTTCTTTTTATTATTATTTGTTTTTGGTACTACCAACAAAATTTGGTTTTCAGTTGCTACACTTATTGGAATTTAATAATTTGACAACACATGAGAATTTTTGCCTTCCCTGATAACTTGAATATCAGATCCTAAGACAATGTTGATAAATGAACCCTTTGAGGTTAGTTTATGATATAACCGAAGATGATGTCCATTAGCAACCAATGGCACTTAGGCATTGTCTATGGTAATTAATATCAAGGTCCCATTTTCAAAGACTATATCTACCTCATAAGGATGTATAAATCTGGTGCAGAGCTTCCCCTTGAATTCTTTGAATCGTGAATCATACAGTAGAGCCCAATCTCCTTTCTGAAACACCTTTCTTATAAAATTGTCATGCCACTTAGCGCTCTACCACTGGATGATGTCTATTTGTTGGATCGCAGTCAATCTCTTCTCATCTAGTTCATTTAACTAGTTCAACCAATGTTTCCGAGCTGTAGTCAAATCTAGGTTCACTTGCAATGTTGTTGTGAGTGTTTTTATTTCGAACTCAATGGGAAATAATGGGTTTTTACCATACCAATAATACCCTATTGAAATAAATTTATGCCCTGTCTTCTTGTCAGCAAAGAATCCTCCTCAAGATTCCTCATGGTAGGCTCTAGGGATGTCAAAAATATCATCCTCTCTCACACAACACCTGATTTGATGATCTGTCCCTGTGTAGTAGAGGTATCCTTCTACCTAAGAGTATCTTGCACTCTGCTTAACAATCTTCCTCTTTCCTTTGAGGATAGATGTTGTGGAAATCTCCCCGCATCAAGGTAGTTAGTTATGTTTGCATACCACGGTGTGTGAGTTGAAATAGAAAAAAGATATTCATTTGGAAAAGAATCCTCAACGGGCATGCAATCACTATTAACAATTAGCCTAGAAATAAAATCAACCACTACATTATCTTTTCTAGGTTTATCTAAGATTGTTATATCAAATTCTTGTAACAACATGTTTATTCATTAAGAAATGAATGGAAAAGTGGTCAGCGTGCACAAATATTTGATAAAACATAATGTAGTGCCTAAATTTATTAATGGCATGCATTACTGCAAGAAACTCTTTTTCTGTAATTGTATAGTTTAACTTTGCTGGAGTCAGATTCTTGTTGATGTAGTAGATGGCACATGGCTTATTGTCTTCTATTTGACCTAAAACAACTCCTACAGTAGTATCAAATGCATCTGTTGCTATGTGAAATGATAGATCCCAGTTCGATTCGCACAAAATAGGTGTTGCTAATACACACTGCTTTAACTCTATAAAGGCATGTTCACATTTCCATGTCCAAACAAATTCCACATCTTTAGTAAGTAGAGAAAATAATGGGGATGCAATTTTTGAATTTTTTTCTATAAACCTCCTATAATACCCTGCATGTCCCAAAAAACTACGTACCTCCTTCTGTGTTTTGGGAGCTGGAATTTTTAGAATTACTTCTATCTTAGCAAGGTCTACTTTTATTCCTACAGTAGAAATATAATGCCCAAGCACAATTCCTTCATTCATCATCATGTGACATTTTTCAGTGCTTAAAGAAAGATTAGTTTGCTCACATCACTCTAGCACTTTTTTGAGATTGGCTAATGTTGTTTCAAAACTGTCACCATAAGGTGTAAAGTCATCCATGAATACTTCTAAATAGTCATTTAGAAAATCTGAAAATATCCCCAACACTTCCCTCTAGAAGGTTTCTAGCACATTATAGAGTCCAAAAGGGAGAACCCTGTATCCAAAAGTCCCCTAAGGGAAAAAAAAGGTGTTTTTTTCGTCATCCTCTGGGGCAATCTATGTCTGATTATAACCGTTAAACCCATCTAGAAATGAAAATAATTTTTTTCCAAATAAGGTGTCAAGGACGTGATCTATAAATGGGAAAGGAAAATGGTCCTTTTAAGTGGCTTTGTTAAGTTATCTATAATCTACACATACCCTCCATTTTCCATTCTTTTTAGGAACAATAACAAGTGGAAATACCCATTGGCTGTCAGTGACGGGATAAATGAACTTGGCATTTAGAAGCTTTTGGAATTCTTCTTTTACTACTTCTTTATGTGCTAGGTTCATGCGTCACTGTGGCTACCTAATTGGATTGAAGTCTCCTTTCAAGTAGATGTGTGGGTACATAGGCTAGGGGGAATGCCTTTCATGTCTATGTAATACCATGCAAATGCCTTTTTATATCTCTATAACAGCTGTAACAAAATCCTGTTCTATTCGGAAGTTAGATTAGGATTAATATTTATATTTTTTCCCAACTCTATTTCAACTGAGTTTCTCTTTTGATTAGGAGCGATTTTCATATGTTCTAGAATCAAGTCTTCCATGGTATCTTCTACCCTTAAATCATCAACAGAAGTAACAACAAGGGAATTAATGATAAAGCCATTGATAATGTCATCCTCTATTTCATTTTTAAAATACTGGGCTTTTCCAAGAGAGAGAAGTGGTTGGGAATGATCTGATTCAGGTTCAAATTAATCGCATAAGGGATTTTCCAAATCCTTGGTTTTGTAGGAGGATAGAGGCTTAGGTTCTTTATGACTTGTCCATCTGAAATCGTCATGAAGCCCAACCTACAACCTATGAATGCATCCACAATATCCAACCAAGGCCTTCCTAATATCAGGGGATGTCCCCCCAGATTTGATTTGATTTGAAAAATAATAAAGTCTGTTGGGTACCTCCTATCGAAAAGTGTGCAACAAGAAATACTAAATTTAGGAAGTGCTAAAAATAGAATTGCTAAAAATAACCCTTCTAAAAATAGCAGTTTGGCCAATGAGCATTTTGGCCACCTTGGGTGAGAGGTGAAACTACTAAAAATAACATCTTCAAAAAATAGCATTTCTGGGTCCCTTCCTATTTATAGCAGTCCCTGATTTATCTATAGGAAGTAAATTCGAATTTGGTCTTACCAATAGTTTGGAATATTAATTAATTAATTCTCCATGAGTTAATTAGTTAAGGAAAAGCAAACTTGAAGTCTTTGTGAGAACATGCAATTATTTCTCCACTAATTGGGGAATGTGTCCTTGATTTGTTCTGTTGATTGAGGAATTAAGGATGAGTTCTATATTGAGAGGATTAGTTGACTTAGTTTAACTTAGTCAAGTTCAGTTAAATTAATTTAACAAGTTGCTAAATTAATGAGTTATAGTTTGTTGATGCTTGCATGCATGTGACAACTATTATTTTCAGATAACTGTGTATTCACTCATGGATAACTGATGCATGTCAGTTCTATCAGAGACCCAGTTGAGATCAGAGAAGGGACAGTGTACTATAAGTTGGATGAATATTTTTCCTATAAAGGAAGCTCATCCATGATGAAGATTTATCTCCTTCAGGTTTGTGCAGTTATTTCAGAGGTCAGTGTTGTGTGTGAGGTGAGAATCACACAGGTTGCAGCTGGAGGACCCAGGAAAACTGTGCATAGAAATAGGAGGCTTGGAAGATAGAGGAGAAGGTTTGTGAGAAGCCTTTGACTGTCTATGAGCAGCAGAGGGATTGTACTGAGAGCTGGATAGCTTTTGAGCTAAGGCTTTACGTAATCCAGACTATATTTCTGCTTGTATGCTAATACAGAGATGGTGTTTTAGGCTAGTGCTTTCCCCTGGTTATATCTTCTGTTAGCCTCCTATACCAATAGGGTTTCATATTTCATGATTGACAGTGGAAGTGCTAAAAATGATCATCTTTGATGATACAAAGGTTCCATTTTTATGGACAAAGCAAAAGATTAAAAAATGTAAAGAGGGTATGCCTTAAAAGAATAATCAAAAGGCAAGAAAATGAATTGGTCAAAAGAAAAAGAATTGAAATGAACCCCAAAGAAAGACCAGGAAAGTGGCCAATCAAAATGCCACTGCTATCTTGAAGTATGGCTCAACAGCTTAATCTGGGCCATGCTATGTTTTAAATTGCTTGTTTTAGAGTAGGTAATGAGTACCTGTTCAAACAGTTTAAGCTTGACAGATGATCAGCTGGATAGAGAAAGAAAGGAGCCCACTAGCTTAATCTGGGCCCTTGGAAGATTGAAGGGTAGATTTAGATAGGAGGGCAGCAAAAAGAAAAGAGCACATGAGGGTTTGCAAGTCTAAGTGCACCCTCCCTGAAGAAACAAAAAATGCTAGGAAATAGGATGGGTAGGTAGTGGGGTTGCAGAAGCATGTCTCCTCTCATATTGTTGGCCTAGCAAAGGAAACCCATGGTGGCCAGAGCAGATTCTCTTATTCAGCATTTTGGTGGTGTCAAAGTGAAGCATGCCTAATTTCCCAATCATTCCTTATCAAACTCCTTACTAACATCCCAATATCACTTTTGTTATAGAGAAGAACCACATTTCTTGTGTAAAAATCTTTTCATTTTGATCTACTCTCAAAACTAGGTTTGTTCCATAAAAACTTAGTGTCTATCACCTCTCATTTATATCTCCCTCCCATATTAACTATTAACTATATCATTACTTAATTCCCTATGTTCCCCTTTTCCCTATTATTACATCACCATTGTATATAAAAAACCCCAAAAGTATATATTCCCCATTCCCTAGGAAATATAGCCTTATAGCTTTAAAAAAGTCGGGCAATAATGCAAATTGGTGTTCATATTTTGTTTTGGGAATTAAACTAACAACCGGTTGGTTTAATAGCCCTAGCGCCTTTTATAAAGAAATATGTTGTTCACCCGCTTGTTCCATAAAACTCACAAAAACCCACAAATTTCATATATCCTAAGTTTTTACCTCTCGGCGCACTATGCCAAAATAACGAAAAATCATTAAAATAATGCGCCGTGTCCCGCCGTATCGTGTTGGCTACTTACCCTCCCGCCGTCCATCGGATCTAGGCCCTCCCATCCGACGGCTCACATCAATATCGGGCCGCCTCCGATGTCCGGACAATAGCGCCCGAAATCTGTCAGAGCATGACATCAGGGCTCTGACACGTGTCGTTCCCAGGTTGTATCGGGAGGCCGCCTACCAAAGCCTCTCCCGTACTATAAGCAGTCCGAAATTACCACTTACCACCGTTGTTTCTCCGCCATACGTCACCTCCATGTCACCCGTACGTCACTGCCACCTCAGCGTCGCGTCACCGCCCCATCCACTATTGCTCCGAGCTGTCCGCCATGTCACCTACCCACGTGGAGCCACTCACTGGTCGCCACGTCATCACTCCGTACTTGACCCAACCCATGACGTCATGCTGATGTCATCCGACAAAAACGCGCCAAAAGCCAAATTTTCACTATTTTGCCCAAAAAACCCGTTTTTTCACGTTATTTGCAATATTATGCACTGTGCTCCTACATGAGCAAATACATCGTTCACCTGCCAACTTTGAAGACGGCTCCTTGCTGCCGGTGCCCTGAATTCACCTGCATATCCACCATTGGCTGATTGCACCAGGTATTTATCAAGTTTCCCCCTCCACGCCTGGTTTTTTCACATAATTCTCTGAACAAACTAAGAAAAGAAAGACACAGTAACTTCAAAAAATCCTCATGAACCAGTGATCCTCTTCCACACTGTAAGCCCAATTTTACTCACAGAAGTCCCCATTATGCCGAATTTCCACAAATTCACCGTTTTTATTGCGCATTCGCAAATCTGAACCTCTACTAGATAAATCCATCGGGAAAGCAAGTCCCAAATCCCAACATTTGTTCACTGAATCTATCCTAAGGGCAGTTGGGCTCAGTTTTACCCCAGTTTGCCTCTTCTCCTCTGAAAATTCCCCTGCTCCTACAAAATCCGCTGCTCTATATTGCTGTGCTCAAGAAAAAACTTCAAACACAATTCAAAGTATCAGTTGACCATGGAAACTCCAGTGGCATTAAACATTGCTCCATTAAATGCCCCTCACAGAGAGCTAGAATGGCAGGCCCTAGCTGATAGAGACTACCAGATGGCAGAGGTAATCCCAGACTACAGCAGATACCATATTCATTTAATCAATGAACTAAAAGCCAAACATCTCAATGGAACTGATATTCTAGGGATTTGGGACTCCTATTTGCCCATTTTCAATCTTCCTCAAGTCAATGTCTTTCCTGATTTAATCCATCAATGCAGTGCTAACTATGATCCATCTCAGAGAGCTATCCTCAGTCCCTCAGGCTCAGTCTTGTTCTATGTCACCCCTGAGGCTATAAATCAAATGCTGCACTTCCATGTTACAAAGCCATTGAATCCTCTATCCTTGATGCACCTGATAGACCAAGGAGGCAAACTATCCAGTGCCCAAATCATAAGGATTAATCAACTATTCATTCAATCAGGTTCTCAAACTGTGAGGTCTCCTCCTATTGCACATGTATATCTCAATGAGTTGGGTAAGATTCTTGTAGATATGATCAGTTATATCCTGGGTTACAAAACAACTGACTTTGTGGATGAAACCACTCTGGTTATGATGTCTGTCTTCTCCCCTGGGAAGCCTCCTTCGATTCACTATGATTATGCTACATTCATTCCCGACAATATTCACCAGCAGTTGATGAATTTAGAGAGAGAAAGGGTGTTTAGATACACTGCTTACATCTATCACTTGTTCCTATTTAATCATCCTGACAGCTTCCCTGTTACTCTCAAGAAGTTTGATGCCCAGGGGAACCAAAGGTCTGTGATATTTTGGTCTTCAATCTTTCATCACACATCTTTTTCACCATATAGCTACTGTGAATTCATAGACCTTTTCATCCATCCAGCCATGTCCTTGTTGTCGAGTTCTCCTCCTCCAAGATTGACAGATGATATGCAAAGAGTCCTCCAGCTCTCAAATGCCTACAGCATTGGGGATTGGTACTTCTACCAGCACCATACAGTGATCAGGATATATGGTTGTGAGTTAGCCCCATACAGGCTACCAAGATATGTCCCTATGAGACTTTTTGCTTTAGAATATTTCAGACAGTTTGGAAATGCAGACATGATTCATTTCCACAGCAAAAATAAAAAGGCACAGCTCAAAGTCAAAAACCAGCTAGGCCCATTTATTTACAATAAAAGGGAAGAGGCATGGAAAGAGGCAGATAACATCCTGCAAAACCTCAAGTTGCAGACCAGTTTCCTCTGGTCACCCTATGACCCAAATCACTTCATTAGTCTTAGAAGGGTCAAATATAGATTGGCTAGCTATGATCATATCAGGTTACCACATATTGAAAAATATGCCAATCAATTAGAGTGGAAAGAGGGCACCCTAGAAGAGGCAAATTCTAAAGAGGAAATAGCACAAAAAGCAGCAAAGAAACTTGAAAAGGAAGCTGACTTGGAATATTGTGGACAGGTTTTTTCTCTTCCTCATACTCAAGTTGGAGCAGCTGCCTCATCCTCTACAGCCCCCCAGCAAGCAGCTCAAACCACTACTCCAGCAGCTAGCACAGATAAGGGCAAAGAAGTGGAGCAGGAGCAGACACTCCCAACAGCAGACATGACTAAAGGCAAAACAGTGCAGCAAGAAGAAACACCTCCAATTGTAGAGCAGCAGGCAGAGCAGCAGGAAATCAGAGCCAAACAACCTGCCCACACAGAACAGCAAACACATGAACAAATTCCTCCAAGGCAGGAGGTAACAGTTGACTCCTCTGTATTACAAACACCTGCTAATGAGGAAAGGACAAGGAAGAGAGATAGGCAAGAGGACACTCCTCTCACTACCTCTATGGACCAGCAAGGAGAAAAGAGACAGAGGTTAAACCCTTTTTCAGAGGAGGAGTTTTTAGAGAGGCCAATTGACAATATGCCCCCTCCTAGTATGGAGACATCCACCAGTTCTTTACAGCAAGGACAGGACATTCCACATGGGACAGAGGTCAGCTCTTCTAGGCAGAAATCAAAGGCAGACTCCAGTATTAAGCAGCAATTTATTGACATAAAGAAAAGGAATGAGCCCCTCAAGCACCAAATCTACAACCATCTCCTGAAAATGGCGCCAACAAATCAGCAGAGATTAATGTCTGCCTATGACATTCAAGAGCAAAAAATGACTCTTAGTCATTTCAAGCCCACCATGCAGCAACCTCAAACAGCTGCCGATTACATTAGAACTAATCTGGAAATTTTTGCCAGAGATATCCACCCCTTGGATCAAATTGAGCTACATAGACAAACAGGGGAAATGATATATTCTACATTGGCTGACAAGACCCTGCTGGCACAGCAATTACAAAATTCTTTACACAACACTGCAGCTCAACTAGAATTGGAGAAAGCATCATCTCAGGCCAAGGACAACAGAATCAAGTCCTTGGAAGAGATTATCATAGAGTTGGGCCATGATCCAAAGGACCCTAAGGGTGTGCAAGCTTTATTGAAGAAAAGGGATGAAGACTTAGTAGCTATGAGAAAGCTCATCAAGCTGCCAGCTGGCCTTCACCCTCAAACTGGAGAAGTGGCAGAGCAGAAAAAGGATCAGGATGTAGTGGCCCTACTCCTGAGTTTATACAAGAGGTTAATGGAAACAGAGAGTGCACTAGAGGTGGCACTGAAAACAAGACAAAGTGAGGCACCAATGCAGCCAGCACAAACATCTGCATCTACTGAAGGTGTGCCACTTTCTACTACTACAACAGCTCCTCCCTTAGGGCAGACATCAGAGGTTGGTCCTTCAACATCAGCACCAGCAACAGCACCAGATCAGGGACCCAGCCTGAGTATGCAAAACATGATGAAGGAGCTGGAAGCCTTGGAAGCACAAATGGCACAGCTAAATGAGACTAAAGAAAAATTGGTCACAGTTAATGAAAAATATGACAAATCCAAGCAAAGTATAGCTGAAAAAACGAGAGAGGTAAGGGCTCTTGAGAAGCAAATAAAGGAATTAGAAAAAGAAAAAGAACTCTCTCTTGACAAAGTTGTGGTTGAAATCAAGAAGATCATGTGGGTCAATATTGGCCAATCTATAACAGACCAGTGGCAATACATAGAAACTATCCATGAGCATATGGATCTGATAGGCAGGGCCCAAAAAGAAAGCCAAAGAGCGAGAGCATCTCTTGGAAACATGCCTGAAATAGCTAATAGGATGATCAATGTCCTAAATAACCGCACAGGCTCTCAGTTGGCAGCAATGGGTATCACTAACAGGGCTGATACCATTTTACTAGTGAAAAGAGTACTCACTCTAAGAAATCTTGTGCAAACATTGGACAAAAGGTGTCAGGAGATGCAGACAGAGGTGAACATATTCATTGAGAAGATTACAGCATTGCATAACAGAGGCCTTCCCAGCTTAGTAATCAGTGCAGGAAGGTTAATATCTCATGAGAACTATGCTAAGAGGGTAAATGCATATGCCACAAATCAAATCACTGCAGCAGCAAGTACCTCAGAGGGAACAGGGCCCCCATCTGGGCAGGATCTCTATGACAAAATAGAGAATTTATTTTTCATTGCAAGCGAAATGAGACATCTTTTTGAAGTGCCTCCAAACTACTACAAATATACTGAGGCAGATGAAACTTTAGGCATAATCTTAAGGCACCAATTTCCTACTCAGGAATGGTGGACAGGCATGATACAAACACTGTTGTAGAAAACAGATTATGCACCATATTTTTGTATTTTCATCACAAAGTCAGCAGTTTCAGAAAGTTAATACATGTTTGCTATGACTGGGAAAGCAATTGAAAAGGCCAACTCAGCAGTCCAGCTTGACCAGCAAAAGCAGATGACTACAGATGCAGATGACGGGGCTGAGATAGCCGCACCACAACAAAGCATTAAAGGGCGTATCACTCAGAATCAATACGAAGCACCCAACCGACTCAGTGGCCTTCAAAAGTCAAAGAATTTCTGACAGAGCTGAAAAGGCATTCATTGTATATTTAAAGTAGCAATAACTTCTGTATCTGCTATTTTTGAAAGTTGGTAAACGCAGTTATTGAGCAAATGACTCAGAGTTAAGATATTTTGTAAAAACGATTGTATATATATCCCCACGCATGAACTTGCTGGGGTTGTTGATTTTTCTTCTGGAGAAGACATGCTGTAATTTTAGACTTTTACTACAGGAAGTTAATGGAATTTCTGAAGTTCTGAGTCGTTTTGATGTGTTGTGGTGTGATTGCTTGCTGCTACAGGATTCCTACGCTGTCTCATGTCACAATAAGTTTTCTGAACCATCCTGTTATGTATTTCGTTCTTTCATAATCTGCTATGCTCTATGTTTCACAGGTTTAATAGCACAAAAAAAGAATAGTTCAGGATTTGTTCATTAAACACCCTAAACTCAATCTATGTTGTTATGAATGTTTTCTTCAGAATTGGTTATGATTGTGTAATTCTTAGTTGCTCACCTTCATACTAAATCTTTCACAGTAAATACTGTTCAGGAATTCAAATCTGCTCCTGAGTAATATTTCCTTTCCCCACATCACCAGCTTAGTGAAAGATTCTTAGTTGCCTCTCACTGGCTGGACATATTCCATACTCACAAATTGAAGTTTGTTTCATGATATATCTATATGGCCCTGCAGTTTCATCACTCTAACTCAACACCTCAAACAACCCTTAATCACAGACTCCATTGCCCAATGGACTGAACCTGCTGAAGATCTCATCTCAGCTGCTAGAAGACATCATTCAACCAAAACTTTAAACAAAATTTAGTACATCATAACTAGCCTAAAACATTATCAAAACAAAGCTAAATCCTAAAGAGAGAGCCCTCTCTGATTGCAGGTAGGCTAGGACCTGTGATCCAAAGATTGGTTTGTGGTTACCTCGGCCGTATTCCCTTAGGAGTCAAAGGGAACAACCTAAGTGATAACATTACTGGCGACTCCACTGGGGAACAACTCATCTTTCAACTGCTATCTGCTCTAGATAGTGGTTCCAAAATTTAAAGCATTCCCTTGACCATTCTAAAAATATTCTCAAAAATACCAAAAAACAACTTCAGAAGCTGGCTCCTAAAAAGAGAACTAGGCATATAAGGTCAAATCCTGACCCAAATCCCCCACCTGTTTTTGATAACCCCAATTTGATCCCTAAAACTCTTAGGAACCAAAAGGAACCAGAACAATCTCCTGAATCCAGCCCTGAGGCAGTTCAGCAAAGTTTTGTTCCAACCCCTGCTAAACCATCTGTCCACCTTCATATAACTCATTCTTCCCCCTCTTCTTCATCCACTTCACATAACATATTGTTTACACCGAATACACAAACTGTTACTGTTGTCCCTGTTGTCCCAGTTGCTCCCCTTCTACCCGTTGTCCCACTTATTCCTCCAAATATGGCTAATCGTTATGCTCCCCTTCAGTTACCTGGTAATCCGGGGGCTATGCCTCAGGACTACCAAAGCAAGATTACTTACTTTGATGGAACTAGTACATACACTGCCTCACAGCATACCAAGAAAATGCAAGATTACTTTGAAAACTATGAGATAGATGATGATGATGTGAGAATGAAAATTTTTGTACAAAGTCTGACAGGTGAAGTAAGAACTTGGTTTAGAGCACTGGCTGCAAATTCAATACCTGATTTAGGTGCTCTTTATCAGTCCTTTCTGAACAGATGGGAAAAGAAAAAGGATCCTCTACACATTTTATCTGAATATGACACCATAAGGGGAGGCCCACAAGAAACTGTCTTGGACTATTGCACTAGATTCAACACTATCTATAATGCCATTCCTCAAAATCTTAGACCTCCACCTGATCTCGCCTTAATCAAATTTCCGGATGGGTTTGATGCTGATATGGCATATCAACTAAGAGAAAGAGCCCCTACAACTCTGGCAGACATGCAAAACATAGTTGTAAGTGTAGAGGCAAATCTAATTGCTAAGAGAAACCGGGCAAGAACTGAAAGAAGAACTACTTTTAAGGAAGAACCCTTATCATTTGAGAAAAATCTAGATGCAATTATCAAAGGTATGGATAGACTTGGGGACAGAGTGGAAACCATAGAAAGAAAGTCATCATGGGAAGGGAAAACAAGCAATATTAGAAACACAAACTTTAGAAAGAATCAAAATCCTAATGTTGGAAGGACTGATCCTGACCAGCATGTCAGACCTCCTTTCCAACAAAATTATGCTGAGGCTTAAACATCTAGTGAACCTAATGAGGACCCTCATATCAACCTAATGGGTTTGAACAGTGAACATCAAGTGTTCCTAACGCAAGAAGATCAAGAGGTTTACAAGGACAATCAATACCACACTAAGTCAGGAGAATCATTTGATTTTAAAGAAGGTTATGATGCAGCTGTGTATGAGGTACACAAACAGTATAAACTAAGAACCAGAACCATAGATGTACCTGAACCTCCTAAATCAAGGGACAATAAGCAGCCAAAAAAGATCAATGATAAAACTACTCTCCCACAATCAGCTGGCGATTCAAACCCACTCACAACAGAAGTTACTGTAGAGGATATCTCAGAACAACAAACATCTGAAAAACAGCCAGTCCCACTCCATCAAGCAAAAACAAAGTCAGATAATACCCCTGGAAACAAACATGGTACCAATTTTACTCAAGATCATATCAACCATGAACAAAAGATCATTGATAACTCAGCTGAAAAGGAAAAACCTGCTGCACTTAATGCTAAGATGCAAATTGAAAAGCCCTTTAACTTGGAGACAGAAATAAGTAAACTCAAGATATCAGTTCCTCTCTCGGAATTAGCCAAACATGACATATACAGACAACAGATTAACAAGTCACTCCAAGTATCAGACAATAAAGATGTTGTGAATGTCCTAGATGACCAACCAGAGTTGTTGTTTGGCCCTGAGGTCAATGGAAAAACAGAAAATGGAGGGGTTCCACCCTTCTATGTCAGTTTAAACATTCATGATAAGGTTCTGCACAATGCAATGTTTGATTCCGGGGCCTCACATAACTTAATGCCCAAATCCGTAATGGAAAAAATGGACTTAGACATCACAAGACCTTATAAAGACCTATTCTCATTTGATTCAAGCCAGGTCAGGTGTTTAGGATTGATTAAAGACTTATGTGTCTCTCTGGTCCAATATCCAACCAAAACAATCTTGATGGATGTGGTAGTAGCTGAGATACCTCCTAAGTATGGCATGCTCTTGTCCAGATCTTGGGGGGCCAAACTCCAAGGATCTTTGCAATTAGATATTTCCTATGCAACCATCTCAGTCTTTGGGCAGCCAAAGAGATTATACCGTGAAACTTTGATGAAATATGTGGTAAGCAGTCAAGAGAAGCCCCAAAACTTCCCAATCTATTCAATACACTCTGATATGGATTCATTTATTCTTTACAATGTTGACATCTACAGCAAGGCTTACTCTGAACTACTAATAGCTGCAGAGGTAGAGAAATTAAACGAACAAGGTGCTCCCCAAGACCAAAAGACTATAGGCATGACCGAGGCAACAGCAGAACACAATGTATCAACAAATCTGAAGGAAACAAATCTGCCCATAACCCAACTTACTAAAAATCTCAATCCAAGTCTTGAACATCAAACCTTATGGTACTTAGAATTTGATGGCTCTGTAAACAAGTTAGGAGCTGGGGCAGGAATCTGGATCCATAACATGCACAATGACCAGGCTGAGGGCCATGCATATAGGTTAAACTTCTGATGTACAAACAATATGGCTGAATATGAGGCCCTTCTGCTAGGTCTCAAACTCATAAAAAATTTGGGTGCAACCAAAGTTTCAATCTTAGGAGATTCAGATCTAATCATACAACAAATTAAAGGAAACTTTACCACAAATGATCCAAGGTTGAGAGCATATAAGGCAGCAGCTATTCAAGTACTGGATACTTTCTCACAATCAGAGTTGACTAAAATTTCCAAAGAACTCAATCTTCATGCTCATAGTTTGGCAACCTTTGTCAGCACTTGTAAGCTGCCTTTTAAACCCAATCATACTTTTACTGCTGAAATCAAACACAGGCCAGCAGTTCCAGACAACATCAAAAACTGGCAAGTCTTTGAGAGTGATACTCAGATAAATAATTTCCTCACTCTAAAAGAGGAATTCTCTGGCATTAATATTGACTCAATTACTGGAGATGATCAACCACAAGCATGCATTAACACACAGAAAATATCAGCTGAAACAATTAATCTGGTTTTTCACCCTACCACCTTCAATAACGAAAGTATACAACAGTTGGGTCAGATAGATGAAGATGAACTGGCTGAAACATAAACAAAGGTAATTGAATTGAAAGATAATTTTTTGCCCACAGGTTTGACCCCTTTAGAGGATCTGTTTGATTCAAATGATATCTCAAGAAAACCAAAAATGCAACCACTGAATGCTGAAATAGAAGATTGTAACATTGGGACTCCAAAAAATCCCAAAATGGTAAAGTTATCCAAAGCATTGCCACCTGAGCAGAAACTGAAATACATTGAGTTATTTAAAGAGTTCCAAGATGTCTTTGCCTGGAGCTATGAGGACCTTAAGTCTTATGATACTTCAGTCATCCAGCACACTATACCTTTGAAAGAAAATCAAAAGCCTTTTAAACAAAAGCTAAGAAGAGTGAACCCTGTGCTCCTTCCTCTCATTGAAAAAGAAGTGAAACGTATGTATCAAGCAGGAATCATTGCTCCAATCAGATTCTCAGAATGGATTTCAAACCTAGTGCCTACTAGGAAAAAGACAGGAGAAATCAGACTGTGTGTTGACCTAAGAAATTTAAACAAAGTCTCTCTCAAAGACCACTACCCCTTACCAAAAATGGTTCATATCCTGCAAGGGTAGTAGGAGCCTCTAGGATCTCATTATTAGATGGTCTTTCAGGATTCAATCAGATTCTAGTACACCCAGATGACCAAGACAAAACTGCTTTTACAACACCTTGGGGAACTTTCAAATATGTCAAAATGCCTTTTGGGCTTAAGAATGCAGGGGCTACTTTCCAAAGAGCTATGGATATAGCCTTTGCCAAGGAAATTCATGATTTTCTAGTGGTTTACCTGGATGATCTAACTGCCTTCTCAAAATCAGATCAAGAACATTTAGAACACTTAAGGCAAGTTTTCACAATTTGTAGAAAATATGGCATATCTTTAAATCCAAAGAAATCACTGTTTGGACTAGAGGAAGGTAAACTCTTAGGACATATAATCTCAAAAGATGGTATTAGGATTGATCCGGACAGAATTCAAGCCATCCTACAAGTACCACACCCAAGAAACATCAAGGAACTCCAAAGCTTTCTAGGAAAAATCAACTTCTGAGAAGGTTCATTCCAAATCTGGCTGAGCTCACAAGACTGTTAAACAACATGCTGAAAAAGGAATCCAAGGTCAAATGGACCTTAGAAGCTAGACAAGCGTTTGAGGATATTAACAAAGCATTGACAAACACTCCAGTCCTAACAAGTCCTAGATTTGATAGAGATTTCATCATTTTTTCCTTTGCTTCTGAGCATACAATCGCTGCTGTTCTACTACAGAAAGATGACCAAGGCTGTGAAAAACCTATTGCATTCTTTAGCAGAGAACATAGGGATGCCCCCTTAAAATATCAGATCATGGAAAAATAAGCCTACACATTAGTGAAAGCAATTAAGGACTTTAGAATCTATATCCTATACTCCCACATCATTTCCTATGTCCCAAATGCAGTAGTGAAAGACATTTTGACCCAAGAAGGAATTGAAGGTAGGAAGGGAAAATGGATTGCCAAAATCTTAGAATATGATATGGAAATCAAGCCTACCAAACTGATAAAAGGACAAGGTCTGGCCAAGTTGATGGCTGAAACCAATTTTCAAGTGCTTGACATTAATGAACTGGACAATGAACAGGAGATGGCGACTCCACAGATCAACCAAGCCTTTATGCAATCCCCCTGGTATACTGATATATGTTTTGTATTGTTAAACCTGCAAGCTCCTCCAGGGTTGTCCAGAACTAAGAAGAGGTTCTTGAAAATGAAAGCATCAAAATTTTGTATTATTAACAATGATTTGTTTTGGAGAAACCATGAAGGGATCTTACTTAATTGCTTAAAATTGGATGAAACTGACAATGTCCTCAAAGAATTTCATGCAGGTGACTGTGGAGGACACTTATACTGGAAATCCACAGCTAATAAAATCCTAAGGGTTGGTTTTTATTGGCCCTCCTTGTTTACTGATGTAAGAAAATTTGTAATGTCTTGTCACAAATGTCAAATCTTTGAAGGGAAGAGAAAGTTGTTGCCTTTACCACTCAAACCTGTTTCAACTGAGAGACCATTCCAGCAATGGGGTCTAGACTTTATTGGTGAAATTCACCCCCCATCCTCTGGCCAGCATAGGTGGATTCTAACTGCTACAGACTATTTCACCAAATGGATAGAAGTTGTCCCCTGTAGGCAGGCCAATGACTCCATTATCATACAATTTCTAGAGACCAACATCCTCTCCAGATTTGGTTGTCCAAACAAAATCATCACAGACAATGCTGCTGCTTTCAAGTCCAAAAAAATGATCAGCTTTTGTCACAAATATCAGATGACCCTAGATCATTCCACAGCTTATTATCCTCAAGGCAATGGCCTGGCTGAGTCTTCCAATAAAAGCCTAATCAATATCATCAAGAAAGTTTTGGAAGAAAACAAAAAGAATTGGCATAAGAAGTTAATGAATGCCCTATGGGCAGATAGATTAACCACCAAAAGATCCATTGGCACAAGTTCATATGAACTAGTTTATGGAATGGAAGCAAGGTTCCCTTCATCTCTAGGTGTTCCTATAATCAAGTTGCTGCAAGAAATACAAGCTGAGCCAAATGACATTCAGAGAAGGATCAATCAAACAATTCACCTGCAGCAAACAAGGGAGGAAGTCTATGAAAGAACCCAAGTACTGCAAGAAAAGCTCAAAAGAATATTTGACAAAAGAACTAAAGTTGAAGACTTCTCTGTAGGAAACAAAGTGCTGAGATGGGATTCCAGGAGGGAGGACAAAGGAAAACATGGGAAATTTGATTTCCTATGGAAGGGACCTTATGTAATCTGTGCTGTACAAGGTAATAACACTTATTTTCTAAAGAGCTTGGATGGCTCAAACACTGAGGAAGGCCCAGTCAATGGGAGGATGCTCAAGCATTAATTTGATCCCCTCTGATCAAGCATTGCTCAATCCTATATTGTACATAAATTTGTATTTCAGTATGTTTATTTTCAGCGGATACATATAGCTCCAAATGAAGAATATTTTGAGAAGAACTAAGATGCTGCACTATTTTGATAAGTACTATTCACTTTAGTATGGGAAAATGAGAGAAGGTACTTGGAAATTATCTAGAAGATGAGGAATAATCAGAGAAGCAAGGCAAAAACAGGGCTGTAATTTCACAGCAGATCAGTTTAAGGAGAAATGCAATCAAGTTTCATGGATTTACATATTCAGTCTTCAACAAAAGGAAAGATTAAACTGCAGAAAGGTGGAAAAGACGGCAATCTGACCTGCTGATCTTGACTTTTCATCTGGAAAAGTCATCCCCAAGTGGAGCCACTGTTAGCCTCCTATACCAATAGGGTTTCATATTTCATGATTGACAGTGGAAGTGCTAAAAATGATCATCTTTGATGATACAAAGTTTCCATTTTTATGGACAAAGCAAAAGATTAAAAAATGTAAAGAGGGTATGCCTTAAAAGAATAATCAAAAGGCAAGAAAATGAATTGGTCAAAAGAAAAAGAATTGAAATGAACCCCAAAGAAAGACCAGGAAAGTGGCCAATCAAAATGCCACTGCTATCTTGAAGTATGGCTCAACAGCTTAATCTGGGCCATGCTATGTTTTAAATTGCTTGTTTTAGAGTAGGTAATGAGTACCTATTCAAACATTTTAAGCTTGACAGATGATCAACTGGATAGAGAAAGAAAGGAGCCCACTAGCTTAATCTGGGCCCTTGGAAGATATAAGGGTAGATTTAGATAGGATGGCAGCAAAAAGAAAATAGCACATGAGGGTTTGCAAGTCTAAGTGCACCCTCCCTGAAGAAACAAAAAATGCTAGGAAATAGGATGGGTAGGTAGTGGGGTTGCAGAAGCATGTCTCCTCTCATATTGCTGGCCTAGCAAAGGAAACCCATGGTGGCCAGAGCAGATTCTCTTATTCAGCATTTTGGTGGTGTCAAAGTGAAGCATGCCTAGTTTCCCAATCATTCCTTATCAAACTCCTTACTAACATCCCAATATCACTTTTGTTATAGAGAAGAACCACATTTCTTGTGTAAAAATCTTTTCATTTTGATCTACTCTCAAAACTAGGTTTGTTCCATAAAAACTTAGTGTCCATCACCTCTCATTTATATCTCCCTCCCATATTAACTATTAACTATATCATTACTTAATTCCCTATGTTCCCCTTTTCCCTATTATTACATCACCATTGTATATAAAAAACCCCAAAAGTATATATTCCCCATTCCCTAGGCAATATAGCCTTATAGCTTTAAAAAAGTCGGGCAATAATGCAAATTGGTGTTCATATTTTGTTTTGGGAATTAAACTAACAACCGGTTGGTTTAATAGCCCTAGCGCCTTTTATAAAAAAATATGTTGTTCACCCGCTTGTTCCATAAAACTCACAAAAACCCACAAATTTCATATATCCTAAGTTTTTACCTCTCGGCGCACTATGCCAAAATAACGAAAAATCATTAAAATAATGCGTCGTGTCCCACCGTATCGTGTTGGCTACTTACCCTCCCGTCGTCCATCAGATCTGGGCCCTCCCATCCGACGGCTCACATCAATATCGGGCCGCCTCCGATGTCCGGACAATAGCGCCCGAAATTTGTCAGAGCATGATGTCAGGGCTCTGACACGTGTCGTTCCCAGGTTGTATCGGGAGGCCGCCTACCAAAACCGCTCCCGTACTATAAGCGGTCCGAAATTACCACTTACCACCGTTGTTTCTCCGCCATACGTCACCTCCATGTCACCCGTACGTCACTGCCACCTCAGCATCGCGTCACCGCCCCATCCACTATCGCTCCGAGCTGTCCGCCATGTCACCTACCCACGTGGAGCCACTCACTGGCCGCCACGTCATCACTCCGTACTTGACCCCACCCATGACGTCATCCGACAAAAACGCGCCAAAAGCCAAATTTTCACTATTTTGCCCAAAAAACCCGTTTTTTCGCGTTATTTGCAATATTATGCACTGTGCTCCTGCATGAGCAAATACGTCATTCACCTGCCAACTTTGAAGACGGCTCCTTGCTGTCGGCACCCTGAATTCACCTGCATATCCACCATTGGCTGATTGCACCAGGTATTTATCAAGTTTCCCCCTCCGCGCCTGGTTCTTTCACATAATTCTCTGAATAAACTAAGAAAAGAAAAACACAGTAAGTTCAAAAAATCCTCATGAACCAGTGATCCTCTTCCACACTGTAAGCCCAATTTTACTCACAGAAGTCCCCAATGTGCCGAATTTCCACAAATTCACTGTCTTGATTGCGCATTCGCAAATCTAAACCTCTACTAGATAAATCCACCGGGAAAGCAAGTCCCAAATCCCAGCATTTGTTCACTGAATCTATCCTAAGGGCAGTTGGGCTCAGTTTTACCCCAGTTTGCCTCTTCTCCTCTGAAAATTGCCCTGCTCCTGCAAAATCCGCTGCTCTATATTGTTGTGCTCAAGAAAAAACTTCAAACACAATTCAAAGTATCAGTTGACCATGGAAACTCCAGTGGCATTAAACATTGCTCCATTAAATTCCCCTCACAGAGAGCTAGAATGGCAAGCCCTAGCTGATAGAGACTACTAGATGGCAGAGGTAATCCCAGACTACAGCAGATACCATATTCATTTAATCAATGAACTAAAAGCCAAACATCTCAATGGAACTGATATTCTAGGGATTTGGGACTCCTATTTGCCCATTTTCAATCTTCCTCAAGTCAATGTCTTTCCTGATTTAATCCATCAATGCAGTGCTAACTATGATCCATCTCAGAGAGTTGTCCTCAGTCCCTCAGGCTCAGTCTTGTTCTATGTCACCCCTGAGGCTATAAATCAAATGCTGCACTTCCATGCTACAAAGCCATTGACTCCTCTATCCTTGATGCACTTGATAGACCAAGGAGGCAAACTATCCAGTGCCCAAATCATAAGGATTAATCAACTATTCATTCAATCAGGTTCTCAAACTGTGAGGTCTCCTCCTATTGCACATGTATATCTCAATGAGTTGGGCAAGATTCTTGCAGATATGATCAGTTATATACTGGGTTACAAAACAACTGACTTTGTGGATGAAACCACTCTGGTTATGATGTCTATCTTCTCCCCTGGGAAGCCTCCTTCGGTTCACTATGATTATGCTACATTCATTGCCGACAAAATTCACCAGCAATTGATGAATTTAGAGAGAGAAAGGGTGTTTAGATACACTGCTTACATCTATCACTTGTTCCTATTTAATTAGCCTGACAGCTTCCCTGTTACTCTCAAGAAGTTTGATGCCCAGGGGAACCAAAGGTCTGTGATATTTTGGTCTTCAATCTTTCATCACACATCTTTTTCACCATATAGCTGCTGTGAATTCATAGACCTTTTCATCCATCCAGCCATGTCCTTGCTGTCGAGTTCTCCTCCTCCAAGATTGACAGATGATATGCAAAGAGTCCTCCAGCTCTCAAAGGCCTACAACATTGGGGATTGGTACTTCTACCAGCACCATACAATGATCAGGATATATGGTTGTGAGTTAGCCCCATACAGGCTACCAAGATATGTCCCTATGAGACTTTTTGCTTTAGAATATTTCAGATAGTTTGGAAAAGCAGACATGATTCATTTCCACAGCAAAAATAAAAAGGCACAGCTCAAAGTCAAAAACCAGCTAGGCCCATTTATTTACAATAAAAGGGAAGAGGCATGGAAAAAGGCAGATAGCATCCTGCAAAACCTCAAGTTGCAGACCAGTTTCCTCTGGTCACCCTATGACCCAAATCACTTCATTAGTCTTAGAAGGGTCAAATATAAATTGGCTAGCTATGATCATATCAGGTTACCACATATTGAAAAATATGCCAATCAATTAGAGTGGAAAGAGGGCACCCTAGAAGAGGCAAATTCTAAAGAGGAAATAGCACAAAAAGCAGCAAAGGAACTTGAAAAGGACGCTGAAAGAAGATGTGTATCTATCTCACAATAAAATGTGTGCAACAATGATAATAAATCAACACTAACATATGAAAAAAAAAACCTTATCTACACTGTGATCCCTACTAAAGAGGAGGGCCCTTCCTCCCTAGTAAGGTGCAGGACTAAAATAAAAACTACTTAAGGATTCAACACATAGTTTGCAATAACATCACCGTATATATGTTTGTATTAAAATAGTTGAAAAGTATAAGATTAGAATGTCGGTATTATCTCTGTTGTCCATTGTCATCCCCTTCTCATGAGACTAAGTTATTTTATAAAGTCTTTACAAAGCACAAAAATTAGGGAAATGAATCAATCACGAGAACCTTGTGATTCTCGTGCTGATTAAGCTAACATAAATAATAAAAAAGATATAAATTGTTACAAATTGATTTTAATAAATATTTGTTATGGTTACACCACTCTTGTTTAGATGCAATTGTAACTACTCATATCTTCTTAACCGTCTGTATGTAATTACTTCATGTGGCCTTTGACAATTATCGTTGAAAATAGCGGCTACAATCTTGAAAATTTGCAATTTAATAGCAGCTTTGTGGTGTAACAACAAGAAATGGAAGACCCATGGTGTAACAACAGGTAACAACAACTCACACTGTGTAAAAACAAGTAATAGAAACAACTGTTCACCCATGGATATCAGTAGTTATGGAAACACCTAAAGAAAAACATTCAAAATAACTCTTCCAAAGATACCCTGGTTAGTCATCCCAAAGAAAGAATTTTTTTGTTCAATATACGCTTCTCCTGCCTATAGTCTAGTGGCTTGGATCTGCAGCTCACGCAGACCTGTCTGAATGGCACTTAATGCATGCTTCTACTTCTGCTCAAACTACTGCAGTAGTTCCACTGTCGTGTCCCTTACCATGTCCCCAATGTCATCCGAGTCACCCTCTATCAAGATGATCGGGTCTAGTGATGACTTAGTGGCCTTGGTATTTTTGCACGGCCCTTGCTTCCCCTCCTCCCTATTCCTCTTTACCCATAAGGGAGTGCTTTCCAGATCTCCACCACGCTATTCTGATTGCTCCTCTTTCTCTTTCTGTGGTGAAGGAGATTTATGACTTCTGTCAGAGTCACGCTCTCCCTCTTGTTCCTTCACGGCGTGCTCCGCTTCTGCTTGGGCCTTGTCCTTAGTCTCCTTCTTCCGCTTTTCAGCCAACTGCTAAACCTTCAACTGGGCCGCTTCCTTTTTCTGCTTTTCTGCAGACTTACTAGACCCGACAAACAAATCGGATGTTGTGCACCAATCTTCTCGGCAACGCTCAACGCCCACTGCAATGGTTGTTCTGGGTCCTTTCGCGCTCGGATGGAGATACAGTGGAAGTCCTCTTTGAACTCTACGTACCCAGACAACTGCTCGTAGACGGTTGGTGACAACTGTGGCTTTCAGTCGATGGCCATATTAATTCTCATCTCCATCAATACCTAAAACACCTTTCTCTTCGGGACCCACTCAGCATCCTTTGTGGCCCATAGCAAAGCAAACTTTGTTTCTTCTTTCAAATCTGGCATGATCATAGGAAATTGGCTATCCTTCGGCAACTCCTACGCAACCAGCACAATTGAAAGTAAGAGCCACGAGTAGTGAAACGTCTTGCTGTGGTCCTATGCTTCTTTGCAGTTCTGAAGGAACTCGCTGCATAGGTAGTGCGCCCAGTTGAACTATACACCCTCCGCGCACTGGGTTGCTAGTGAAACCATTGGTGCCAGCACCTCATCTGTGTGACACTTCCTCATTACCTTTCCAGCCAAGATCTCGGTGTCCAACTTCATCGTGGGGTTCGTAATGATCGAAATTGAATACCCGTGTGGCTTCTTGACAAACTTAAACTTGTCCTTCATCCTTTTGGTGAGGTCGTGCTCGCTCATATTTCCTCCAAATGCATTTGCTGGATTCAGCCCTGAATGTGGTAGTAAGGTAATCCTATGGATCAGAATCTTGGTTATAGGGATCAGCCCTTCCAACCACATGCACCCATCATGCACCAGGCACAACAACTGTTTGATAACAATCAAATTTATGGGAGCATGGTGGTAATGTGACACCCATAGCAGATTCAACAATCCTGCCTTTTCCACCCCATGAATCCACTTCACCGGCTCTAGCATGGTGACACTAGACTCCTTGTAGAATACTCGCTTCATGAAGGTATCGGTAGCTAGGTGGGGGAACCGCTCAGTGTCCCCCAAGTCCCAATCTTCAAGCTTCAGATGTGGGACGTGTGCCAAGCGCGGACCTTCAAACGTGATATTTTCTGGTAGCAAGGGTGTATGAAGGAGAAACTTTCCCTCATCTGGGTCCTTTGGGACCTTCACCTTGCCCTGGCGTGGAGGGATGTATTCTGGCAGCTTCGAAATAGGGTCTACCCCCTCAATATCAATGTCCTCTGCACCCTCGTCAGCCTCTAGATCTACCACTTTTCCTTTCTCCTGTGCAGTTGGATTTTCTTTTCTCTGATGTTTCCTTGGTGACTCGCGCACCGACAGTGTCTTCTTCTGTTTATCTTTCTTTGGCTTAGGGATGTCACTTATCGGTCTAGGCTTCAGCCTAGGTGACCTCGGCGACTTCGGCACTACTGTGAGAACCTATACTTATGACCTTCAGTGGCAGCTCCCTCAAAGGCAATAGACCCTCCAGCACTTGCAGTTTCCATAGGTGCAGAAATGAAGTTTTTAATGAGTTGCTGGGTTTCCTCAAGTAACCTGTGAAACATAGAACTAGCCACCAAGTCCTCAAGGAACGCACAGTTCATGCACACCAGATAACACGACACATAAACACTCAGAATGCAAATTGTCTCTCGTTGGATGACCATCTGTAATTTATAAGTAAATTCGAATTAAAATTTGATTGTTCTCCCAAAAATCCGCTCATAAATGCTAGATTGGCAGTAGATTTTCAAATATCTCGCTCTTAAATTCAGCCTTAAATGCCCCCCCGGCTCCTCTTAGCCATTTTCTCACTGTCAAATCATGAATAGTGACAATAACGGTCACTTTCTGGCTATGCTGCACGGTCTCTTGTCCTATAGTGCAACTTGTTTCGCACACCTACTGATACTGTGACACCCATATATCCCATGTAGGCCCTTCATCATGCAGCTCTACAACCCGGGCAATGCAGTTTATAGTCCCGCGCCTCCTTGCAGCTCCCTGGAGTGCTAACACTGTGCTACTATCATATAGTCATCTGGACAGATCCCCAATGTGTGGCTTCAATCGGTTGCCATTTACCTTCTCGGGAAATGGATCTCCATTCAATTTCACAAGCTGAACTGCTCCACCATATGTAATCTCCTTGATCACATATGGCCCTAGCCAATGCATTTGAAATTTTCCTAGAAATTTATCAAACTTGCTGTCATATAATAAAACTAAATCGTTTACCTAGAAGGTGTGCAGTTTGATGTGTCAATCGTGCCATGCATTTTCGCGCTCCTTCTGAACTTGTTCATGGAATCCAACCAAGAATCTATCTTCTTCCAGCTCTATCACCTGCGCGAGCCTCTCTTCTAAGGCTCCATGATCCGCCATACCTATGAATGTCGTTATCTGTAGACTAGGCACAATGTACTCCATTGGCATCATAGCTTCTATGCCATAGACCAGTCGAAAAGGTGTCTGTCCAGTCAGCTTCTTACAAGTAGTTCTGTAAGCCCATAACACCGCTGGTAAGAGAACGTCCCAATCATTCCTATGTGCATTGCAAACATTTGTTAGCACATTTTCGAATATCTTATTAAATGCTTCCACCATCCCATTAGCCTAAGGGTGATACAACGTGCTCTTCTGATGATAAACTTGGAACTCTTTCGTCAGCGTGTTGATCGTTTCATTAAGGAAATGCATATCGCGATTGCTCATCAAAATATTCAGGCAACCAAACTTGGTTAGCACATATTCAAACAAGAAATTTTTTGTTGTTGCCCCTGTACAATCCTTTACAGGCTGTGCCTCCACCCATCTGGTCAAATACTCAATCGTGGTGATGATATACCGCACACCCATCTTCTTTCCTAGAGGCTGAATTGGTCCTACAAAATCCATTGCCCATTTTTCAAATGGCTGCAATGGTACTTGGGGATTCAGAGGCAGCTCATCCCTCTGCGATGGCCTATCCTTCCTATGACATGCATCACATGCCCTACAATAAGCTTCGGAATCCTTATGCAGTGTCGACCACCACAACCCAACGCATAAAATCTTTTGCGTTGTTCCTTTTCCTGCATAATGTCCTCCTGCAACCCCTCCATAAGCTTCGATTAGGATGCTACTTCATTCAAACTCAGGCACATAACATCACAATATCTCATCCACTCCCATCTTATACAAGTGACCTGTAATAAGAGAAAAATATGTCGTGCGTACCACCAATTCCTTCTTTTGTTGGCTGGTGTACCCTTCTGGAGCCATTCCTGTAGTCAGAAAGTGTATGATGTCTACAAAATGATTGTCTACTATGTGCAACGCAAAGAGATGCATGTCAGGTAGCCCCTCCTCTAAATTGGTAGGCTCCTCCCCTGTCTCAATGCATGATAGATGATCCGGTCCTACATTCAATTGTCTTGGCTTCACAATGACTTTGAAATCATACTCCTGAAACAACAACATCCATCTGCATATTCCCCCCCCAACACAAGCTTTTTGACCAGGTACTTTAATGTAGAATGGTTTGTGTACATCTTAAAGTCTCAGCCTAGAAAGTAATGCCTGAAATTCTAGAGCATGTACACCATAGCCAACCCTTTGCGCTTTATCATCGAATAATTCTTCTTAGCCATAGATAACTTCTTGCTTGCAAACACGATAGGGTGATCCAACTCTCCCTCACCGGCCTGTGTCAGTGCTGCTCCCATTGCAATACATGACACATCCACATGAACATGAAATTCCTTCTTCCAATCCGGGAAGACTAGGATCAGCGTGGTGACCATCTTCTCCTTTAACACATCCAGGCTCTGCTGACATTCTTCATTTCAACGGAATGTAGCATCCTTCTTTAACAGTTTTTCCATCGGCGCAGTAATCCGGGCATAACTCTTGATGAACTTTTGGTAATAACCATTATGCCCCAGTGTTGCGCGAAGCTGTTTGACACTTATTGGAGCCTCCAGATTGATGATAATCGTGATCTTAGCAGGATCTACCATTAATCCTTGTCTGCATACCACATGACCTAGCAAGATTCCGAAGGGAACATAGAACAAACATTTCTTCAAATTTAGCGTGATCTAATACCTCCGGCATGTATCCAGCATCAAGAGTAGACTAGCTACATGGCACTTCATGAGCCCAAACACTGTCCAATCATCAAAGTATACCTCCAAAAACTTGTGAATGAAGTCCTTGAACGGCGCGTTGACTACACGCGAAAAGATCGTCGGCGCGTTCTTCAATCCAAAAGGCATTACGGTATACTGGAAGCATCACCATTCAGTCATGAAGGTCGTCTTACTCCTATCTTCTAGTGCAATCTTGATCTGATGGTACCCAAAGAACCCATTACTGAATGAATATACTTCCTTCTCGCCAACATTATCCAACATTTCATTAGTGAACGGAGTTGGAAAAGGATCATGTATGCAAGCATCATTTAGCTTCCTGAGATCTACGCATATCCTTATTTCATCCTTATGCTTCTTTTCCTGAACTACCATAGGACTGACCCAATCAGATTCCTTCACTGGTTCAATGATTCCCGTTACCAACATTTTATCCAACTCCAAACAGACTCTTTCCTTATATTTAGGATTAAGGTGATATGGCCTCTACTTCACAAGCTTCGCATCTAGTTTCAACGTTATCTTCATTACTCCTAAATCGCATATTATCCCTTTTAGGTCTAAGAACTTTGCAGGGAACAAATCCTGGTATTCACAGAGAAACTCAGTGACCTTATCCACCATAGCATCATCCCAGTAGTCCTCTATCTTTGCAAACTTCGGCTCTGCCTCTGTCCTAATGTCCACTTGTCTTATTTTCAACAACGCAGTGATATTAGGAATCTCTATCTATGGCCCCTCAACTTTGTGGTGACCTTCTGCCTCAAGGATATTAATGTTCCTTGGATCCTCCTCTTCTTCTTCAGCAATCACATTGTAGCACTCTAGTGCATGGTGCAGTTGGGTGGTCCAATCTGGTTGAATCAAATCCAAGGGATCCTGTGGGATTCTGAAGATTGCTACTTTGACTTCCTGTAATGCTTCATTGATGCGCTCAAATCCATCCTCAAAATTGAATGTCATCAAGAATCCCTATCTCAAAATATCCCATTCTTCTATGTCATGGCGAAGCTTTGTTTCCAAGTACCAATTCATTGGTATCACATCCAAGGTGTGACAAAATAGATGCACCCACTCTAGTTGTGGTTCTGTCCCATAAGAATTGGTCCATTTTGCTAAGTGATCATGTGGATCACTCCTCCCATCGTATTTCTCTATTAATCATACCTTTGGGTGACCAAATCACACCTTAATCATTCTTCTATATTCACTTCACCCATCAAAATTGTCTTTATGCGTACCCCACCATCTTTCAGGCGTAAAGCGTAGTGCCAAGTCCAAGGTTTGGAAGCGATGCTTCTATGGCAGTTCCCTTTCAAATGCATCCAAAAATTTATCAAAATCAGTTAAATCATTATAATAAGGCAGACTTCTTACCTCTGACGATACACAGCGCAAAAATTTGGTCATCATGTTACAGCGTAGCATAGACTCTTTGTGCAATCGATTCTGCCAGTGTTCCATTTCCTCATCTGAATCTAATGTGGATGAGCTTTCACGATCCCATGATATACGTCCATCTGTTGTGGGATTCACCCTGTTATCACTCAGGTTGTTCCCTACCTCCTGAAGGGAATACGGCCGAGGTAACCACTAACCAATCTTTTAGCTGCAGGGCCTAGCCTACCTACAACCAGAGAGGGCTCTCTCTTTGTGATTTTAGCTTTGTTTTGAAATATTTTAGGCTAGCTGTGATGCACGAGGTTTTGTTTTAAGTTGGTTGGATGGTGATTTTAGGCAGAGCTGGGACGTAAGTCCAAAACAGTCTATACCATTGGGCAATGGAGTCAATGAGGGTGTGCCTCTGAAAATGTTTCTTGGGTAAGTGGTAATGCTACAGAGCAAGATAGGTAGTTTTGGAAAAAATTTCGAATCTGAAATTGATGGAATGAAGTCAGGGAATGAAAGGAAATCAAGAATCTTTCATTATGCTGGCAGAGGGAAAGTGCATGAATATTATCAAGGAGCAATAAAGAATTCCTAGGTAATATTCAAAGTGAAAGAATCAGTGCAAACATGAGCAATTAAGAATTCATATTTATGACTAATTCTGAAGAAAACATAATTAATAGCAGAGATTGAACACAGGGTGCATTTAAACAAATCCTGGGCTATTCTTCTTCTCTGTTACCAAGATTATGGAACATATATGAAATTTGCAAACACAGAAAACATAAAACACAGTTTAGAATAACTTATTGATCCATAGAATGACACAGGAATTCTGTAGCAGGTCCCAGAACATCAAATCCACATCCAGACGGTCAACAACAGTGAACTTCAACAGCTTTTGTATTAAAACAGTCTCAGAATATACAACGCAGTCTAGAGAGAAAATCACCAACCACCCAACTTAAAACAAAACCCCGTGCATCACAGCTAGCCTAAAATATTTCAAAACAAAGCTAAAATCACAAAGAGAGAGCCCTCTCTGGTTGCAGGTAGGCTAGGCCCTGCAGCTAAAAGATTGGTTAGTGGTTACCTCGGCCATATTCCCTTTAGGAGGTAGGGAACAACCTGAGTGATAACATCATTGGCGACTCCACTGGGGAACTGAATGACCAATTGTAACTGCTGTCTATTTTCTAAAGCTACAGATGGAGCCTGAAGTTAGCCAGGTAGCCTTTGAAACTGTCTTTGCTCTGCATTTACAGGAGTAAATAAAAGCTGCTTCAGTCAATCTCCAGTATAGTTTTAGGCTATAAACAGTTGTTCCAAAGATTTGATCAGTTTCCCTATTTCAACATATTCAAAGGAAAGCCCAAAGCCTCCCATATTTCAAAGAAAATCTTGTAGAATATTGTGAAAAACTGTGATCTTAAAATATTTCCAGAAAATACCAAAAACAAATTTAGAAGCTGGCTCCAAAGAAGAAAACTCGGTACACCAGGTCAAATCCTGATCCAGATCCTCCAGCTGTTTTTGAAAATCCCAACTTGATCCCTAAGACCCTTAGGAAACAAGAAGAACTAGAAAATTCTGCTGGTTTAGACCTTGAAACAGTTCAGCAGAACTATATCCAAACTCCTGCTAAAGCATCAGTCCGTCCTCACATTACTGTTGCTTCTCCTAGTTCTTCATCCACCTCTCAAAGCACCTTCTCCACACCTCCATCCACTGCACATATTTCCACTGCTGTCCCTGTTGTTCCAGCTGTCCCATTTCTTCCTGTTGCCCCATTTATCCCTGTAAATATGGCAAACCGTTATGCTCCTCTTCAGTTACCTGGAAATCCAGGGGCTATGCCTCAAGATTATCAGAGCAAAATCACATATTTTGATGGTACTGGCTCCTATACAGCCCAACAACACACTAAGAAAATGCAAGATTATTTTGAGAATTATGAAATAGATGATGATGATGTGAGAATGAAGATTTTTGTCCAAAGTCTAACTGGTGATGTAAGGATTTGGTTTAGAGCACTTGCTCCAAATTCTATAGCTAATCCAGATGCCCTCTACCAATCCTTTCTAAACAGATGGGAAAAGAAGAAAGACCCTTTGCACATTTTAACAGAATATGACAATTTGAAAAGAGGCCCACAAGAAGCCGTCCAAGACTATTGTGCCAGGTTCAACAATGTCTATAATGCTATTCCTCAAAACCTTAGACCTCCACCTGATTTAGCTTTGATCAAATTTCCTGATGGATTTGACCCTGATATGGCATATCAGCTGAGGGAAAGAGCCCCTCCAAGCTTAGCAGACATGCAGAATATAGCTGTTAGTGTGGAGGCAAACCTAATTGCTAAGCGAAATCGGGCAAGAGCTGAAAGAAGAACAACTTTCAAAGAAGAGCCTTCAGCATTTGAACAAAAAATTGATGCAATCATCAAAGGTATGGATAGACTTGGGGATAGCGTGGAAACCATTGAAAGGAAATCATCTTGGGAAGGTCAACCAAGTAATGCTACAAGAAACCCAAACTTTAGAAAAAATCAAAATCCAAATGTTGGAAGGGCTGGCCCTGACATAAACATCAGACCTCCATTTCAAGAAAACTATGCAGAAGCCTCAACATCTAGTGAACCAATAGAGGACACCCAAATCAATCTAATGGGGTTGAACAGCGAGCAACAAATTTTCCTAACCCAAGATGACCAAGAAGCCCATAATATCAATCAATTTCAAACCAAATCCGGAGAGTCATTTGATTTTAGGGAAGGCTATGATGCAGTGGTCTATGAGGTTCATAAGCAGTACAAATTAAGAAGCAGAACCATAGATGTCCCTGAACCTGCCAAGCTGAAGGATACCAAGCAGCCAAAGAAAACAAAGGATAAAGCTGTCCTGATAGAACCCTCTACTAAAACAGACTCAGACTCAAAGGAAGTCACTGTGGAAGACATATCAGACTTACAGCCTTCAAAAAACCAGTCATCTACATCCCAACCCTCTAAAGAAAATCTAAATTGTCCCCCCAAAAATAATTTCAAAACAGATTTACTTCAAAACAACACTCCTGAACAAGAAAAAATCACTGAAAATTCAGCTGAAAAGGAAAAATCTGTTGTCCATAATACAAAAATTAAGATAGAGAAACCTTTTAACTTAGAAACTGAAATAGGTAAGCTGAAAATAGCTATTCCTCTTTCTGAATTGGCCAAACATGAAGTGTACAGACAGCAAATCAATCAGTCACTACAGATACCGGAGAATAGGGATGTAGTCAATGTTTTAGATGATCAACCAAAGCTGATCTTTGGTCCTGAAGTCAATGGTAAAACAGTAGATGGGGGGGTTCCTCCCTTCTATGCCAGCTTAAACATTCATGACAAGGTACTGCATAATGCAATGTTTGATTCGGGAGCTTCCCATAACCTAATGCCTAAATCTATGATGGAAAGACTGGATCTAGACATCACAAGGCCCTACAAAGACTTGTTCTCATTTGATTCCAGCCAGGTCAGGTGTCTAGGCCTAATCAAAGACCTTTGTGTATCTTTAGTCCAATACCCAGCTAAAACAATCTTGATGGATGTGGTGGTGGCTGACATTCCACCTAAGTATGGTATGCTTCTGTCCAGATCTTGGGGTGCAAAGCTCCAAGGGTCTTTGCAGCTAGATATGTCCTATGCCACTATTTCAGTCTTTGGACAGCCAAAGAGATTATACCGAGAAACATTAATGAAATATGTGGTTAGCAGTCAAGAGAAACCCCAAAACTTCCCCATCTATTCAATGCATTCCGACATGGATTCATTCATTTTATACAATGTTGACATGTGTCCAAAAATTGGTGCCAAACTCCTAAAAACGACACAAACAGAAAGCATGAATGAACAATCTACTACCCAAGATAAAGAAATCCCTGATATGATTGATACAACAAATGAAAATGACACATCAAATGAGTTACAAGAGTCAAATCTACCCACTGAACAAGCTTCTAAAACTCTTAAGGCTAGTCATAACCAAGAAATCTTATGGTACTTGGAGTTTGATGGGTCAGTAAACAATTTAGGAGTAGGGGCAGGGGTTTGGGCTCACAACATGCAAAATAACCATGTTGAAGGTCATGCATATAGGTTAAATTTCAGATGCACAAACAATATGGCCGAGTATGAAGCCATGTTGTTAGGACTCAAACTGATCAGAAGTCTAGGGGCAACCAAGGTTTCAATTCTAGGGGATTCTGATTTCATTATACAACATATGAAGGGAAACTTTGTTACAAACAATCTTAGATTGAGAGCTTACAGAGGGGCAGCCATTGAAATACTTAACACTTTCTCAGAATCTCAACTCACCAAAATCCCTAGAAAGCACAATTTACATGCACATAGCTTGGCAACTTTTGCCAGCACTTGCAAGCTACCATTTGAGCCCAACCACCACTTCACTGCTGAAATCAAACACAGACCTGTTGTCTCAGATAATGTCAAAAATTGGCAGGTTTTTGAAAATGATACACAGATAAACAATTTCCTGAATTTGAAAGAAGAATTCTCAAGTATAAACATTGATACTAGCACCATTGATGAATTACAACAAGAAGACAAAAGTGAGCAAACTATCTCAGCTGAAACGACAAATCTGATTTTGAACCCAACAAATTTTGATGACAAGAATGTACATGAACTGAAGCAAATAGATTTTGATGAAATGGCTGAGGCAGAAGCTGAAGTAATTGAACTAAAGGATAATTTTCTGCCCACGGGTTTAACTCCTTTAGAGGACATATTTGATTCAAATGACATTCCTAGAAAGCCAAAGATGCAACCCCTCAATGCAAAGATTGAGGACTGCAACATTGGAACCACAGAAAATCCTAAAATGGTAAAACTGTCAAAAGCATTGTCTGCTGATCAAAAGCTAAAATACATTGATTTGTTTAAGGAGTTCCAAGATGTTTTTGCCTGGAGTTATGAGGACCTCAAGTCCTATGATACTTCGGTCATCCAACACACCATACCTTTGAAAGAGAATCAAAAACCTTTTAACCAAAAGCTTAGAAGGGTGAATCCTGTCCTCCTACCCCTGATTGAAAAGGAAGTTAAATGAATGTATGAAGCTGGAATCATTGCACCTATCAGATTCTCAGAGTGGATTTCAAATCGGGTACCTACTAGGAAGAAAACGGGAGAGATAAGGCTGTGTGTTGACTTAAGAAATTTGAACAAAGTCTCTCTCAAAGACCATTATCCCTTACCAAAAATGGATCATATCTTACAAAGAGTAGTAGGGGCTTCTAGGATCTCATTGCTGGATGGATTCTCAGGATTCAATCAGATTTTAGTCCACCTGGATGATCAAGACAAAACTGCCTTCACAACACCTTGGGGAACCTTCAAATATGTGAAAATGCCTTTTGGACTCAAAAATGCGGGGGCCACATTTCAAAGAGCAATGGATATAGCTTTTGCCAAAGAGATCCATGATTTCTTAGTCATATACCTTGATGATCTCACTGCTTTTTCAAAATCAGACCAAGAACATTTAGAACATTTAAGGCAAGTGTTCCTAATTTGTAGAAAATATGGCATATCATTGAACCCAAAGAAATCACTGTTTGGCCTAGAAGAAGGTAAACTCTTAGGTCACATAATTTCAAAAGATGGCATTAGGATTGACCCGGACAGAATTCAAGCTATTCTCCAAGTGCCCCATCCAAGAAACATCAAAGAACTGCAAGCTTTTTTAGGAAAGATCAATTTCCTAAGAAGGTTCATTCCCAATTTGGCTGAGCTGATAAGACTGTTGAACAATATGCTGAAGAAAGATTCCAAAGTCAAGTGGACAATGGAAGCTAAGCAAGCCTTTGAGGACATCAAAACAACCCTAACAAAAACACTAGTCCTCACGAGTCCCAAGTTTGATAGAGATTTCATGATCTTTTCTTTTGCATCTGAGCATACTAGTGCTGCTATCTTATTGCAAAAGGATGACCAAGGGTGTGAGAAGCCCATTGCCTTTTTCAGAAAAGCACTAAGAGATGCTCCACTCAAATATCAAATCATGGAGAAGTAGGCCTATGCCCTTGTAAAAGCCATCAAAGATTTCAGAGTTTATATCTTATATTCACATGTGATAGCTTATGTTCCAAATGTTGTGGTTAAGGACATTCTAACTCAAGAAGGAATTGAAGGTAAAAGGGGTAAATGGATAGCCAACATCTTAGAGTATGACATTGAAATCAAGCCTACAAAACTCATAAAAGGGCAGGGATTAGCTAAATTGATGATTGAAACCAATTTCCAAGCCCTTGATATCAATGAAATGGACAACGAACAGGAGATGGCGACTCCACAGATCAATCAAGCCTTTTTACAATCACCTTGGTATGCTGACATTTGTTTTGTATTGTTAAACATGCAACCTCCTCCAGGGTTGTCCAGGACTAAAAAGAGATTCTTGAAAATGAAGGCATCAAAGTTTTGTATTATAGACAATGTTTTATTTTGGAAAAATCATGAAGGTATTTTGCTTAATTGCCTAACATTGGATGAAACTGACAAAGTCCTCAAGGAATTTCATGCAGGAGACTGTGGTGGGCACTTGTATTGGAAATCAACAGCTGATAAAATCCTAAGGGCTGGATTTTATTGGCCCTCCCTGTTTGCTGATGTCAAAAAATTCGTAATATCCTGCCACAAATGCCAGATCTTTGAAGGCAAGAAAAAGCTATTACCTTTACCCCTCAAACCTATTTTAACTGAAAGGCCATTTCAGCAATGGGGTTTAGACTTCATTGGGGAAATCCACCCTTCCTCCTCTGGCCAACACAAGTGGATTATGACTGCCACAGATTACTTTACCAAGTGGATAGAAGTTGCCCCTTGTAGGCAAGCCAATGACTCAATCATCATGCAATTCTTAGAAACCAACATCTTGTCTAGGTTTGGTTGTCCAGAAAAGATCATTACAGATAATGCAGCAGCCTTTAAATCCAAAAGAATGATAAAATTTTGCCACAAGTACCACATTACCTTGGGCCATTCCACGGCCTATTACCCCCAAGGTAATGGTTTAGGTGAGTCTTCCAACAAAAGCTTAATCAATATCATCAAGAAAGTCTTGGAAGAGAATAAAAAGAATTGGCATAAAAAACTTGTAAATGCAATATGGGCAGACAGATTGACCACCAAAAGATCTATTGGAACAAGCCCATATGAATTGGTTTATGGCATGGAGACAAGATTCCCTTCATCTTTGGGAATCCCAGTGATAAAGTTGCTGCAAGAAATACAAGCAGAACCTAATGATATTCAGAGAAGGATCAATCAAACTATTCACTTGCAGCAGACCAGAGAGGATGTATATCACAGAAGTCAGGTTCTACAAGAAAAACTGAAAAATATGTTTGATAAAAGAACCAAAGCAGAGGATTTCTTCATTGGGGATAAAGTTTTAAAGTGGGATTCTAGAAGAGAGGATAAAGGGAAACATGGAAAATTTGATTTTCTTTGGAAAGGACCTTACATTATTCAGGCTATACAAGGTAACAACACCTATTTTTTGAAGAGTTTGGATGGCACAGATGCTGAGGAAGGCCCAGTCAATGGGCGAATGCTCAAGCATTATTTTGATTCTCTTTGATCAACATAACACAACTGTATATTGTATATAAATAGTTGTTTTTCAGCAAGTTTTTTTATTACAGAAATTAGATAAGGAACATAATGCAGCAGATTTTGAGAAAAAAGTCAGGGAAGTACATAACTTTTTGGGTAAAATTCTGAAATTACCACAAGAGATCAAGAAAAAGACTTGGGAACTATAAAGATGATGATAAATACTCAGAGAAACCAGCAAAGACAGAGCTGTAATTTTGCACAGATCAGCTCATGAGGAGTGCACACATGCTACAAAGGTTCAGATCATTGGTTTCCAGGAGAAGGAAGTTTTTAAATTACAGCAGCCAAAGGAGAATAAGGCTATCTGACCTGCTGTTCTTGGCTTTTCACCAGGAAAATCCATCCCCAAGTGGAGCCACTGTTAGGTTCCTATACCAATAGGTTTCATTTTTCATGATTGACTATGGAAGTGCCAAATAGGATCATCCTTTCCAGGTTGCAAAGGTTCCATATTTTGTATACAGATGAAGAAAATTAAAAAATGAAAAAAGAGTATGCCCTAAAAGAATAATCAAAGGGCAAGAAAAATGAATTGGTCAGAAAAAATAATAGAAATGAACCCCAAATCAAAAGACCAAGAAAGTGGCCAATCAAAATGCCACTGCTATCTTATTTTCAAGTTCACAATGTGCAAATATTGTTGTTTATCACACTTGATGGATGGCCCAACAGTTCAATCTGGAGCATGCCATATTTAAATTTACTGTTCTAGAATAGAGAATGAATATCTGCCCAAATAGTTCAAGCTTGGCAGATGAGTAGATAGGTAGAGAAAATAAGGAGCCCAACTGCTTAATCTGGGCCCTTGGAAGAAATAAGGGTAGACTTAGGTAGGAGGGCAGTCAAAATAAAAGAGGAGAATCAGGGTTTGCTAGTCCAAATGCACCCAATCCAAAGGAAGAAAAAATGCTAGGTGTATTAGGCTGGGTAGGCAGTTTTGAGGTTGCAGAAGCAAGGTTATGATCACTTTTTTTCTTGTCAAGAGAGATTTATCTCATTAGTGACACAAGGACCATGGCAGTTGTTTGGTTGCAGAACAGTGGAAGCATGACTAATTTCCCCCTACATTCCCCAGAAATCTTTTACTAACATCCCCTCAAGGACCTTGGGATCTGCCCAATAGTCCTGCTTCACTTCATTCTATGAGAAATACTAAGTTAAACTCTGAGTTTACTTAGTGAAAAGAAGCCACATTTCTTGTGTAAAAATCATCATTCCATACTCCTTACATTTTCTTATGCCTAAGTTTTCACTTTACAAACTTAGCATCTGTGCATGCAATTTCATTCCATAAAGCCATATTAACATTTAACTCTATTATGTAGCTCCCTAAATCATTTTCCCACCCCTATTCTACAAAAAACTATATAAAAACCCAAAAAATACTAAATACCCTTTCCCTTGGCAAATATAGCCATACAATATAGTTTTGGGGATTATTAAGTCCACTCGGGACTTTAATAATAACCCTTCCGCGTATAAACCGTCGGGTTTATTTAACCTCTCGTTAAATAAATAACCACAGTTGACCCCCCCACACATAAACCATACATAAGAACCCCGCGCACATATCTTTATTTTGGGATTAGTTTAATATTTGATTAAACCAATAACCATGCCCGCACTGTATAAACCATAAAACCCATATAACCAAAGTTTATTACCCCCTGAAACATTATTTAACGTTAAATAATAGGCGGGCCCCCCTCATTGTGAAACCCCGCGGCTTTAAACACCCGTCCGCCGTCCGATCCAGAGCCCTTAATCCAACGGTTGGCGGCAATATCGCATGCCCCGATCCGCCGAAGGTTAGCGTCCGGGGGATGGGCGGTATTGCTGCCGTACCCCCACCACGCGTCAATCTCCCGGCGTGATCGGAGCCCCCCTCTGCAAAACCACCCTGGGGCAAAGGCGGTGCGGGGAAAACCGCTTACCGCCCGCCACCTGCCCCCTGACGTCAGGCCCACGTCACCCGGTGACGTCGCGTCCACTTCACCTGCCGCTGCTCTGTACCACTACCACATCATCGCCCCGCCAACGTGTCATGCGCCACGTCACCATACGCGTCATGCACCACGTCACCCTTCGTACCCACTACGCGCCAAAAATACGTCATGCTGACGTCATCCCCGAAAAGCGCCAAAAGCACTAAAATGTCCAAAATTCATTAAAAAGTCGTGAAAACGACTATTTTGTTCATTTTCTATTGTTGCGCCTGTGAAGAACGTGCATGCGATTTTTACGACCAATCTGCCTCCTGAAGTCGCACAAGTCCATCAACCTACAAATGCGCTCCGTAGCTCGACTCCACAGCTCGAGGCACCCCTGCTAACTATCCTCTGCGCCATAAAAACAGGTATTTACCCATTTTTTCGACCGAAACCCCTGTTTTTTCCAAAATTCGTTGTTGAAATTGCCTAAAGATCCACAATTCAAAACCAAAAGTGCTCGTGCCTATCAATCAACACCTTGTATGCACTGTGTGAGTTATTGAGTCAAAGCAACCTGGCAAACTAGCCCTCCTCTGCAAGTTCCGCCATTAAAATATAGTTTAAGCTCGTTTTCGCCGGCAGAGTCTACAAACTGCCCATGCATTAAGATAATTTATAAAAAAAATTACTCTGCAAAGACCACCACTCCCTCTGCATTCTTCTCACATAGCCTGCAATCCAGCAAATTCATTGAAAGACCCTGCTACACCCTGCAACATCTGTTTTTTGACCATAAATTGTACACAGTGAGGCCAGTTCTAGATAAGCTCACTCTACAGCTCCCTGGCAAAGCCTCAGAGGCAGTTTTCACCAGTCTGTTGTTGCACAAATCCTAATTTCAAATACAAACACAGAAAATTTGAAGATGGCCACTCCAGCAGCCTTGAACATCACTCCTCTCAATGCACCTCACAAGGAACTTGAAGCATTGCCTTTGGCTGATAGGGACCACTTAATTCAAGATTTGGTTGGGGACAGAAATCACTTGCAGACCTTCTGTCAGCTGAGGAACAGTTACCTGAACAACAGTGACATTTATGGCATTTGGGAATCCAACTTGCCCATCTACTTCCTCCCTTCTGTCAATATTTTCCCTGAAATTATTCACCTCTGCTGTGAAAACTATGACCCAACACAAAGGGCAGTCAAGTCTCCATCTGGGAGCATCCTCTTTCAGATAACTCCTGACTCCATCAATCAAATGCTAAACTTCAAGCAAACTCAGCTTCTGGTCCCTCTCTCTATGAAATTCCTGCTTGATGAAGGTCCTAAACTCTCCAGCCCTGAGATAGCCCGAATTGCCAAAGTATTCATGAGAGCAGACCGCCAGCCTGCAGGGCCACCTCCTTTTCTCTATGTGTGCTTCAATGAAGTGGGCAAGTTACTAGTTTATATGATATCCTATGTACTAGGTTTCAAAACAAGTGAGCAGATTGATGAAACTATACTAGTCATGTTGTCTGCATTTAGCCTAGGACAGCCCCCTGCTGTCAAGTACAACTATGCCAAATTTATTTCCAATAAGATACATGACCAACTAGTAAAGCTGGATAGGGAGGGAGTCTTCAAATACTCATCCTACATTTATCATCTATTCATGTATTATCAGCCAGACTGCTTCCAATGCCCCATCAAAAGATTGGACTCTAAAGGAGAAAAGAGGTCTGTGATTTTCTGGACCTCAGTCTTTCATGAAGTCCAGAACTCCCCCTACTCTTACTGTGAGTTTATTGACCTGTTTGTCTATCCAGTCTCTTGTCTCCTAATGAGAACTCCTCCTGCTAGGCTATCCTATGACATGCAGAAAATATTGCAGCTTTCAAAGAACTACAAAATAGGTGACTGGTACTTTTACCAGAATCACACTGTCATTAGGATATATGGCTGTGAGCTCTGTCCCTACAGGCTGCCAAGATATGTACCAATGAGATTGTTTGCCTTGGAGTATTACAGGCAACTCATCAATTCAGACTTAACTCATTTTCATAGTGCCAAGAAAAAGGCTCGCCTGAAATTCAAAGACCAACTAGGCCCCTTTGTCATGAACAAGAAAGAAGGTTGGCAAGATGCTGATCAAATACTGGGGGAGAAACTCAAGTTAAAGAGGAGTTTTTGGTGGGTCCCTTATGACCCAGATGGCTTTATCAATGCCAGAAAAATAAAATATAGGCTGTCAGCCTATGAACATTGCAGAATCCCACATATTGAACAATTTGCTAATCAAGATGAGTGGGTGCAAGGTACACTAGTTGAAGAGTTCACCCAAGAAGAAATAATGGACCAAAATGTCAAAGATTTGGAAAAAACTCTTAACTTGGATTCTTTTGAGCAGGTAACATTCAAACTACCACAACAAGTCGGAGAGGGCACATCAACTGCTGCAGGTCCACAAGCTGCCCAAGAAAGGTCTACACCAGCAACAAGTACAGCAAAAGGCAAAGAAGTAATGGATGCAGAACAAGAAACAGTGACAGAACAGCCTACTACCTCAAAGGAGCAGAGTCAAGGGCAGGCCCCTCCACAACAGACTGAGGCACCACAGATTCCAGCTTTACAGACTCCTCTTAATGAGGAAAGAGGCAAGAAGCAAGATAGGGAAGAAACTACACCTGCTAGTGTGTCAACACAGCAACCAGAATCCAAAAGATAGAGAGTTGATCCTCAAGTTGAGGAGGAAATTAGTGAAGAAGTCATAGAGAGTCCGAGGAGGGAGAGAGAAACTAGCCAGCAAACACCTACTAGCTCATTCCAGCAAGAGCAAGAGAGGCAGCATGGTATGGAAGTGTCTTCCTCAAGGCAGCAAAGCAAGCAACCACCGCCTGGTATTAAAGGAACTTTCATGGAAATCAAGGCCCAAAATGAGTTGTTAAGGGTACAGATGTATGATCAATTCCTCAAGACAACACCCTCCAAACAGCAGAGGTTAATGGTAGCTTATGACTTTAAAGAGGAAAAGATGATTTTAAGTCATTTCAAGCCTAAGATACCACAGCCACAGATAGCTGCAGATTACATAAAGACCCACCTGGAGGTCCTCTCAAAGGACATACACCCGATGGACCAAATTGAGCTACACAAGCAGACAGGTGAAATGGTCTATGCCACTCTAGCAGACAAGGCAATGCTGGCTCATCAACTGAAGGAGTCACTGAAAAATACAAACACTCAATTGGATTTGGAGAGAATTTCTTCCTCGGCCAAAGATAACAGAATAAAAACATTGGAGGAAATCATTGTGGAGCTAGGACATGATCCTAAGAAGGATGCCAAAGGCATCCAGGCCCTCATAAAGAAAAAAGAGGAAGATATTGCTGCACTAAGAAAACAATTGAGGATACCTGCAACCATGCACCCTCAAACTGCAAAACTTGTGCAAGAGAAAGAAGGTGAAGATACAATGGATTTTCTCATGAGGATGAATCAAAGGATAATTCAAATGGAGCAAGAGTTGGAGAAAGCATTGCAAGGCAAGCAGGGAGAGTCGACCTCCCAGCCACCTATAACAGCTCCAACGGTCCCCACTGCCCTTCCCACAGCAGCAACAGCAATCCCTCCTGTCATTCCAACATCCACAACAACTACATCAACTACATCAACTACAGATGCTACAGCAGCAACAACAACAACAGCACCAGAATCTAGCATGAGCATGGAAGAGATGATGCAAGCAGTCAAGGACCTAGAAGTTCAGGTGACAGAGATGAAAGAGGCCAAATAAAAGTTGGCCAAACTAGAAGTAAGCTACGACAAGTCCAAGATGACAGTAGCTGAAAAAACAAGGGAAATAAAGGCCTTGAACGACAAAATAAAAGCCTTAGAGAAGGAGCTTACTCTAGACAAAACTCTAGCTGAAATCAAGAAAATTTTGTGGGCCAAAATTGGCCAGTCAATCACTGACCAATGGCAATCAATTCAGACCATACATGAACAAATAGAATTGATAGGCTTAGCTCAATTTGAGACACAAAGGGCCAGAGCATCATTGGGAAATATGCCTGAGCAAGCCAATAGAATGATTCAGTTCCTGAACACTCACACCAAAGAGCAGCTGGCAGCTCTGGATATCAGCAGCAGGACAGATACTATTCTGACAGTGAAAAAGGTGCTGACCCTGAGGAGTTTTGTGCAGACTCTAGAAAGAAAGTGCCAGGAAATGCAAGCAGAAATAAATGACTTCAAGCTAAAAAAGGCAGCATTGCAGAGCAGAGGATTACCCAGTTTATTAACCAACGCTGGAAGACTGCTATCCTGTGAACACTATACTAACAGAGTAAATAATTATGTTTCCAATCAAATTACAGCATCCTCAAGCACCTCAGAAGAAACAGGGCCTCCCTCTGGACAGAGTCTTTATGACAAATTAGAAAACCTGTTTTACATTGAACATGAGATAAACCATGTTTTCGAGGTTCCGCCCAACTTCTACAGATACACTGAAGCTGATGAAACACTCATAAAGATACAAAGACATCAGCTACCCATAGAGGATTGGTGGCAGGCAATGCTGGAAATTCTACCCAGGTAATTCAATTTCTGTTCCATTTTGAGTCAGCTACAGGTTGGCAACTCCACATACGCAGGCCACTTGCCAAAAGTGTAAAGACAGCAGAAAGAGGAAGTCATGTTGAAACTGCAGTTCATTAAAGACAAGGCCGAGCACCGAGGACAGCAAAACAGTGAAACAACAGACATAGGAACGCAAAGTAAAGACGCAGCTCCAGCCGTCTCACTCAGTATTAAAAAAGTCAAAAATCTCTGACAGACTAAACCGCCAGCACACCAACAATTACTGCAGCATTTATTTCTCTCATTTACTTCTTTTTGAGAGTTGGTGAAGAAAGTTATTGCATGAAGACTTATCTACAAGATATTTTGTATATCATTTTTGTATAAATACCTCCCCATAGAATGTATTTGGGGTTGGTGATTTTCTCTCTAGACTGTGTTGTAAATTCTGAGACTGTTTTAATACAAAAGCTATTGAAGTTCACTGTTGTTGACCGTCTGGATGTGGATTTGATGTTCTGGGACCTGCTATAGAATTCTTGTGTCATTCTATGGATCAATAAGTTATTCTAAACTGTGTTTTATGTTTTCTGTGTTTGCAAATTTCATATATGTTCCATAATCTTGGTAACAGAGAAGAAGAATAGCCCAGGATTTGTTTAAATGCACCCTGTGTTCAATCTCTACTATTAATTATGTTTTCTTTAGAATTAGTCATAAATATGAATTCTTAATTGCTCATGTTTGCACTGATTCTTTCACTTTGAATATTACCTAGGAATTCTTTATTGCTCCTTGATAATATCCATGCACTTTCCCTCTGCCAGCATAATGAAAGATTCTTGATTGCCTTTCATTCCCTGACTTCATTCCATCAATTTCAGATTCGAAAATTGTTCCAAAACTACCTATCTTGCTCTGTAGCATTACCGCTTACCCAAGAAACATTTTCAGAGGTACACCCTCATTGACTCCATTGCCCAATGGTATAGACAGTTTTGGACTTACGTCCCAGCTCTACCTAAAATCACCATCCAACCAACTTAAAACAAAACCCCGTGCATCACAGCTAGCCTAAAATATTTCAAAACAAAGCTAAAATCACAAAGAGAGAGCCCTCTCTGGTTGCAGGTAGGCTAGGCCCTGCAGCTAAAAGATTGGTTAGTGGTTACCTCGGCCGTATTCCCTTATGGAGGCAGGGAACAACCTGAGTGATAACACACCCAATCTTGATCTCACGCTATTAACTTATAAATCTAGTCCAAATCATCGTCACTTTCGTAATCTCGGACTTTTTTAGTATAACGCGGTCCTTCTGCAGGGTCCAAAGGTACTACTATGCTGAGCGGTTTTCTTTCAAATGACATCATCTAGTTCTTCAAATTGACCACCCTGTTCATGTCGATAGTCCAATCGATCCCAAGGAGCGTGAGGTAGGGATTGTTGTCATTGAAAATCTCTATCACTTCAAAGTCCGCCAATGTGCTCGTGCCTTCAATATCGACTATCACTCCCTGCAATCTTCCCATGGGGATAATCTTTTGTTGATTCTCCATCCTCAATTGAATAGGAGACCACTGGAGCGCAAGTATCCCCATTCTCTCCCATGTCTTTTTCAGAAAAATATTCGCATCTCACCCAAGATCCAAAATAAATTGGTCCATTTCATACTCTCCTATTTGCGCAGTGAGCCTCATCTCACGCCTTGTTCTTTCCTTATGCTTACCACACATGGTCCCTCAGGAGCATTACCAACACATTTATTGATCAACTCCTATAATCCCTTTATAGCCTTGCTATCGCATAGCAGCTTCATACAAGTCTCCAAAAAGGTAGTAAACATGGATGGGTCCATTTCTTCAGTCTGCTTATCCTAACGTCCTGAGGTAGAAGCTTCAACGAAGCTTTTCTTTGCTTCCATGAAGGTTTCCTTTGCGTGCTCCAAATCAAAACCAACCTCCTCCTCTAGCGTTTTTCAGACCCATTCACCTTCTTCAGGTCGCTTTCCCTTATCTTCACCAGTCATCATTCCACTTTGCAACACAATATTCATAGTAGGATCCTCTCCATCTGTAGGTTTTGTGTAGGTTGTTGAGGGTGCGTCCCCTTTTCGTGCATCTTAGCTATTAATATAGGGAATTCTTCTGTCGCATGGTCAAACTGAGTACAGTATCGACATAATAGGCACGTCGGGTTCATACATTCTTGCACGTAGTGTCCTAGACCTACACAATAGTAGCAAATAACTTACCCCCGACCTCTCGCAAGTCCTCCTCCACCTCAGCCTCGGCCTCATCCACGCCCCCGATATCCTTCGTGCACCCCCCCAGTGCCTTGATCTGGTAGCCAAGTTTCTGTATTCATTAGATACGCGAACGTTCTCACCATAATTAACTCGTAACTATGGCAATTGTGCTCCTCATGACCTACCAATTTACAGAAGTTACAAAAGAGTTGTTGTGGTGTCTTTAAGAATTTCTGCAGCAAGTGGCAATTATTCGTCGCATGTTTTCTAGCTAATTGACAGATAGCACACCACAACACAGGCCCTGCACTTGGCCCTGCTTGAAATTTTGGCCTCAGAGGCATTAAACCTCCTCCTGCAACATAACTCATGAAGACAGGGAAATGATCTTTATCATGCCCTTGATTCTTACATTTCAAACACCAAACCTCTTTGTGTACCTCTGGCTGAGCCACTCTATCCTTCTTCAGACTTTGGAATTCTAGGCAAAGGTTCTGCAACTCTACGTGAATCTGTTAAACTCCCAAAGAAACATCTTGAATTGGTGTCTCGTGCAATCTCATTGCAATTTCTAGGGCCTCCACCTAGGTCCCAATCTCTTGCTATGATAAAGAAACCCTTAGATGAGGCAAGAGCGAAGCCACAAACCATTCATGGTGTTGTCCATCAGTAAGATTCATGTTAGCTTCACGGATCTTGCACTTCAATCTCTAATCCAGCTCCCAGAGTGTCTTGCCAGGATTCATAATGATTTCCTTGAATCCAACGATCAATTGTGCCTCAGACTTGGGCCTATTGAATTCCTTATTCAGCGTAGTTTGAAAATGCAGCCATCGTGTTATCAGTGCAGTACTTAATGTACCATGTTAGCGTGCGTTCCTGCAAAGCAATAACCAATGTTTCTTTCTTCATCTGCTCAACATTCGTGACGAACCAAAACTGGTCTGGGTCCTCATTTCCTAAGCCCTTGAAAACGGGAAGTTTTACTGACTTTTCCATATTGGTGGAGGTGGTGGTGGTGTGGGTGAAGATGTATGCAGTGGAGGTGAAGATGGAAGTGGTGTGGGTGGATGGGGTATTCGCGGAAACCCTCACCTTATTAATTGGAAAACGCTTTGCAGAGAAGCCTATATTGCTTCTTTATCGTCACTCAGAGGAGGCTCAATCAATAGGCTGTATTTAGGTCCTGTTCCCTTTCTATCCCTGAATAACTTTCTACTTCGCGTAGCTCCAAACATCAAGGTAGTTGCATAACCTGCTTTTCACACAAGAGCATTTTAATCCAAGTATTCAAATATCTTAAATACTTACCACGCAGTCCTTTGAAGAAGCGTTGTTCTGCTTCATTGTAGCTAACCGAGGTATCAACCGCGAACTCTATCACAAATCCTCCGAGGATATGATCGAGACAGTGATCAACAACATGCGTGATCTTATCTTCAGAGGCTTCCAATCTCCACACTAACTCTAGGGTCCACACTATTAGACCGTCAAGCCTCCACCTTCCTTGGCCGTCTGCCAATTTAGCGATCCACTCATATAATTCAACCAGGAAGGAACAGAAGAAGATTTTGAGTATCTCTGTGTACAAATACCTGTCCAACCACTGCTCTTTCATCAATCGCGGGTTCCTATCATCTTGCGCCGCAAATTCATTTATCTTTCTATCCAACCAATCTTCAATTTCTTTCTTTGTTGGATTCCAGTGATGTGACATCACACATCTCTTTATGCAGATCCCGGTCCTGGAAACGGAACCATTTGTTGGCTTAGGGGGTCCTAACCCAAGTTCAACGTTAAATTTTCCAAACAAATCCCTACACTACTGGCCCTTTTGGCATCAATCTGTGGAGCGCAGACTGAAGTCTCACCCGAAGAAGTATGGGGGGATGCTGGAACCAAGTTTTCGCACCCAAAGATGGTTATGATGTCATTTTATACCCTTTATCTGCCTTCGTACAGATTGATAAGCCCTTAAGGCTTATCAATATGACTTTCTCTTACCAGCCTCTAGACCTTCGCAAAGGTCTACGACTGTCTTTCGTGGACCCTAAACAGGCGAATCAACCACTTACGTGCCTCTGTAATCACTCCTAAGTCTGTTATTACCCAGATCGGCTTAAGTGTCTGATATCTTTAGCATGCATTAAGATATTCTTCGCGTAAACATATATTATTACTTGTGTTCATATAACAATGTAAACCATGCAGAATCACACATCAATACAGTATTAAATCATAAACCCAATATTCATCATAACATAAACGCATTCATTCATAACAGAAGTAAATGGATAAAACACAGATATTTCCAGAATAATCTCTTTATTGATACTTCAGATTTTCTTACAGACTCAAAACTACCCTGTGCACTCAGTTGCAAGGGTCCGTGCACATAGCTGCGAACTCTACTCTAGGCCTCTGTGCACACAGCTACAGAGCCTCTCTTCTACTCTAAGACTCTTTGCTCTTCACTTCTAATGACCCATTACATCAACTATGAACTTCACTTCACTTAACTGCCTTAGACTCTCTAAGACTCTCCTTCTTATACAATCTCATGGTCCGTGGACCATGGGTAGGTCTATACAAGCCGACACAACTTACATAAAAGAAGGGAAAATCCCTTTATGACACTTTACATATACACGCTCCGTGACCACAACTTGCGGTGAATTTACACTATACATACAAAAACTTGGGATTTCAGCCCCAAAACTTGGGCTTTTGCCCCAAAATTGACCTTAGGGGATCCTGTCCCAACATGCATGGTGCAGCTGGGTGCTCCAATCTAGTTGAATCAATTCTAAAGTATCCTGTGGTATTATGAAGATTGTTGCCTTAACCTCCTGGAGTGATTTTCCAATGCTTTCAAACACATCCTCAAAGCTGAAGGTCATAAAAAATTCTTCTCTCAAGATGTCCCACTCAGTGGTATCGTGGCAAAGCTCTATTTCCAGCTACCAGTTCATAGGAATGATGTCCAAGGTGTGAAAGAAATATGCACCCACTCTCGTTGCAGTTCCGTTCCATAAACCGTAATCCATTTTGCTAAATGATCATGCAGATCATTTCTTCCATCATATTTTTCAGTTATCCGAACTTTCGAGCGACCAAACCTCAATCACATCATTCCTATGTACTCATGCCATTCATCAAAACTATCTTTATGCATACCCCTCCACCGTGCAGGCGTAGCACGCAACTCCAAATCCAACACTTGGAAGCGATGCTTCTCCAGTACTTCCCTTTCAAATGCATCCAGAAATTTATCTACATTAGTTAGACCATCATAATAAGGCAAACTTCTTACCTCAGATGATACACAGTGTAGCAATTTAGTCATCATATTACAACGCAATGTAGATACTTCGTGTAACCTATTCTACCAGCGTTCCAATTCCTTATCAAAATATGATGTATAGGCACTTTCACAGTCCCATGCAATACATCCATATGTTGTCAAATTAACCCAGTCTTGGTCTCACGCTATGATTTTATAGATCTGGTCCAAATCATCATCAGTTTCTTCATAGTTGCGGACTGGTTCAATATAGTGTGGTCCTTCTGCAGGGTCCAATGGTACTACTAAGCAGAGAGATTTCCTTTCAAATGACATCATCCGCTTCTTAAAATTGATTACCCCATTCATGTTGATAGCCCAATCAATTTCCAGGAGCGCAGGGTATGGATTGTTGTCATCAACAATATCTATCACTTCAAAATTAACCAACACGCTCACACCTTCTATATCTACAGTCACTCCATGCAATCTCCCCATAGGGATAATCTTTTGTTGATTTGCCATTCTCAATTGAATCGGAGACCACTGCAGCATAGGTCTCCCCATTCTTTCCCATGTCTATTTAGGCAAAACATTCACATCCGACCCTAGATCCAAAATAACTTGATCCATCTCATACTCTCCTATTTGTGTGGTAAGCCTCATCTCGCACCCTGTTCTTGTCTTGTGTTTGCCTATCTTTCTGACCGCATAGTGTCCTTCAAGAGCATCTTCCTTTCCAGCACACTTATTTATCATTTCTTGAAGCCCTTTCACTACCTTTCTGTCACACAACAACTTCATACAAGTCTCCAAGAAAGTGGTAAGCATGGAGGGGTAAAATTCTTCATATAGCTTGTCTTGACTTCCTAAGGTAGAGGCCTTAATGAAGCTTTTCTTTTCTTCCATGAAAATTTCCTTCACATGCTCCAGATCAAACCCAACCTCCTTTTCTGGAGCCTTGTGAACCCCATCACTTTCTTCAGGTTTCTTTCCTTTATCATCACCAGTCATCATTTTGCTTCGCATCAAAATATTCACATTGGGGTCCTCTTCACGGGGCTCGACCCTCATCATTTGTAGATTCTGGGTAGGCTGCTAAGGCTGCGCCTTATTCTCCTACATCTTAGCTATCATTATAGGGCATTTTTATATCGTGTGGTCAAACTTGTAGGTTTTAACCCTGTATAGAAATTACCTGCATACGAATTCTAAGAACAAAAAATAAAAAATGCAAGAGAATAACACATAAAACACATATACACAGAGATTTTCCCCTGGATCCCAAACCGGGACTACCAGCTTGATTTTTCATTATGTTCCTTTCAATGTTACAATACATATATATACATGCTGAAGCATCCAATACCATGGACCGAAAAACCATCGTGCCCAAAACCCTGTGCGTAAACCATGCACAAAACCATAGGTAGGTTCACCCCACCTAATATAGGGTCCAAAAGAAATTTCCCTAGGGGGCTACCTGCCCCACCCCCCACTAACCCCTCGGTTGACTGGGGCAGCTAGTCATGGAAAGAATATAACACAACCCAACATTCTCCCACTTGTTGTTTTATTTCCACAGGGAGCCATAGGATAGCTTAGTCATTTATCTAGCCCTACAATGCCCATTGTTTCTCTACACCAAGAGAGCTTCTCAGAGTTCACAGATTTTGTCAATGCATGTGCAGTATTCTTCAAAGTGTCCCCCTTTACCAGTAACACCTTTTTGTCTTCTATCATATCCCTCACAAAGTGATACTGAACATCAATGTCCTTTGTCTTTGAATGGTAAGAAGGGTTCTTTGCCAATAAAATTGCACTAACCCCATACTTGAACACAATATTTGTAACCAAACTGCTTCCTTGCTTGCATGAGTGGCTGCCATGTATTTTGCCTCTGTAGTTGATAATGCCACTACATATTGTTTCTTACTCATCCAATTGACTGCACCTCCAAATAGGTTAAACACATACCCACTTGTAGATCTTCTCTGATCCAAATCTCTAGCCCAGTCTGCATCAACAAAGCCACGAATATCCAAAACTCTGTCCAATCCTGGTCTTCCTTGGTAGCACAAACCATAATCACTAGTGCCACGCAAATACCTGAAAACCCGCTTCACTGCTATCCAATGCTCATTCCCTAGTTTTGACATAAGCCTACTCAATACTCCCACTGCATGTGAAATGTATGGTCTAGTACAGACCATCGCATACATCAGGCTACCGACTGCACTTGCATATGGAACACGGAACATGTCCTCTTCCTCTTCTTGTGTCTTGGGACACTGTTCAACAGACAACTTTACACCTACAGGAATAGGAACCTTCACCGGTTTACTATCCTTCATATTAAACCTATGAAATATTGTCTCAACATACTTCCTTTGGTTTAACCAAAGATTCCTCTTTGCCTGATCTCTTTTAATTTCCATGCCCAAATGTATTTTGCATCACCAAGATCTTTCATGTTGAATTTGGAGGGAAATTGGGTCTTCAAATCCTGGATAATTTCTTTTTCATTCCAACCGGCAACATGTCATCCACATACAAGACCAGATAAATAACACGGTAACCAATTAATTTAAAATACACATAGTGATGTGCTTTGCTTCTAGTGAAGCCAAGTCCCCGTATAAATGTATCAAATTTCCGATACCACATCCTTGGTGACTATTTTAGCCCATACAGAGACGTCTTTAACTTGCATGCCAGTTCTTTCTCACCCTTCACCGCAAAGCCTTCAGGTTGCTTCATGTAGATCTCCTCTTCTAGATCCCCGTGGAGAAATGTTGTCTTCACATCCATCTATTCTACCTCAAAATCAAAAGCAACAACAACCAATAAAAGTAATCTAATAGAAGCTACCTTGGCAACAGGAGAAAAAATATCACCAAAATCAATTCCCAACACCTGGGAATAACCTTTTGCTACCAACCGAGCTTTGTGTTTCTCCACCTTTCCTTCTATGTTTGTCTTCTTCTTGAACACCCATTTGTTGCCAATGGGTTTCCTTCCAACTGGCAACTCCACCGGATCCCAAGCCTCATTTTTGTGCAAAGATGCCATTTCATCAACCATGACCTCTTTCCAGAGTTTTCCATCCTTTGAATCTACTGCTTCCTTCATAGTTCTGGGATCATCATCAGTAATAGATAAAGAAACGTTTGAGTAGAAAGAAGATGGACTATACCTTTCTGGTTGCCTTCTTTCTTGAACTAATCTTCTCACAACCAGAGTTTGTGGCTCTTGATCTTCTGATTCCTCTTCTGCTGTAGAGTATGATTCTTCCTCCTTTACCTCAAACTCTATCTTCTCAGGTTCCTTTGATGGGACTTCATGTTTAATAACATTTTTCACCTCTCTGAACACCACATCTTGGTTTTACACAACCTTCCTTATTACTGGGTTCCAAAGCTTATAACCCTTTAAACCATCCTTATACCCAATAAAGATGCACTTTTCAGATTTACTATCCAACTTTGTTATTTTCTCCTTTGGAACATGTACATATGCATCACATCCAAATACCCTCATATGTGAAAGAGAAGGTTTCTTACTATTCCATACCTCTTGCGGAGTCTTATCCTCAAACACTGATGAAGGTTATCTATTGACTAGGTAACATGCTATCTCCACTGCCTCTGCCCAAAATTCTTGTCCTAACCAGGCACCACTGACCATGCTTCTTTCCCTTTCCATCAACGTATTGCTCATTCTTTCTACAAATCCAATTTGCTGAGGTGTGTATGGAGTAGTCTTCTATCATGCTATACCACACTTCTTACAGAACTCTTCAAATTCCTTCTTTCAAAGCCCTCCACCGTTATCTGTCCTCAACGCGTTTATCTTCTTCTCGGTCTGGTTTTCCACTAGAGCCTTAAATTCTTTAAACTTGTCAAAGACTTCATATTTCTTTTTGAGAAAATATATCCATGTATTCCTTGAGAAGTCAGATATAAATTATACATAGTAAAGATACTTACCCAGTGATGGAACCTTCATAGGTCCAAACACATCACTGTGCACAAGCTCTAATATCTGTTTCTCCCTCTTACCGCCAAAGGGGAAACTCACCCGATTCTGCTTCCCATATACACAATTTTCACAGGAAAAAAATAATCCAGAGAGCTATTAGTCATACTTCTACCATACCTTTACCACGAAGTATTCGAAGGCCCTTCTCTCCAATATGTCCAAGCCTTTGATGCCATAGCATATAATTTTATCCAAAGACCACTAGATTTTATGCTCCACTTTCAGGAACCACAGAACTATTGCACCCATCAATAAAAATGCTACCTTGTAGCTTGTATAGAGTTCCAATCTGAGTTCCCCGCATAAATACCAGTGCTCCCCGAACCATCTTAAAGGTATCTTTCTGGAATACTATTTTTACACCTGCATCATCCAGCTTGCTCACAAAAATCAAATTTTTGGCCAATGCAAGAATATGCATAACACTCGAAAGTGTTCTAATCCTTCCACCTTGCAACTTCAACTTTACTTTTCCGCGACCAACGATTCTATCCTTCTTGTCATCCCCCCAGAAGACATCACCACCATCATATTTCTCATACTCACAGAACAATTCTCTATGGGGAGTGAAGTGAAAGGATGCACCTGATTCAATCAACCATGCCTCATGATCTACATGTGTACTTGAAGAATCCAAGTACACATCCCCACCTTCATCTAAGGTGGTTTCACCTCTGCAGAAGGAGCATCATCAAATCCCTTTCCTTTGTCAAGAGCTTTAGATTTACAATTCCTTTTGTAGTGCCCTTCCTTTCCGCATTTCCAGCACACCACCTTTATAGGTTTTCCTGGAGATTTATATCTCCCTCTAGATTTAGATCTCCCACTCGATGACCCTTTTTTTTTCTGTTCTGGGACTATCCTCGTATAGACAAGGCATCACCATTCTGGCTCTCAATATTTTTGCGTCTCATCTCCTCCATCAGCAAGGATGACACTATTTCATCAAACTGCAAGGAAGTTGCATTGCTACCTATTGCAATAACCAAACTATCCCACGAATCTGGTAGAGAACACAACAAACTGATGCACTTATCTTCATCTGAAATTTTAATGTCAATAGATAATAATTGACTTACCACAGTATTAAATGCGTTCAGATGCTCTGTCACTGAGTCTCCACCTTTCATCCTCAGGTTAAACAACTTTTTCCGTAGGAACAGTTTATTCACCAGAGACTTAGATTGGTACAAAGTCCCTAACTTGACCCACAAAGCCTTAGCCGTAGCTTCCCCTGATACATTCAACAATACTGAATCTGAGACACACAATCGTATTGTGCTCTTTCCCTTTCAATCCAACTTCTTCCATTCTTCATCGGAAACTCTCGTTGGTTTAGTACTTAGATCTACCGCGATCCACTGATCTTTATCTACCAACAGATCCTCCATCTTGAGTTTCCATAACTCAAAACTCTGACCATTAAATTTCTCGATCTTTATCTTTCCACTGCTTTCCATCTTCTTTCACCACCAGAATCGATCCCGCAGATCTCCCACTGAGCAAGGTCTACCATAGACCCGAGTGAAACCCCTCAGCAACAAAGGCATCCCCTTACAGCCAAAATAGCTCTGATACCAAATGTAGGTTTTAACCCTATATAGAAATTACCTGCATATGAATTCTAAGAACAGAAAATAAACAATGCGAGAGCATAACACATAAAACGCATATACAAAGAGATTTTCCCCTAGATCCCAAAATTAGGACTACCAGCTTGATTTTTCATTATGTTCCTTTCAATGTTACAATACATATATATAAACGCCGAAGCATCCAATACCATGGACCAAAAAACCATCATGCCCAAAACCATGTGCGAAAACCATGCACAAAACCATAGTTAGATTCACCCCACCTAATATAGGGTCCAAAAAACGTTTCCCCCGGGAACTGCCCCAGACCCTGTAGAAGGAGGCTAACCGCCCCCCTCAAACCCCCTGTGACCCCCCTGTTGTGCAATCGATGCAACAAAGGGGGGGCTCCGCCCCCCCTCTAACCCCCCGGTTAACTAGGGCATCTAGTCGTGGAAAGAATATAACACAACCCAACAAAAATGAGTGCAGTACCGGAATGATGGGTTTGGTTGTCTTGTACATTCCCATGCATAGTGTCCTGACACTCCGCAATTGTAGCAAATAACTTGTCCTTGACCTCTATAAGGTCCTCCTCCTCATCAGCCTCTTCTGCGCCCCTTATATCCTCCATGTGCTCCCCCAGCGCCTTGATTCGGAGGCCGAGTTTCTATTTGCATTCGATATGTGGGCGTTCTCTCCATCATCAATTCATAGCTATGGCAGTTACACTAATCGTGGCCCACCGATTTACAGAAATTCAAGAATAATTATTGTGGCATTTGTACAAATTTTTGTAGCAAATGACAATTGTCTGTTACATGTTTTCCATATACCTGACAAATAGCGGACCACAGCGTCGACCCTGCAATTGGTCTCACGGTAGCCTCTTGTCTTAGGGGTGTTGGCCCTCCCCCTGTAATATAATTCACAAAAGCAGGGCAGTGATCTTTATCATGCCCCTGCATTTTACATTTTAGGCACCAAACCTCTTCGTGCACCTTCGGCCGAGTGGCTTTTTCCTTCTTCAATCTTTGCAACTCCAAGCAGAGGTTCTGCAACTCCACATGGAACTTTTGAACTCCTAGAGCAGTGTCATAGATAGGTGTTTCATGTAATCGTAACACGATCTACAGTGCTTCCGCTTGAGTCCCTACGTTTTGCTCCAATAAAGCAACCCTTAGGTGGGGCAGGAGCGAAGCTACAAACCATTCATGGTGTTGAATATCCATGAGATTCATGTTTGCTTCATGGATCTGGCACTTTAGTCTTTGATCCAGCTCCCAAGGTGTTTCGCCAGGCCTCATCATGATTTCCTTGAATCCAACAACTGATTTCAATTCAGACTTGGGCCTGCTGAATTCCTTATTCAGAGCAGTCTCAGTGTCCGCTAATGATGCCAATGGGTTATCGGTGCAATACTTAATGTACCATGTCAACGCATGATATTGTAGAGAAGTAACCAACTACACCTTCTTTATATGATCATCTGTAATATTCTGTTCCGTCCATACAACCTTCGCAACGAACCAAAATTGATTTGGGTCCTCACTTCCCAAGCCCTTGAAAATGGGAAACTTCATGGTATTCGACATATTGAATGGTGGCGAAGGTGGAGATGGTGTGGGTGAAGGCTTATGTTATGGAGGTGAAGATGGAGGTGGTGTGGGCAGATGAGGTATTCACAGAAAACCCACTTTATCAACTGTACAACACTTCGTGGTGATGCTTGTACCATTCCTTCGTCACTTGAAGGAGGCTCTATCAATGGACTATATTCAGGACCTTCATTTTCCTGATTTCTAAAGATTCATCCACTTCACGTAGATCCAAACATCAAGATAGTGGCATAACCCTCTTTTCACACAAGATCATTTTAATCCAAGTATTCAAAGATTTCAAATACTTACCTCGCTGTGCTTTGAAAAAACGTCGCTCTACTTCACTGTAGCTAACTTAGGTATCATCCGCGAATTCTGTCACAAATCCTCCTATGACTTGATCAATCCACTGATCAACAACACACACTATCTTATCTTTAAAAGCTTCCAACCTTCACACTAGCTTTGGGGTCCACACTATTGGACCGTCAAGCCTCCACCTTCCTTGGTTGTCTGCCAATTTAGCGATCCACTCATACAACTCGATCGGGAAGGTGCAAAAGAAAATTTCGTGTATTTCTGTGTATAGATACCTATCCAACCACTTTTCTTTTGTCAAGCGTGGATTTTTGTTCTCTTGCGCCAAGAATTCATGGATATTTCTATCCAACCACTTCTCAATTTCATTCTTTGTCGAATTCCAGTGATGCGACACCACACATCTCTTTATGCAGATCCCGGTCCCGGCAACGAAACTATTTTTTGGATTAGTGGCTTCTAACCCAGGTTCAGAGTTAGTTGCACCAAACAAATCCCTACACTACTAGCCCTTTTGGCATCAATCCATGGAGCGCCGATTGAAGTCTCACCCGAAGCAGTATGGGGGGATGCTGGAACAAGTTTCTGCACACAAAGATTAGCGTGATGCCATTTTAAGCCCTAAATCTACCTTCGTGCAGATCGATAAACCTTTATGGCTTATCGATATATGGTTTATCGATGTAACTCCCTCTAATCAGCCTCTAGACGTCTATGAAGGTCTACGGCTGTCTTTCGCGAACCTTGAACGGACTAATCTTCTACTTACATGCCTCAAAGATTACTCTTAACCCAGTAATTACTCAGATTGGCTTAAATGTTTGATAACTTCAACAAACAACAAGGTAATCTTCACGTAAACAGTTAAGAACAATTGCTTTCATATAATAATAGTATAAATCGTGTAAAGTCACACATCAATACATCATTATTTTATAAACCGATCATTCATCACAACATAAAGCGTATTCATATAAAACATAAGTAAAGAGACAAACACGAGTATTTTTACAACAATCTTCTTTATTAATACGTAGTTCAACTTACACACTCAAGACTTCCTTGCACACTTAGCTACGGGGGTCGACGCACTCAGTTGCGGACTCTACTCTAGGCCTTTGTGCACACAGTTGCAGAACCTTTCTTCCTACTCTTCTCCGCTAATTCTCTAGACTTATCCCATATACAAACTTCATTACCTGCCTTAGACATCCTAAGACGCACCTATTTATACAATCCCATGGTCCGCGGACCATGGGTAGATCCTCAAAAAGCCGACTCAACTTACATAAAGAAGGGTAAAACCCTTTGTGATTCTTTAACTAACTATGCACTCCGCGACCACAATTTGTAGATACTTTATATCTTTAGACAAAAAAACTTGGGCTTTTTCCCCAAAATTGACCCTAGGGGACTCCATCCCAACATCCTGCACTTCTTGCACCATTTCCAAACCAACCATCAAGAAACAAGGCCTATATATTCCTCTACCTACTCTAATCCACTGCTGAGCTCTTCTCTGAACAAGTGTGGGTATACTTTGGGATCCCACAGTACATTATCTCATATCGAGACAACAGGTTGCCAAGAACATTTGGTGAAGTCTCTGGTTGATGCTAGATACCAAGCTCACTAAGTCCATGACTTTCCACACCAAAACTTATGGCCAAACAAAGGTCATCAACAGGATGTTAGTACACATTATGTGCATGTACAACTCGAAGCATCTATGCACATGGGATGAAAGCCTACCCTATGTACAACATAGATACACTAAAGCTCTCCATAGCTCAATTGGCCACAATCCCTTTTAGGTGGGGTTGGGCTTCCAACCACTATGTCCCATTGACGTGGCCATACCATTTGTAGCTACTCAGGGAGATTCACTGTTATGAAACCAGCTCACAAAAAGATAGAAAAGATAGATGAACGACTTAGAAATAAGCCTCTTCGAGGGGGAAACCTCCTTTACATTACACAAATGAACAATTCTTAGATGATACAAATGACAAGACCTCCTTTATATATATAGGAGTCTAAGGGGTCATAATATAATCAGAGCCGACATCAACACTTCCTGCCCCATCTACATCTGTATATGCATGAAGTGTAACATCTGTATCTCTAGGATACCATAAACCAAATTTATGTGTTCCCTGAAGATATTTGAAAATCCTTTTGACTTCCTAAAGGTGTGTTTCCTTAGGATTTTCTTGGAATCTTCCAACTATTCCCACTGCATGCATGATGTCCAGTTGGGTACCTGTTAGGTAAAGCAGACTGCCAATCATGGATCTGTAAGTTGGTTGATGTACTGTTGTTGATTCATCATTTGAGCTAAGATTTCATCCTATTACTATTGGGGTACATACTGGTTTAGAATCTTCCATGCCATAATTTTTCAGGATCTGTTTGAGATATTTGGTTTGTGAGAGAAAAATACCATCTTTATTTTGCTGAAATTGTAGACCAAGAAAGTAGGTAAGCTCACTAAGTAAGGACATTTCAAATTCTTGCTGCATTACTGAGGCAAAATTCTGACTCATGGATTCTTCATTGCTACCAAAAATGATATCATCAACATACACAACAATTATTAGCAATTTATCAGTGTCCATCTTTGTATATAGATTGCTATTTGTTGACCCCTTTGAAAAACCCTGTTGGTGGAGATATTTGTGAAGACGGTAATACCATGCCCTTGGAGCCTGTTTTAGACCACAGAGAGATTTTCTCAGTTTGCAAACAAGTTTTGCATCATTTCCAAGTATGAATCCTTTTGGTTGTTCAATATAGACTTCTTCTTCTTAGTCTCCATTAAGAAAGACAGATTTTACATCCATTTGGTATAATTTGAATTTCTGAAAACCAAAAAGGGCAAGAAACATTCTTATGGCTTCAAGTCTAGCAACAGGTGCAAACGTTTCTTCAAAATCTATACCTTCTTGTTGAGAATATCCTTTACAAACAATTTTGGCCTTATTTCTAATAAGTTCTCCATTTTCGTTCAGCTTTTTTTTGAATATCCATTTAGTTCCTATGATATTCTTATCATGAGGTCTAGGAACTAATTCCCAGGTATTATTCTTTTCAATTTGCTCAAGTTCTTCATTCATGGCCTTGACCCAACATTCATCTTTGCATACTTCATTTACATTTTGAGGTTTGGTGGAAGATAGTAATGCTAGATAGATTGAGGCTTTGGCAATGGTTCTTCTTGTCTGTACACCTGCCCCTTTTGCCCCTATAATTTGAGTTTCCGGATGATTTTTCTGAACATACCTGGACAGAGTCTTTTCTTCTATTGCTAACTCTTCTTCTGGTGCTTCATTGGTTTCTTCTTTAGAATCAGTGTGATTTGATGTGAGAAAATGTTCCTCATCTTCTTCATTGTCATAACCTTTGGTTTTTACCTGTTTTGGATTTACGGATGCTTCATCAACCACAACAACAATACTTTCAATAATTTTCCCAAATCTTTTATTATAACATTTATATCCTTTGCTTTGGGACGAGTAGCCAAGAAGAATACCTTCATCTTCTCTAGGTTCAAACTTACCAAGTTTTTCATCAGTCCTTTTGATGTAAAATTTGCTTCCAAAAGCTTTGAAGTATTTTACAGTGGGAGTCTTACCATACCAAAGTTCATGTGGAGTTTGAGTGTTGTTTACTTGAACATTTGCTTGGTTGAGAATAGTGATGGCGACGAATGCAGCTTCACCCCAGAAGGTTGCAGGAGTTCCAGATTCATCTAACATAGCACGAGCCATTTGTTGAATAGTTCTATTCATCCTTTATACCACTCCATTTTGCTGAGGAGTCCTTGTGGTGGAGAACTGCCTTTTTATTCCATGTTGTTCACAAAAGTCAAAGAATTCATCTGAGGTAAATTCCCCTCCTCGATCAAATTTGAGGCATTTGATTTTGCGATCTGATTCATTTTCAACCAAAGCTTTGAAGGCTTTGAACTTTTCAAATGCTTCATCTTTATGCTTTAGAAGACCTATCCAACACATTCTGGAAAAATCATCAATGAATAATATAAAGTATTCTTCTCCATGAGGTGACTTTTTCCTTGATGGTCCACATAAATCAGTATGAACAAGTTCAAGAGGCTTACTAGCTGACCCTTCCTTTTCGATGAAGTGAGATTTGGTTTGCTTACCGAATTGACATGATTTGCATATAGTATTTTCAGGAATGTTGATATATGGAAGATCGCGAATAGCCTGGAATCTGCATGCTTTTCTTATTTGAGAAAATCTTAGATGCCCCAATCTTCTGTACCATAGTCAGTTTTCATCATTTTTGCTTGGATAACACTGTTGTTGTCTTCCCTTGAGTATGTATAGGTTGTTTGGATTTCTTGTACCTTTGATCACGGTTTCTCCTGTATCAAGCTCACGAACAACACATCCATTTGATCAAAACACTACTTCATTTCCTTGATCACACATTTGACTCACACTCAATAGGTTATGCTTTAAGCCATCAACATACATAACATTCCCAGCTTTAACTTTTTCTTTCAAGAAAACAGAGCCTTTACCTTTTATGACAGCAGGAGTGTCATTTCCAAATGAGACACTCTTTTCCTTTTCTAAGGCATTATATGAGTGTAGTTTTTCTTTGTCACCTGTCATGTGTTTTGAGCATCCATTGTTGATGTACCAATGGTTTTCTTGTCCTTCTGCATAGAAGGCTATACCACATCTTTTTGTTCATAGTTCTTTCTTTCTCCATATTTTGGGATTTAATGGAGTTTGCTCCTTTTGAGATATTTGCCGAAACTTACTCCTGCATTCAGATTCTTCATGGCCATAGTTGTTACAGATTGAGAATTCTATATTTTTTTCAAGAAGAGAAAAGTTATTATAGGAACTTTTCTTGATCCCTATCACATTCCTTTGATTTCGTGCTTCTCTAGTCATGATGGTTTTGTAAGCAACACATTGAGCAGCTTTGTGTCCAAAATTATGACATCAGAAACATTGACCATTAAAGAAGTTCCTGCGATTATTGCTGACCTGGTGATTTTAGTTTCTATTGATATTTGTCTTTGAAGCAAATTGAGTACGATTTACCTATGGTTGATTGTGGCTTCTGTTCATCCTTGAAGTAAATTGAGCGTGATTTACCTGGTGATCTGCTTTATGCCTTTGCTGATGATTGTCAAACTGTTCATTTCTCTTTGCTGCATCAAGATAGATTTTAGTGGAGGTTGACGGCTTCTGTGATTGAGATGCTTCTTCAGTATATCCAAGACCTGTCTTTATCAGAGGAGAACGTTGCACTTTGACAATTTCATTTAAGGTTTCCGATCCTTTAGCAAATCTAAGATTGAGAGCTTTTGTTTTCTCAAGATCCTTTCTTAGACCCACAATTTCACATTCTAGTTTTTCATTGTGTTTTTGTCTTTCAGCAAGTTGGTATGTCAAGGTATCTATAATCATATTCTTTTCTTCTAAACAGATTTTGAGTTTAGAGATTTATTCATAAAGGCCATCTTCATCTAAAGCATCCAAAAAGTCATCATCTTCATAAGCCATCAGAAGTCTATAGTCATTATTATTTTCTTCTTCATCACTATTTGATAGACCATCGCTATCTTCATGAGTATAGTAGCTCTTTTTACTTACACTTTGTTTTCTATTTCATTTTGCAGATTCCTTCCCTTTATCATATTTATATTTATGAGGACATTTGGCAGCATAATGACCAACTCTACCACATGCAAAACATTTGAAAGGTAGTTTACCTCTGAATCTTCCAGAACCCCGTTGAAGCTTTTTAACAAAGTTTACTTCCTCTTCTTCTTCTTAAATATGTCCCGATTCATTAGTTCTTCTTTTCCTTTTGCTGAAGCTTTAAATGCAGCTTCTCTCATATATTATGGACCTCCTTTTCTCATCTAAAAGGCAGTTAAAGTTCCGTGAAGCTGTGTCATAGTAATAGTCTGTATATCCTGCTTTTCTTCTATGGCATATACTTTTGATTCAAGTTTAGCAGATAAGTATCTTAAAACTTTTTCAACTAAGGTAACTTCCTTTATCTCTTCACCCAGATTCTTCATGAAATTAACAACCTCATATATATGCAAGAAGTAACTAGCTATACTTTCATCATTGTGCATCTTGAGAGTTTCATATTGAATTCTGAGAGCTTGCAGTTTAGCACATTTTACCTGAGAGTCTCCTTCGTAGCTTAGAATGATTTTGTCCCATATTTCTTTGGCTAATTTGAGCTGCATAAATTTGACAAACTCTGATTGTGATAGACTTCGTAATAATGTATTGACAGCCTTGGCATTGATTTCATATTGCTTTTTACCTGCCGTATTTGTAAGAATTGTTGATGGAAATTTATATCCTCCTTCCACGATTTCCCAGACATCTGTTCCAAGAGATTGAAGATAGGTTGTGGTTCTTACCTTCCAATAAACAAATTTGCTCTCATCAAAGGTTGGCATTTTGATGGATCCCCCGCTTTCTTGATTACTCATGATGATGGATCTACCTTCAAGCGATCAAGCTTCTTCTGAAGGACCTGCTCTGATACCAATTGTTGGAAATAATACTAAGAGGGGCGGTGAATCAATATTATCAGATCAATAATTTAATTTTCAAAACTAATTTGTATACACTACTTCATCTCAGTGAACTAGCATTTATATGCAGCTATACTTAATGAAACCAGCGTATATGCAAAGATATTTTGATTTAGCCAGATTATCATGTAGTGAACTTTAATCAATATATCAGCAATTCATTAGACAGTGCAGTAAAAGCAGAATAAAGCATCACACATAAGAAACACACATAAACACCAAGATATAAGGTGGAAACCCAATGTGGGTGAAAACCACCTGCTGCAATCGTCTCTGTCTTCTTTTAATAATAAGAAAATTCTGTTTACAATTTTTGTACTGGTGCAACCTTATACCAGTACGCAGACTTCTACCTGTAGAAGGCTTCAACCTTCTCTCATTCTCTAGCTTTTATTGGAAAGGAGCTACAACCCCTAGCTCTTGTACTAACTGATATGTTTACTAGTACGTAGGCGCCGGCCTATAGAAGGCTGCAACCTTCTCCTTTCTTCCAGGGACCACATTTCATAAATTTTCAAACTGGATCCATCAACGACATCATTAAATCATCAAATATATCTGCATCAACCAATCTCATATTCGACCAACCACAACCAAATTAATCAATCACTTTGACAAACCATCAATCTGATCTTTCAGAATGTTATCACCAGAACCCAAGCCAGAACCCAGAACACTGCAACAACAAACAACAACAATTAAAACATATATTATAAGGTATACACTACTTTCTTGTGTCGAACCTATGTGTATACGCGCTTTCCTCAAAGCCAACCAGCGTATACATCTGCAAATATTAATTCATAATTCTGTAGCTATACTAGACTTCAGTTATACCCAGATCATATCATTTACAGAATAATATATGCGTCAGTATTCAGATCTAGAATATTCATTGGCAAAGACACATAATGATAGTTCACTTTATGCCTTAAGATCCCGATCCATCATTAGATCTTATCCTCCATCAACTGCTAAGGTTCGTCCTTGGTTCAAATCCAGCAATGCACCATAACCCAATAACCTGCATACTAGATCTCACTCTTCATCAAATATTCAATTCTTGAGTGCCTTGGCCTAATGATCTTCTCCTCCTTTTATAGTTTTAGGCCTTTCTTAATACCATGGACCAAAACCACTTAGGACCAATACCTTGGATCAAATACCTAGGGTCAATACCTCGGACCCAATACCTTGGACCAATACCATCGATCAAAATACCATGGACCAAATACTTCGGACCAAAAACTTAGTTTTCCAAGGTATACGTGCTTTTCCTTTTGTGAAAGTGTGTGTGTATGTATACACGACCTGTATATAGTGAACCCGCATGTATACGCGGCTTGGCCAATGGTGAACCTGTGTATACAACACATATTTCATTAAATTTGGAAGTTTTTTATTACAAGGCCTTCAACAACATTCATTCTTTTGTAAATTGCCATATTAACTTGATTCAACATTAAAATAATTTTAGTAATCTCAAACCAATTAGAAATCGTGAATGGGTCAAACATGGGGTTGTTATGTGCAATAATATCAATACACAATAGGAGTGTGAAATCAAAAATAAATTACATTTATAAACTTATATGAATACAAATAACTAAATGAAATTCAATAAATAACTTCCCATTCATGTCCAGTATCAGCAGTGATTTTGTCTTCAAGTCATATTGGATTCTAATAATGAAATTGTTTAAACCACAAATAAACTATTTGAGAATTGAAAATGACAAAACGCTAATATGGATTGGAAAATCAATGTCCTATGGTGCAAAAAGTTTAAATACAACCATTTTTTACCCATCTCTTTAATGAGTCTAGATGGTCCACTTAACACATAATTTGTTAATTAATTATTCCATGTTTTATTAAGAAGAGAATTTTGTTTTTCATAGAGTTTTGTTTCAAAACAATACAATATGAGATTAATACAGTCTTAATAAATTACGTGATAGACAAATAAAAGTCAATAAATGGATTCCTTATTAAATTAAATGAGATGAGATGATTGCATATACAAATAGTTGATTTAAGAATATATGAAAAAAAAAAAACTATGCGTTAAAAATTGAATACCCTACAACTTAACGAGTAGTATTCACTTATGAGCCATCACCCACCAGCCTAAATAGTCAACTTAATACTTATTATCAAGAAATTAAAAGACTTATTTTTCGAAAAAAAATGCATCATAATATATGGATATTATAAATCACATTTATATACTCATATTAATGGACATAATTAAGTACAAGTCAATAATATAATTCTAGCTCAAGTGATGATTTCAGTTTATTTAAAATACGAATTTACAAAAAAATGACTTTAAATAATGAAATTAGATGTCTCACAATTCAAAAAGTTCAATGACATAATTCATCCATGATTGTGTCTAATCAAACCTTGATAATCCACTTATCAATTATTATCATCATATATATGTTTTTTTAAGAAATGCAAAATTATTTAGAATACATTTTTATCTCAAAAATTACATATCACATTTATGCGCTCCTATTAGTGCATTTTATATGTAAACAATGAATAACTCACTTTGTACCTTGTTGATTTTCAATATGATATGATTGCAGTTACAACCATTAATTGATTCAAGCATATAAATTTATGAAAACTATCGATTGAGAAATCACATATCTTATGCTTCAAAAATATCAAATCATTTACCTATGACACATTTCTCATTAGCCTTACTAGTGAATTATGCATTGTGAATAGTGAATATTGCACATAACATTTATCAAGTAAATTATTATAATTTCTTTAGTAAGAATAGCACCTTTGTTTGCAAGTATTTTATTACAAGGCCTTCAACAACATTCATTCTTTTGTAAATCGCCATATTAACTTGATTCAACATTAAAATAATTTGCAAGTAATTTCAAACCAATTAGAGATCATGAATAGGTCAAACATGGGGTTGTTATGTACAATAGTATCAATACACAATAGAGTGTGAAATCAAACTCTTAGAAGAAATTGATTTAAGATAAATCATATTAGTATGTCAAACATAAAATAAAGATATTATAGTTATGGATAACATGCTAGATTCCTCAATGTTTAAATTTTATGTTTGGCAACTCTAACCCCCTTTCCCCCAACATACGAGGGATTTGTTGATGGAATGACAGTGATGTGAGGATGTTATTGTAAATGACAAGGATAGGTGTCCCTTGCATTTAGACTAGTGTACTAAAACCTTATTAAAATGTTCTTGTGCTCAATTTCCTACGGTCCCTTTGTGCCTTTATGAAGCACTAATGAGAGGGTCATCATTCATCTTCATAGCATGCAGGAATCCACTATAAAAGTTATACATTGTTGATCTAGGTATTTCAAGAAGGTTAGGTACCATTGATCTATCTCCACTCAAATCCAAGTACATTTAATGATATTTCTTAAATGGGTATTCAAGTCATTCCATTATGATGGACAGAGTCACAAATTGAAGTATACAAGAAACTTTAGTGGTGAATTCTTGTAAGTAGTGGAGGCAAGGGTTTTCAAATATTAGCACAGTTGATGGTAGTGTGGATATTTATCTCTCCTTGTAAACATTGTCAAAACCAATAACAGTCTCGATGTAAATTTAGTGTCAACCAATTGTACGGAAAATCATGATTGACCATTACTTTCACTAAGAAGAGAAAATGATAAGCATTTTTAATGGGGAAGAAATAAATGAGAAACATAACTCATGTATTTTAGTTGAAATTTATATAAGTCCCTGTGTTCTTTAATGATTAAATACTTAATGTAAATACAAATAAATTATCATTAAGATATTGATTTTGAAGATTAAATATGTATTAAAAGGCATTCATCTATGACACTTGATTTTTCATGTAGCCTGAATAAACCACTTAAAGCTGATTATCAATTAATCTTAAATAGTTTTATATAAGATAAATCTTTACTTGCATTAATAGCTTTATTTCAAAAATAAATTACATTTATAAACTTATATGAATACATATAACTAAATGAAATTCAATAAATAACTTTTGAGTCTTGTTGGATTCTATGAGATTATTTTAAGTACAAATAATTTATTTAAGAATTCAAATTTACAAAATGTTAATATTGATGAGAAAAGCATGTCATATGGTGTAAAAAGTTTAAAGGCATCCATTTATGGCCCATCTCTTGAATGAGCTTAAACAGTCTACTTAATGCTCGTGGTGAAATTATTAATCCATGTTTTATTAGAAAATTCATTTTCTTTACATGGTCTTTTATTCTAGAAATAACAATTTCACATTTATACATTCATATTAAACCACATGATAGTTAAATAAAAATCAATTAATGCTTTCTTGACTTATTGAATTATATGACATGATTACATATATGAACAATTGATTTAATAATGCATAGTTAGAAAAAGTTGTCAATCCAAAATAGAATAAACTAGTTAGAACTCATAAATAATTGATTTTAAATTATTAATTTTCTAAAAAATATTTTTTTACTTACTTTGAGATCTTTATTTCAAAAACAAATTCCATTTATACATACATACATTCTAAACATAATTTAAGACATACTTGTCTTGTTGGTTTCTATGAGATTATTTCAATTACAAATAATTTATTTAAGAATTGAAATTTACCAAATGTTAATAAAGGTGGGAAAATCAAATGTCATATGTTACATAAAGTTTAAGTACACTTATTTATGACCCATACCTTGAAATAACTTTAGCAATCTACTTAACATTCATTACCAATTAATTATTCCATGTGTTGTTAGGAAAAACATTTCATATTACATGGAGTTTTTTTTTTTTTTAAAGTGCCACATTTACACACTTAGATTAAACTTCATGATATGAAAATAAAAGTCGATAAATGGATTTATATAGACCACTTAAAACTCATTATCAATTAATTATAATGTGTTTTGTAAAATATATATATTTACTTACATTAAGGGTTACATTTAAAAATTGCATCACATTTATGAACTTCTATCAATGCATATAACCAAATAGAATTCTTCAAGTCATATTGAATTCTATGAAATTATTTAAACCACAAATAAACTATTTAGGAATTGAAAATGACAAAATGCTAATATGGATTGGGAAATCAATGTCTTGTGGTGCAAAAAGTTTAAATACAACCATTTTTTACCCATCTCTTTAATGAGTCTAGATGGTCCACTTAACACATTGTTAATTAATTATTCCATGTTTTATTAAGAAAAGAATTTTGTTTTTCATGTAGTTTTGTTTCAAAACAATACAATATGAGATTAATACACTCTTAATAGATTATGTAATAGACAAATAAAAGTCAATAAATGGATTCCTTATTAAATTAAATGAGATGAGATGATTACATATACAAATAGTTGATTCAAGAATATATGGAAAAATAATATGGGTTAAAAATTGAATGCCCTACAATTTAACGAGTAGTATTCACTTATGAGCCATCACCTGTTAGCCTAAATAGTCCACTTAATACTTATTATCAAGAAATTAAAAGACTTATTTTTTGAAAAAATGCATCATAGTATATGGCTCTTATAAATCACTTTTATACACTCATATTAATGGACATAACTAAGTACAAGTCAATAATATAATTATAGCTCAAGTGATATGATTTTAGTTTATTTAAAATATAAATTTACAAAAAAACAACTTTAAATAATGAAATTAGATGCCTTACGATTCAAAAAGTTCAATGACATAATTCATCCATGATAGTATGTAACCAAACCTTGATAATCCACTTATCAATCATTATCATCATATATATGTTTTTTTAAGAAATGCAAAATTATTTACAATATATTTTTATCTAAAAAATTACATATCTCATTTATGCATTCATATTAGTGCATTTTATATGTGCCTTGTTGATTTTCAATATGATATGATTGCAGTTACAACCATTAATTGATTTTAGCATATAAATTTATGAAAACTATAAATTGAGAAATCACATATCTTATGCTTCAAAAAGATCAAATCATTTACCTATGACACATTTATCATTAGCCTTAATAGTGAATAATGCATTGTGAATAGTGAATAATGCACATATCATTTATCAAGTAAATTATTATAATTTCTTTAGTAAGAATAGCACCTTTGTTTGCAAGAGTTCTATTTCAAAACTTATATTTCACATTTATATATGATTATTGATACATATAAATAAATATAATTCATTAAAAATAACACGCCTCGATGGTTCATGTAAGATAATTTGAATGGCAAACAATTCATTTAAGAACACGTGCGCGCACACACATATCTTAGAAAAAAAATCGATACAACAAAATCATTGCAAAAACATTTATAAATAATAAGAAATATACATATTAATATAATTGGCAATTCCCATATATTTCAAAAAATATAAAATCATACAAATTGATTCAACAAAAACTATGTCCAAAATGTATTGAAAAAATAGAATGTACTTTTCAACAAATTTATAAAAGAACTTATCTCCATGAACTACAATGAAGTACATGTTCTATTGAACATTCAAATGTACTCATGTTTTTGTTTGATACAATGAAGTGTCTTAAGAAAGGGGAATAAAACTTGCATAAGCCACGTATCTTGCTCTTTTCCTGTATATGATTTTATCAAGATGTGGTTTGATCGATGTCTAATGAAATGAGAAGTATGTTTATTGTATCTATTAGCAATACATTTGATTCTTCATAATTATCTCCATATTGGGACCACACATCAATCAACATGTTCTCGTAAAATTATCTTGCTTTCCCTACTTCCAATTTTGTTTGCAAATGACAATGAGACCCGTCCCATGCAAATTTAAAGTCCTCTATATCAATATTTGATTTTTCAAGTACTTTTCAAATGTACTTGTCAATGACATTTAATGTCCATATTGCGACATCATAATTTCTTAAGCAATATTTTAATACTTCTTACTGAAAAGGCCTTAAAAAATAGGACCTATCACCAATCTACCAATCTGGTTCTCTTTGAATATGAAAATTTTGTTCATCTTTTGTGTATGATTGGAAGAATACTCTTCCACTTCAAATATCAACAACATCTTTTGACTTGTAGTAATTCCCAACTGCAACCACATGTATGATATTAATATATCTCCACTTCAACACTTCATTGTTTAAGGACATAAAAACCTATCATTTTAAAATGATGTTAATATTTATTATGAACTATTTCCATTTGTATGCAAACGTAATTTTACAATGAGTTCAAAGTATCACAAAATACAAATACAATTGCCACATTAAAATGAACAAACAAATAATATGTTTACTTTATACATAGAGCCTAATACCTTTATTTATTTTGTATGGAATAAAAGTCTTATAAGATGCATTGACCCACCATTTAAATCATTGATTTTAAGACTTGTAACGATTTATTTAATTGCAACTGAAAAATATAATTACAATGGTCTAGTGCAAGTAAACAAACTAATTATATATTAATTTTCACATACAATATAATACAATTTTTAAATTTCAAACCTAATTAATTATATGTTAATTTATAGAGTTTCTACCTTAGTTTTTTTTGTTGCTTCTTTTAGTACAAATTGTATGTTTATTGTTGGTGCTACATACAACTTAATATAATTTTTCAACTTATATGGAATAAAAAGGGTTATAAGAATGCAATGGGTCATCCTTCACATTACTAATTTCTAAGAGGTATAACGATAACTTAAACCACATTTAAAGCAAATAATTGTAATGATCTAATTAAAACAAATAGACCAGTTATCTATTAATTTTACATATAATGTAATCTATTGTAAAATATATATATAGCATGGGAAATTTTGATATGAAAACATTAAATGACCATTCATCTCACCAAAAATAAAGAAAATCAAAATATTTTATTTTCAGTAATGACAAACCAAATCAACAATTTTTTTATTAGTGTTGTTAAATAAAAGTAATAATTCATGATATCATACATATAATAGCATGATATAAACATCTGTAATCTTAAGGTACTTCTAAATGTAATTGAACATCCTTCAAAATAACTCGCACATCCATAGCCTTTTGAGTTTATGCAATATTCTCCATAGTTCATTGATCAACCAATTATCCCCTTGATTTGCTCCAATGAATGGAGGGGCAAGAATCACATTTTCTTTTGGATTCTCTTTCACTCTCTCAATTAAACAAACAACTATAATAGTATTGGTTGCATCATATTGGGTATGCATTTCCCACACTTTTTTCAATGATATAATGTGTACAACTTTCATTGGATTATCAATGACCTTATGTCCCTTTTGTGGCTTACAGTCTGAAGCAATCCACTTAAACACAAGTTTCTTGTAATGTCTCTGAAACCAATTTTTTTAGAAATCTTGTTGTGCTTTGTTTCAAATCTGTCGTCCAAATTGCAATGTCAAGAGATTCATTTTTGAAACACATTTCAAAAAATGATTTTGCATGTGGACGAATCCAAAATAATTTTTTCTCTATTGTGTAATCAGCATCAGCTCCCATTTCTCAATATGCTCGTTGTTTGTTGCTTCATCATCAATGCTATGATAAAAAATGTCCTTTAGTTCAAAAATAACTAGTTTCTTTTCAGTTATTTTGGCTGCAACACAATGGAAAATAATATAATCAAACCATTTTATTCATGTTACAAAAATTACTAAAATAATTGTTGAAACGATACATTTACCTTGAGTGGTTTGTTAGGATATTCCGACACATAGGATATAGTTAAGTTCAACTTGGTCTAGTATAGAGTTAGGTTAGAGTTAGGTAAAGTGTGTTTCTTTACCGTTGTACATTTTGTAACTTACAATCCGACGGTCACGATATGTAGTGATCCGACGGTTCACTCTCACCTCGGTATTACCGACACTTGATCCGTGGCTTGACACCCGATTGGTCCATGAGTTCTATTTAAAGCGCATGGAGGGTCATTGTTCGGGTAATCCGTGCATGAGAGAAGCTTATGTAAATTTTCATTCTTTGATTAATAAATTGTCTGTACCCACGTTGGGACAGGCCGTGGACTGTTTCCCTCCTTGCACTCTGAGGGTTTTAACCACGTCAAAAATACTGGTGTATTGATTTGAGATCTGGTTGTGAGCGGTGTCCTTTTGGTATTCTTCTGTGGAACTTACCCTGTAAATTCCTACATGGTATCAGAGCTATTTGAGGGCCGCGTCCGTTGGTGATCCAAATCTGAAGCCGGTAGAACTGCATGCGGCTGTCGTTTCCTAGATCTGCTGTTTCTGACTGCTTTCGGGCCGAGAGGACTGCTCTGTTGCATTCGGAGCATCTGTTTCAGTGAGGAACCCCTTTCGTTTCACGCGAAAAGGTTTCCGGTAGCCCTAGCTGCGTCATTTTTCAGATCGGGAGGTATACAGTGTTTTTTTTTTGCAGTTTACTGTCATTTTCTCTCTGCTTATTTCGGTTTCGGTTTATTTAGCCTTTTTTTTTTCCCGGATCTATACCTTTCATTTCTGCGTATGCTCTTTGCCCTGCGACTCTGTGCGATCTGGGCAAATCAGAAACAGAAAGAAAGGATTTTTCTCATGCGTATGCTCTTTTCCCTGCACCTTAGTGTGATCTCGGAAAATCAGAAACATTGAGGAAAATATTTAGTTTTTCGGCTAAAAGCTAACTTTGAGATTTTTTTTTAAAATTTCTAGTTTTTTGGCTAAAGCTAACTTCGAGCCGTAAGGTTCGTTTTTTCTTTGGATATTCGTGTTGGGTTTTGTGTTTTGTGTTTTGTAGGGGAAAAGAGTCTTCCCGAACGACCCGCCCGAACGACCCACCCGAACGACCCGCCCGCACGAGTTCACACGGGCGCCCTCAAACGACCCGCCCGAACGACCCACCCGAACGACCCGCCCGAACGAGTTCACACGGGCGCCCTCAAACGACCCGCCCAAACGATTTTTCATGGGCGCCCGAACGACCGAAACGAACCGACAAGGGAGAGCCGGGCAAACGAGCGGCACGAACGTGCACAAAGCCAACCTCGGGTCACAACTTAGCATTTTTGATACGGCCCTCGCCCGAACGACCCGCCTGAACGAGTTCACACGGGCGCCCTCAAACGACCCGCCCGAACGACCCACCCGAACGACCCGCCCGATCGAGTTCACACGGGTGCCCTCAAACGACCCGCCCGAACGATTTTGCATGGGCGCCCGCACGACCGAAACGAACCGACAAGGGAGAGCCGGGCAAACGAGCTGCACGAACGTGCACAAAGCCAACCTCGGGTCACAACTTAGCATTTTTTATACGGCCCTCGCCCGAACGAGTTCACACGGGCATCCTCAAACGACCCGCCCGAACGAGTTCACACGGGCGCCCTCAAACTACCCGCCCGAACGGTTTTGCATGGGCGCCCGAACGACCGAAACGAACCGACAAGGGAGAGCCGGGCAAACGACTCGCCCGGACGAGTCTTTACACGGCAAACGAGCCCGCTCGAACGAGTTCACATGGGCTCCGACACACGACCAAAACGAAGTCACAAGGGAGATTCGGGCAAACGGGCGGCACGATCTTTGCACGAGGCCCACCCCCCTTCACAACTTAGCATTTTTTATACGACCACGTGTGCCCTGGGTGCCGTCACACGACACGACATGACACGACCCGACCCGTTTGCACGGGCACCCACACACGACACGTCCCGACCCGCCCGAACGAAATTTGGGGTTTCCATGGGCGCACGACCCGAACGAAATTTCGGGGTTTCCGTGGGCGCACGACCCGAACGAAATTTCGGGGTTTCCGTGGGCGCACGACCCGAACAAAGCCACGAGGGAGCATCAGGCAAACGGGCCACACGAACATGCAGAGGACACACGAGCGGTCACGACTTAGCATTTTTGGCACGCCCACGTGTGCCCGGGCCCCACACACGGCACGACACGGCCCGACCGGCCTTGTGCGAGCCGACCCGACCCGCCCGAACGCGTTTGCACGGGCACCCACACACGACACGACACGACCCGACCCGAACAAAATTTGGGGTTTCCTTATATGCACAACCCGAACGAAATTTGGGGTTTCCATGGGTGCGCGACCCGAACGAAGGCACAAGGCAGCGTCGGGCAAACGGGCCGCACGAACGTGTAGAAGGCACACGGGGGGTCATGACTTAGCATTTTTGGCACTGCCCACGTGTGCCCGAGCACCCACGCACGGCACGACCCGACCCGCCCGAACAAAGGCACGACGGAGCGTCAGGCAAACAGGTCGCGCGAACGTGCAGGAGGCACACGGGTGGTCACGCCCTAACATTTTTTGCGCGGCCACATGTTCCCGAGCACCCACGCGCGGCACGGCACGACCCGACCCCACTCGACTCGCCCGAACGCGTTTGCACGGGCACCCACACACGACACGACCTGACCCGCCCGAACGGAATTTGGGGTTTCCATGTGTGCACGCCGCGAACGAAATTTGGGGTTTCCATGGGTGCACGACCCGAACGAAGGCCCGAGGGAGCGTCGGGCAAACGGGCCGCACGAATGTGCAGAAGGCACACGGGCGGTGACGACTTAGAATTTTTGGCACGGCCACGTGTGCCGGGGCACCCACACACGGCACGGCACGACCCGACCCGCCCTGGGCGAGCCGACCCGAATCGCCCGAACGAAATTTGGGGTTTCCATGGGTGTACGACCCGAACAAAGAAGGCACATGGGCAGTCATGACTTGGCATTTTCGGCACGCCCACGTGTGCCCGCGCACCCCCACACACGGCATGGCACGGGATGACCCGGCCCGCCCGAAGGAAATTTGGGGTTTGAACGGGCGCACGACCCGAACGAAGGCACGAGGGTAGGAATATCTTTGACTCTAATACATAAATATACCTGGGGTAACATGCCCTTAATATCTTCAACATTTTCTTTTGACTCTTTATAACACTTTAACATGTGCTAGGCCTATTTCAATGAGCAAGAAACTCAATGACAAATATATATATATATATATATATATATTCTTGAATAAATACAAATATCAAAAGTACATTTATGAAGACCGAACCCAGTTACACTTTCTTCGACACCCCCTCTCAACTAGGCTGGTATTCGTATATCATTACAAGGTGTTTGGCTATTTTTCAATCTTGAATAATTCACATAAGAGAAACTGGATTGGCAACCCATCTGTTATAGCATCATATTAGCCAACATTGTTCATAGCAAGGCCTTGACTAACAGCTTTACCTCTCATAATGCCAGAGCACAATGTTGGCGAGGCCAATGGCTTATAAACACCTTGGTCATTGTCTCTAAAGGTACATACCCACCCAGGTGTTCCCTGAGTATGACCTTCCAGGACAATTCTTGTCTTGGGTTCCCATCCCTCAAAGAATATCGCTCCTCTTGCCTACTCTTGAACTTCTTCTTGGCAGGGTACCGGCCATCGATCACTTTCCCCCCTGGTTTGTCATGTCATTGCTCCCTTCGTGGAAAGTGGCCTTCTTGATATATATCAGGGCCTTTTTGTCATCTAGCTACTCCTTTGTCACCTTGTCTATCCTTCATAACACTTATCACATGGATGCTTAGTTGTACTCGCTTGTTCCCGTACTTTGATTTAGTGGCCCTTCATGTCTTCATCGTGATATTGCTCTTCATCATGACATATTTGTAGAGTTGAATCGGTTATCTGCACCTTACTATCTCCAAGGCCTTCGTAGGTGTCAAGGGTCCTTCATCTTTTTCTTCCTTTGTCAGAGTTGCCGTGCCTTCTTTCGAGAGATGTTGAGGAATCTTGTCAAATAGTTATTCTTTGTGACCGCGATGTTCTTCATTTGCTTCTTATTGGATTGATTGGTCAACCACCTTATACTCCTTATGAGAGCACTTCTTCATGTTGACCTTTACTCCACTGTAGCACATGCCTCCGAGCATGTCGTTGGCGAAAGAGATCCTTTTATTCTTGATCGTGATTCTAGAACTTTTCCCATGACCCAATCAATATATATGGCCACATGACTTAAACTTTGATGCATACATACCTCACCTTGATTATGCTTTTATCATCGCGGCTTTATTTGATAGTTCTCCTCGATTGGTGTAGCCTTTCTTGCTTCATCTGCTCTCGCCTGTATATCATCCTCCCTTGAATCCCATAAATGGGACCCCCAATGAGACCTCTACCCCCTTTGAAAGAAGACTTTAAGCAAAGAGGTTGACTTAGTCCTAGGAGGATCTTCCTTCTTTTGCTTCTTGTCGTCTTCTTTCACTTCTTGAGTTACATGAGCTTCTTCCCTTTTTCTCTTGTTGTTGTTGTCCTTCTTAAGTTTAGGAAAATCCCTTCTGTAGCGTCCATACTCTTGGCATCCAAACCGTTCGACTTTGGACATGTAGTGGCCCCAACCAATTTGTTACTTTCCTTGCAAAAAGACACTGAGGTATACTCAGAAGGGGACATATACTTACTTGATAGAGCTTGAGATGTAGTGAACTTGCTTTCTTCTTGAAGACTTGATGGCTTGCCTTACTTAGATCTTGATGTTGTTCAAGTTGCTTTCTTCAAATGGACTTGCTTGATGACTTGACTCGCGGTGCCTTTCATTCTTCAAGATGTAGGTCCCTCTTTGATTTGTTCTTCTTGTAGGTGCCTTTATACAAGGCGTTTCTTCTTGCTTTGTAGTCTTCCATGAGGAATGATAGATGGTAGACCTTGTCCTTGATGTGATTGAGACTTCTTGGCTTGACGCTTCAACCTTGCGGATGTTCTTGAGATTCCCTTTCCTTGATGTGTCACCTTAGCTCCGATACCGCGTTGAAGAATCTGGGGCAATGGGGTATAGCGGGATTCTTCTAGACTTATAACAATTTGTGAAGCTCCTTTGCAATTTATCGTGTTATCTTAATCTTCTTCTCTTATTATTAATGCATGTGTGTTTACTTTCATCAAACTGGTGCCAAAAACATAAGAACAAGAACACAAGATGTTGGCTCTCTGCCAGGGAAAAACCTCTCTCTCTCTCTCTCTCTCAGAGAGGAAAACCCTTTCGTAAATTTCCCTCATTGAAGCTTCTTATTGGTCATTGCGAAGCCCTAGACCCTTGACAATAATATCCCCCAAGCACTAGTCGAGTCCTTCCTCCTCTCTGCACTTCGTTTCTTCGGCGCTTCGTTCCCCGGCACTCTGCCCTTCTTTCAACTTTTGATAGTCCATGGTGGACTAGCTCTAGAAGAGACTCCAACCTTTGATCCTTAGCGAGGTCCTTTACCAATGAAGAAACCTTCATTCTCTTGACCAACCGAGCCTTTTTCTTGATGTGAGGTTGCAGGCTCGATGTACACCAAGTTTACTGCACCTGGGGCGATTTCCATCGCGACGAGACATGGAAACCCCAAATTCCCCACACTTGGGATGCTTTCGACAAGGCGGGGCATGGAATCCCCGGGTACCCCGCAATTTGGCGACCTCTGTCGAGGAGGGACCGGGAGACCCCATGTCGCGCTCCTATCCTAGTGGTAGTATTTCAACCACGCATAAGCGGGTGCGGCACCGCCGTACTTTTTCCTTTTACCAATACTTGAGTACACGGTCTGCGCCTACTTCAACACTCGATCAATTCTCCAGCAAGTGTTCTTAACAATGCAGCGAAAATAACTTACCATAAATTTATCTTCTTCAATTATTCTTTCAACCTGTCGTGTCGTGTGGTCGTGCTGCACTGGCCCGCGGCCTGCACGACACAACTCCACACCTGAACTGCGAACCTGTCCGCCCGAATTTCCCTTCCGCGGCGCCCAAACTCTGCCCGTCGGTGCGGTCCATAGTGAGGGCGCACGGCCCGCATGCAGTGCGGCCTGCCTGCCCGGACGGTAACCCGCCCCGCTCTGCACCGGGGGCCGATCCACCAAGATACGCACCATGTGAACTCGTTCGGGCGGGTCGTTCGGGCGGGTCGTTTGAGGGCGCCCGGGTGAACTCGTTCGGGCGGGTCGTTCGGGTGAGTCGTTCGGGCGGGTCGTTTGAGGGCGCCCGTGTGAATTCGTTCGGGTGGGTCGTTCGGGCGAGGGCCGTATCAAAAATGCTAAGTTGTGACCCGAGGTTGGCTTTGTGCACGTTCGTGCAGCTCGTTTGCCCGGCTCTCCCTTGTCGGTTCGTTTCGGGCGCCCATGCAAAATCGTTCCGGCGGGTCGTTTGAGGGCGCCCGTGTGAACTCGTTCGGGCGGGTCGTTTGAGGGCGCCCGTGTGAACTCGTTCGGGCGGGTCGTTCGGGTGGGTCGTTCGGGCGGGTCGTTCGGGCGGGTCGTTTGAGGGCGCCCGGGTGAACTCGTTCGGGCGGGTCGTTCGGGCGAGGGCCGTATCAAAAATGCTAAGTTGTGACCCGAGGTTGGCTTTGTGCACGTTCGTGCAGCTCGTTTGCCCAGCTCTCCCTTGTCGGTTCGTTTCGGTCGTTCGGGCGGGTCGTTTGAGGGCGCCCGTGTGAACTCGTTTGGGCGGGTCGTTCGGGTGGGTCGTTCGGGCGGGTCGTTTGAGGGCGCCCGTGTGAACTCGTTTGGGCGGGTCGTTCGGGCGGGTCGTTCGGGTGGGTCGTTTGAGGGCGCCCGTGTGAACTCGTTCGGGTGGGTCGTTCGGGCGGGTCGTTTGAGGGCGCCCGTGTGAACTCGTTGGGGCGGGTCGTTCGGGTGGGTCGTTCGGG